>CM071950.1:29037500-29390000 GCA_036784905.1 Acrossocheilus fasciatus
TTTATAAAGTTTTAGCTTTTAGTTTTGCATCTGTTTTAGTTGTTTTAATACTACAACTGATTGCTTCTGTTGTCCTCGTGTGTAAGTCGCTTTGGATAAAAGCGTCTGCTAAATGACTAAATATAAATATAATATATAAATGTAGAGTAGTTTTTGCAAACATTAAAAACAAATGAGCATAAATCTCTAAACAAGGTGAAATACACTTGAGGCTGGTTTTGTTTGCATATGTATTAACATAATGCAAACAATGTTATTAAAAATTATTAAATTACTGTTTAGAATTATGAGCAAGCACCTCCAGAAAAGTGGGGGAAACCATGAGCATATCTTTTTGGGAATAATCATGTACAGGAATATTCAGGAGAATGCACATTTTTAAATCAGACATGATTTCTTCAGAAAATGTGATGCATGCAGCTACACGCGACCCAGATGAGATGTTTATTCAGACTATTTATGACCAAAGCTAGCAGGTCTCCAGGCAAAATGTCTCCAATGGCTTTAAAAGGACTTTGAATTAATTTCATGTCAAATGTTCAACAAACTAAGGAAAGAAATCCATGGATACCAAAAATCCAAATGTTCACAGAACGCAATGCATAATAGACAAATTCTTATATTGTCTAAACACATTCTATGAAAAATCATTAAAAATGTGCTAGTGATTAAGTGATTTTAATGAAACGCTCACTGATTCTAACCTCATGTAATGGTTACTGGAAGCCTCTTTCAGTGTCCTTGAATAAAGCATTTAACCTCAGGTTGCATCATGGGTACTCTTCTCCTTTAATGTAAACCTACAATTTATGGATTGTATAACCTATCCCTCTGCAGGCAGGAATCCCATATCTGATTTCTTATTAAAGTAACAGCGCACCTCTCCTCGACAAGCTGTATGAATTCACATCCGTAGCAGCATGAGTTACGTGCCGAAGTTCAATCCTTAGGTTTGGAGGTTTGCTCAAATCACTAGCCTTGAGTACATGCAATAAAGACATGCACAAATAACGTTTATAAATAATAAAACCAAACAAAAAATTTAATAAAATCTGTGGAAAAGACCTGTTTTGACAAAAAAAATGCTAACATCTAAATTAATTGGTTTTAATCAAATCAAAAGCATTTAATTGTTGCAATGTTTTGAAGTTAAAAACATCCTGATGGATTTGTTTCTTACAAACACACAGCTTTTTGCTTCATAAGATGTTAATTGATTGACTGGAGTGGTGAAGATTACTGTTTTTATCAGCTGTTTGGACTCTCATTCTGACGGCACCCATTCACTGCAGAGCATCCATTGGTGAGCGTTATGTACATTTCTCCCACTCTGATGAAGAAATAAACTCAAATACATCTTGTACGGCCTAATGGTGGGTACATTTTCAGCAAATTTTCATTTTTGGCTCAACTATTCTTTTAAGGTAACAATTGCAGGTTTCCAGTTCTTACAGTGAACAGGCAGCACACTATATCACTGATGCTTTCTCTTAATTGGGAGGTATATTACTGCCCACCTGCCATCTTTATGACTATTGTGACAGAGCGTGTAATTCAGGCTGAAGTCAGAAGTCTGATTATCTGCTGACTCTTGATGGAGGGTGTCAGAGCGAAGCGCAGGTTAAGCCCGGGGATTTACCGCAGCGATAACCATATAATCCAGCACTCCTACAGGGAGTCATTTACCAGATCACGTCCTGGAGCGTGTTTCTGCATTGAACATGCAGATGGAGAAAAGCACAGTAGAATGAATCCCTGACGAGCACGTCATCGTTCTAATGGAGCAGATTAAGGTGTAGCCTAAAGGTCAACTGTGTCATTTTTTTTATTAAAATACATGTGATGTGCTACTCCTTCGGTAAGAAATCATACTGACTTTCACCTGCTAAATGATAAAATGGATCATAAGATCCCACAGATTGACATTTAAGGAGGGATTCGAGCAAAGTAAGCAACTACTCATGATTTTTTTATGAAACACCACTCAGATTTTCTGTTTGGTGGTGCACACAGTACATGCTTCATCTTTAGTGATATAAAACAAGAAGATAACAGAGACTGCAAGACCTTAACAAATGCCTGTCTGGTTTAACACAAAATTTCTTGTAAAATAGAGAGTTTTGTTGCATTTTGTACATTATTTCATCACTCTGAAGAAAGCTATGTGCTGAAATGTCTGTTTTTTACTTCACCGGACTTTGCACCAGGATTATTATAGTTAACTAAAACAAAAACTAAAAAAAAAAAAAAAGTTCTTAAAATAAAATATATTTTAAGAACTTAAATATTTAGACTTAAAGAACTTTGTTTAAGAACTTAAACAAAGACTTAAATATTTTATTTCAGCTGCTTAAAAAATGATTTTAAAAAAATCAATAAAAATGTAATTTAATAATTACAATATAAAACTTCATTAAAAACAGATCAAATTATTAAATTAAAATTAGATCAAATAAAATTAAAAAATTCTAATAAATCAAATAAAAATGTGAAATTATTCAAATAAAAATTATAATAGTATCTCAGTGACTCTAAAATAACACTGATACAAAATAAATCTGTATGCACATAAAAAAATAAAAATAAAAATATTATAAAAATATGACTTTTGCCAGTAACCACCCAAAACACCTTACCAACCAAATATCTTCACAATCTCACAGAAAACCCTAGCAACAACAAGTTTTTCACATGCAAGCTCCACTCACTTTTTCTTCCAAAGAAATATCCAATCAATTTTTTGGTTCCACAGAAATTTCTATAATAATTGGCATTAATCATCTAACAAAAAGATAAGTCCAAGACCTAACAAGCAATCTATAAGAAACCATCTAGTAAGGAAGTATTTTCACGTTGATCTGGCTTTTTCACGATGCAAATTTAAAAACAACCCATCTTTTCCAGACCTTTTTAGTCTAAATCTTTATTCAGTGTGCAGACAACACTGTTTTTTGTTAACACAAAGGTTGCAATGTTAATCACAAACCAGGGTGACCCAGAAACTGGAGTAATCGAGATACGGCCGCCGCTGCCCTTGAACAAAGCACTTAACCTTAGGTCCCTCCAAGAGCTCCGTCCCTGAAATTAGCATACTACAAGTCACCTCGGATGAAAGCACTTATTAAATGTCAACTATAAAGCAAACCCATGAACTATGAGCTAAACCTGCTATATAAACTCAGTGAAGATGAATTCAGTGGCGCTGAAGGTCAGCATGATGCTGAAGCAGGTTAAAAGAGCCTCGTCCACAGGTACTGATTCCTAATTATCTCCTTTCTGCTGAGACGTCTTATTCTCAGATCTCCAATTAACGCTCAGATTAGATCTCAATCCGTCTGTCCTTTCTTTCACTGTAAAAAAAAATAAATCTGTAAAAAAATAACAGAAAAAGTACTGGCAGCTCATTTCACACGACATTGTCCATTCATTATACGGACATTTCTGTTAACTCTAAAACATAGTGCAATGAAGTGTAAAATTAAAAATACTAGTAAAACACGTGTAAAAAATAAATACGGAAAAATTGCTTGTTTTATAAATTATACAGTATGTTGTGCCCTATTTTGACAGATTGTACGGGAGATGTTTACACTCCAGACAGTGAGATGATGAAGCTGTCTGAGACGCTTAGTTAACTCTGAATGCTATTAAAACTCTGAACACTTAATTAAAATTAATTACGGAGACTATAAGATAAGCTCCTTAAAGATGAGTTTGCTCATTTACTCAGCCTCTCCAAAGCTGTGTGAGTTACTTTCTTATGTGGTGACTAAAGATGTTTAGTATGTCATTTCCTATACTACAAAACCAAAGTATGATGTATGACAAAATTACAAATAATATATTGTACGTATATGTATATATAAAATAATGTATGTATATATAAATAAATATTTTTCATTGACTTTAACTTGATGCACTAAATTAAAAAATAAAATAAAAATAATAATATATAATAAAATAAGAAGATATGCAGTATAGAAATATAGAATGATATGGGTTACTATATATAGAAAAGTAAAATTATTGAAATTTTTTTTTTTACTTCATAAAAAAAAATTCTATCTAGGAAACATTTGTCATTTTCATTTAGTTTACCTTGATGCATTAAAATCATTCAAACTAAAGCTAATATAAAATTAACAAAAACAAAAACTATATAGACATACAAATAAATCAAATAAAAATGACAAAAACACACACCAAAATAACAAACTTTTAACAAAAATTCAAATGAAAATGAAAAATATAAAAATAACTCAAAACTTAAATAAAAAATTATAATGGTATCTCAATGATATCGAAATAACAAACTGTACGTTCAAGCCTGCCTCTTTAAGACACTTTGTGCGAGACTATCCCAAAACATCCCAGAAAGTCATTCTTCACTAAAATCTATAACTTCAGAAAATATGTTGCAGTGATTTATGATCTGGGTCACAAACACAAAGGTGGTGAATTCACCCAGAAACTAGCAATGGCTGCAATACTCCGTCGTGACTGAACCCCAGAGTTAAGTACTTAACTACAGTTTGCTCCGTAATTACATTCCCTGCAATTAGTGCTCTGGAAGTCATTCCGGCTGAAGCATCTGCCAAAGGCTGAGAACCAGAACGATCTCGAGGAAGATGGGAAAACTCTCTCGCTCATACACGCACAAGCCTGGCCAGACGCTGTGTGTCATTTCGACTGCTACAGGGAAACCTATTAAACAAACAGCAATTAAGCTTCAACGATGCCAAACAAATCCATCTGAGAAGGAAGAGTATTATAAAGCAAGGTCAAATTAAATACTCCCTCATAAAAGTGAGTTGTTATTATTACAGTTGGCAGAATACAAAGAAAACAATAACACCATCGCTGAAAGGCAAGGTATAGTGGTGAATGATTACCTGATAAAAACATAATATAATAGCATTATGCTGAGCTGGAAAACACCTTGTTATTTTAATATAATATATAACCACTATTATAGCATTTATTAATATTTTAAATTTGCTTTTATTCTTATAAACTTCCAGTTTTAGTAATTTTGCCATGTGCTACTGTAAGTCTTTTTAAAATATTTAATTTATTTTATTTCAGTTTTAGTGATTTTAGTACTTAAATTTGTCTTAAATTTGTTGCTTTATTTCAGCTAACATTTCTAAATATTTTTTAATAATATTTTTTTAATAAAAATATTTCTATTTTGCTTTCATTTATTTTTATTAGCAAGTTTAGTACTTATACTTAATTTCAGTTAGTTGCCAAGGCAGCATTTCTAAATTTTTATATTTTTTTTTATCTAATACTTATATTTATTTTAGCAATGAAAACTTATTTTTTAAATAGTTTAAATTTTACAACAGCAATACTGAAACAAATGCACAAATAATCACATTGCGTTCATCGTTTCTAAAATCAGATGCAACAAACAGCTTAAAAACAATAAAGAAAACCATTAATAGTCACTCATATCAGACACAGTCACAACACAGAACTACAAAATGTCTGTGCCAGAGAAAATATTAACTTTATATGCCACGTCAATCATCTATATCTGGCCCATTTAAAAAAATAAAATAAAAAAAAATTACATATATATATATATATATATATATATATATATATATATATATTTTTTTTTTTTTTTTTTTTTTTAATTTATTTATTTATTTATTTGAAAGCATAATTCTGATTTTAAAACAATATCCTATTAATTACTTCCAATTAATTTCTTAGTTATGTCGTAGTAATTAATTAAGTCTTTGTCTCTGAAGACCATGTATGATAGATCATGCAGCATTTAGGCTTGTAACATTCAGAAAATCCTTGGATCTTCTAATACTGTTTTTTTTAAGTCATTAAATTACCAAGATTTATATAAAGAATAAATGCAATCTTTAACATCCAAGCAGAAGCATATGATGCAAAAGGCTGTGATTCGTTGCTGATTCAGACTATAAATAATGACTCATGGCGTGTGTTATTTTTACCTGTTGTAAAGGTTATGAGAGTTTTCATATCCATATGCCAAAAAGCTCTGTATTTGTATTTGAATGCGCTTTTCCCACATACTCTAATCACCTAACTGGATTGATTATTAATTTGCCAAATGGAGCATTACAGGTTTGTGTGCTAAAAGCTGCGACATGGAGCTTTTCTGTGTGAAAGTGTCAAGGTTAAATAAAGACACAAAGCGGTTTCTATTAGATGAGACACAGAAACATTCAATGCATCATGACAGATAAACACCTTAGACTCTAAGAATAGTGAGAATAAGGAGTCGCATAAGCACCGCAGACGACTTAATGAGAGAGTCAACAGTGACTGGGAATTATCCTGACCAAACAAATGAGAGCGTGTGGCTGAGAAAGTGTTCACTTTAAAGTACAGCTTGCTACCGAGTCATGCTATTATACTTCAGTCTGTCAGATTTAATCATCAGTGTTACACACCGAAAATCCTGAAGATGATTACTGACTTGATGAAGAAGCCTACACCTCTTCCTCCCACAGAAACACACGATTCAGCTGTCAGCAGAGCAGGAGTCTTAATAATTCCCAGCACTGCACTCCAGCAACACCTCGGATGGGATAGAAACACCGCTGCATGGAAACTCTATTTCCTGAAACAGATTAGGAGATTTGGGCGATCACAATTACCAGATCCCCGAATTCACAGACATACAGTATGATTTTGGACAAATTAAGTCACAGGATCGAACGCCTTGTGTTTTGTCATCCTGTTGTTTCTGTATTGCATATGCCATTTCATGTTTATAATGTCTATGCAACTGTACAAATCTATACAGTTGGGTCCAAATCTGAGAACTCTGAAAGATGCTATTATGGCTTTTGTCTACGTTTACACATTGTTTTTCAGATTGCACCATTTGAGTTAAAGTAGAAGGAGTTCACATGACTGGTGTAGAGAGAGAGAGAGAGAGAGAGAGAGAGAGAGAGAGAGAGAGAGGGCTATGTATATCATCTCTTACATCAGGGTTATTATAGTTAAATAAAACTATTTAAAATCAGTATTGTTACTTGAAATAAAATAAGCATTGACAATAAAATTAAATTTAAGAATGTATTGTATGTAAGCTATTTACTTTATTTACTAGAATAATTCAAATCTTAAACAAAAATGAAAAAATGAATTTGCATTTCTATTTACATAGCTTTTATTCATTTTAACAAATGAACTATAATAATAAAAAAAACAAAAAAAAACAAATACACAACAAAATTACTAAAACTTTAATTAAAAGTGGAAAATACCAAAAAAAAAAAAAAACAAACAATAATAATTAATAAAATAACAGTATCTAAATGATAAAAAAAAATAATCTTATATAATATTACAAAAAAAAAAAAAAATCTGTTCTAAATGTGTCTAATCGTAAAACTTTAAAATCAGATTAAATACTGTGTGAGGTTGTGTAAAAATGTTGTGGGACGTTAAATGGTCCAACACTGCTCCCTGCTGACGCAACACGAAAACAAAATATGACTTTCTAGTCCATCACATCGCTTTCAAACTAGTATGATGGCTTTTCTCACACATTAGGCCTACATCAAATACACACACACACACACACACACACACACACACACACACACACACACACACACACACACACACACACACACACACACACTTTCTGACAGAATCGCACATCAGAGTCCACTCATGTCAAAACTGAAACAGCAAGGCTTCCCGGCCTGGGTGTCGTCTCTAATTAATAAATATTTTATTTTAACTCTTTAATGTGTGTTTTTGATTGCATATGCTATAATAAAGTTTCTCTGTGTCTCACTAGCAGCTGTAAATTATTATCCAACCCAGTCCTGAAGTGCTCACGACAAACAACTGTGATTGGTCCATCCTGACAGCGATTATCATTATTGTATATATGTGACCCTGGAGCACAAAACCAGTTGCTGGGGTATATTTGTAGCAATAGCCAAAAATACATTGTATGGGTCAAAATGATTGATTTTTCTTTTATGCCAAAAATCATTAGGATATTAAGTAAAGATCATGTTCCATGAAGAAATTTTGTAAATTTCTTACCGTAAATATATCAAAACTTAATTTTTGATTAGTAATATGCATTGCTAAGAATTTCATTTGGACAACTTTAAAGGTGATTTTCTCAGTATTTTGATTTTTTTGGCACCCTCAGATTCCAGATTTTCAAATAGTTGTATCTCAGCCAAATATTGTCCGATCCTAACAAACCATACATCAATGGAAAGCTTATTTATTGACACAAATTGACACTTAAGACTGGTTTTGTCATCCAGGGTCACATATTATTATTTATTTTTGTGCCCTATTAGGTCTGGCTCACACAGAACACATGCCTTTAATCTTTAGCGTCACGTTTGTAGAACGTCATATCATTCGTGAGAAGACGCTGCAAAAGACGCTTCTGATTTGATCACAACAAACGACCGTGATTGGTCCATACTTACAGCGTGGAGAAAAGTAACAGTACTTTTCAGGTCAAGCTCTTATGAGTCAAGATTAGTGTTGGGGAGTAACTAGTAACGGAATTACGGAATTTAATTACAAATAAATGTAATTGTAATCAGTTACAGTTACTGAGAAAAAATGTGTAATTAAATTACTTTTACTACAGTTACTTATGAAAATTTTTAAGATTACAAAGGGGGTTACATCTGAATATTTTCACACACACACACACAGAGAGAGAGAGAGAGAGAGAGAGAGAGAGAGAGAGAGAGAGAGAGAGAGAGAGAGAGAGAGAGATTTAATTAATTTCTTTCCCAAATTGCATTGACTGCTCTAAAATAGTTTAGGACACAGAATTATTCAGTAACTCTTTTTTTTCCCTATTTGGGTTTACTTATATGCTTTATTTTCTAATAATAACTGTTAGATACCAGTGTTTCCTGTCATAGCTAAGCAAAGATTTTATTTTAAAAACAGTATCATAGCTATTAAACTATTTCTTGTTATGATTTTAAATCTGCATTTAACCTCAGAATGATCTCAAAGTGAAAATAGGTGCTAACGCCTGATTTTGTGGTAGTTGTGCTTTAAAATTGAATTAAATGAAATTATAAAGTAACTGAAATTGCTACACTAATTACATTTTAAAGGGTAGCTTGTAATCTGTAACCTATTACATTCAAAGTAACCTTCCCAACACTGGACATAATACAGTTGTAAGACAATATACGATATTTTCGGAATTTAATTTGTATCACAGGCAGGGGCGTAGTTTGTGGGGGGGATGGGGGGGAGGTAACCCCCCCAATAACCAAAACTAGCAAGTACAACCCCCCCAATATTTATACCATGGTTAATGGAAACTTAGAATCAGGCCATTTATTAATTATTTGACTCGCGCCTTCGGCGCTTTTATAAGCGCTAACTTCACGTAAGAACCGAACGGAGCGCTTATCAGCACAACATGACTGAAGCGCAGCTCTTTTAATTGTGCACGAGCGGCGCGCCGAATCACCCTATACTCTGTGCGCGTTCACCAGCGCGCTCGAGAAGTGGGGGAAGATTTGCGCGAGCCATTCCTATCACGAAGCTGATGGTAAAATAATCTATTTGAATTCTATTGAGAAACTGCCACTTTAAAATGCTATGGAGTAAGTCGAACATTATCTAAAAAAAGGCACAAACTAAAAAGACTGATGAAAAAAGGAGAAAACAATCTTGCACCAGCACTAACATAATATTAAAATATTTTTAAACTACTCATGACCACCTTTACTATAATTTATCACGTTTTACTGTAGGCTTATTTATTGTGGTAAATTTTGTCTAACTTGTAGAATTTATAATAGATAATCTGTTAAGGGAATAGATTTTTCCCTAAAGATTTATATTACAACTGTGGCATGTTGTAGCTATTGTTTCTAAAGACTGTTGTTTCTCATAACAAATGCAATATAGATTAATAAAAAAGTCATTATTGGCCTGGTAATGATTAATAGGCTAGCCTTATTATAACAGATGCTACAGTTAAGAACTATGGTACTTTTTCATAAGAGCAAGTACAAGTCGAGAGCCAATGGGTTCTAATGATGAGCGATGGAAAAACCTGCCTTCAGGTATTCCAATGATGGCATAGATTCAACCATTAAGAGCCTCATGAACTGTTAAGGAGTAAGAAATAAACAATATCAATATAAGAAAATGTTAAGGTAGATTGACTTCCCACGGCGTGTTGAATTAGAACATTCTGTCTATACTATAGCCTAAGTGTCTAAATAATACAAAATACATTATATATCCTATATAAACAAGTAATTGTTAACTAGCCTATTACTTTATTGCAGTTACGCTATCAACCAACTTTGCATGTGTGGTGGATATCACAAAACACCATTTTACAAAAAATAAACATTTAAGCAAACAAACAAATAAATAAACCTTAAAGGAACACTCCACTTTTTTTGGAAATAGGCTCATTCTCCAACTCCCCCAGAGTTAATAAGTTGAGTTTTACCGTTTTTGAATCCATTCAGCCGATCTCTGGGTCTGGCGATAGCACTTTTAGCATAGCTTAGCATAGATCATTGAATCCTATTAGACCAGTAGCATCGTGTTCAAAAATGACCAAAGAGTTTCGATATTTTTCCTATTTAAAACTCGACTCTTCTGTAGTTATATCATGTACTAAGATCGGCGGAAAATGAAAAGTTGCGATTTTCTAGGCTGATATGATTAAGAACTATACTCTCATTCCGGCGTAATAATCAAGGAACTTTGCTGCCTGAAAGTAGTCCCCAGCTAGGTAACTAGTTATAATATAGCTGGGGACTACTTTCAGGCGCTGCGTAATATCACTGCGCCTGCTGCGGCCATGTTACGGCAGCAAAGTTCCTTGATTATTACGCCGGAATGAGAGTATAGTTCCTAGCCAAATCGGACTAGAAAATCACAACTTTTCATTTTCCGCCGGTCTTAGTACACGATATAACTACAGAAGAGTCCAGTTTTAAATAGGAAAACTATCGAAACTCTTTGGTCATTTTTGAACGCGATGCTACTGGTCTAATAGGATTCAATGATCTATGCTAAGCTATGCTAAAAGTGCTATCGCCAGACCCGGAGATCGGCTGAATGGATTCAAAAACGGTCAAACTCAACTTATTAACTCTGAGGGAGTTGGAGAATGAGCCTATTTCCAAAAAAAGTGGAGTGTTCCTTTAAGAGGGAGCCTGACCCAGGGTCCACTTCAACCCCCCCAATGTTCAAACCAAAACTACGCCCTTGATCACAGGTACGATTTCATGGTATTAAAGGATATAAACAATTACACGTTCTAGTACAAAAATATCTCCAATAAAAAAAAGCATAGATTTGAGATATAATTGAAATTTGGCTTGCTGGCACCCTGTTATATGTCTCATAAGAAGATGTTACTAGTAGACACAACATTCTGTCTTTATGTTTGATTTCATTATTTTACATTTCTATTTATTTTGGCTCACACAGGGCGCATGCGTCTTTAGCTAAGCGTCGCGTTTTTAGAACGTCGTATCATACGCGCGACGTGACACGAGCGTCACGATCAGAGCGTGTTTACATAGAAAAATAACGGAAAATAGCGCTCAAGCATGTTCTAACAAAATACACGCATCCCCTCTACAAGTCCTAAATGAAAATAAAAGCAGGTCATGTCAGCCACGTGGGCAGTGTAAAATGATACACAGCGCTTCCTATTGGTCCACGCAGTCTCGCGGCGTCAAACGACCCTCCTCTTCCCTTTCCGCGCGCCAGCAGCGTTTTCCCGCGAACTCTCAGCTCCACAATAACTCAGTTGAGCTGGACAGTTCTGGGCCTGCTGGAATGGAATATATGATTTTTTTTTTTTTTTTTTGAATAATTAAACACTATATTTCGCAGCACCCTTTTGGAGACATGGCGAAGCAAAGTTCTCTCTTTAATTTCTTCACGAAGTCGCCGCCTCTCGCGGTGAAGGCCAAATCTAACTCGTCTCCAGTGGAGGCAGATGCAGTGAGCAGATCCAACACCTCGCCCAAAGAAGAAGCCAAAGTCAACAGCAAGAAAACGCCATCAAAACCCGTCAAATCTCAAACTAAAGCTGGACATGCGAAACTATTCGGAGAGAAAGCAGTCACTGCAAAAGAGAGGTAACGTTACAGGTCTATGTGCAATAGTTCATGCGCAGTGCAATGATTTTAGACTGGTTACCATGGTGACACATGGTACAGTGTACTTTGATGAATGCACTAAAAATTGAGATTACAAATTAGTAAAATGGTATTCTTCAAAGTAGTGTTACCTGTTTTGTCATGATTGTGCCATGAAATTTACATTAGTGTTTTATTGCAAGGCATTTCCTAGAATATAATTTTACTTTTTTTTTTTTACTTGCATAGGCTTTGAACATGTTAGCATTGTTAAACCATGTTTTGAACACTCGTGAGTCATACATTGCAAGTTTTAGTTGAGTGATTTGAATTTTGTAGATTATTGGCACTGTCAGATTGGCACTTACCAGAGGATTGTGTTTAATATTTGACTCCACGTGCTACTTCTGCGTGTTTGGCGGGAGATTTTGTGGAAGGGGGTGGATCAAGTTTCCCAGCGATTTTTTTCCTAGCCAGTTTTGACCAATAGGAGCGTCCGTTACAAAAATTCTCCATAGCAACCGTTCCGTTAAAATCCGCTAGTACAGTAGTCGTTACTCTAAATAACACATTAATTTGAGGTCAATATAAACGATAAATGAATATTTATGAGGCGAAAACGAGTGTAAGAACCCTGAAAGCATGTTCTTTGTTTATTTTTATGACAGTATTGGTATTTGTATTTACAGTATTTGTGGATATAGTAGTTATGTGGTATGTAGTTATCGGGCCATAACCTGTTCCTTATTTTATTAAGCGCTTATATATGGTTTGTATTCTTTAAATGACTATATTTAATGTTTAATCTGTCGGGTCTATGATGATTGCTTAAAATGTGTTAATATACAAAATGATAATTATGAAAAGTACATTAATGTAATTTACAAATCAATTAGTTTTAGTTGTGTGACGACATAAACTTATTATAAACATAAACAAAATTTTCAAGTCTTCTGAACATAGTTTTATGCCTTCTTATTAATGAACCAGGTAATATGTATGTGTTGTATTTTAGGTGGATATGTGATTTTGCTCTTGCTTTATTTGAATGAATGTCTCACAAAGATCATTGTTTCTCTCCAGCAAAGAACCGTCATCCATATTTAGCGCTGGCACTCTGGTTTGGGCCAAGATGGAAGGACATCCCTGGTGGCCCTGTATGATTGTTCCTCAGCCTCTCACCGGACAGCAGATGAGGGGCCGTGGCCGAGACCAAAGACTACACGTTCACTTCTTTGATGAACCACCAACCCGAGGTTGGGTTAACACGAAATACATAAGAGAGTATCGAGGTGAGCAGGTCTTTATTTCCAGAAGAACATCGTCTTTGTCAACTTTCTTCAAGTTAGAGTATAAAGTATTATTCATATGTGAAAAAATATTTTATTCTGATCTTACATACTTGTTCCTTCAAGGCTCTGATAATGCAGATGCCAAATCTGGTGGCGTGTTCTTCAGCGGTAAGCCTGTGATCCGTAAAGCGATGGAGCTGGCAGATGTTGCGATGAAGGACAAGCCTGAGCAGAGACTGAAGATGTCCTTGTGCATGGATCCTTCAGGTGACGAAGAGGAGGATGATGAGGATATGGAGGTGAGCAAACACTAGAGTGAAGAAAATTAATATTTACGTAAAAGACACATTTCGTTTGAAGAGGATCATTGAACCAAAAATTTAAATTCAATTAAGCCAAGTTCACACTGCGACTGTTTCGGGAAAAGCTTCGAGTGTGTTCGAAAACAACACCATCTGGTGGTTAATAAAAAATATAGCAGCCAAAAGCCTGTGAAAGAGAGTAAAAGACGCTCTGTAGGACAAAGCTTCTACCACACATTCGATCGATGCAAGTATTATGTGCAAAAATAAAAGCCTAACTTTTCTTTAAGCCAAGTTGCTGCTGCTGTTTTTCTTCCAGTGACCTCAACCCATGCTGTTGCTCATCACGATACCTGACACCACGTGATGTCTTAGCCTTTCCAAATCTGTATGATTTACTACTTTATGCTACCATGCATAGTGTCTACAGCCAAAAACAACACAGAAAAGCACCATAAAAGTAGTTTATACAACTTGGGTACTGTATTCCAATACTTCTATTGCCTGTCAGCATCTATCAAACAAAGTGTTTATGTTGTACATGCAAGCTTTGACTACAAAAGTAAAATCTAATAACTTCTTTGTAATTCTCAGAAATATAGGAGTTCACAAACATCAATTACTTATTATAATTTCTTGTGTGGTGTTTTAATCATTTTGTCATTAGATGGAACATTGTATCAGCTTTGTATAATTGTATCACATTTTGTATCTTATTCATCTTCAGTTGTGTTTACATTATTTTAATTCCATTATGTGATGTTTTGTTGTAGGTTGATAAGTCAACCTTATCAGATGCAGAAATGTCTGAGGAAGAGGTTAAAGAAAAGGCGAAGCCCAGTCGACGTTCATCTCGTGCTGCAGCTGAAAAAGGTCAAAACCCAAAGCGTCGCCGAATCGTGGTGGCGTCTGACAGCGATGACTCCGGTGAGGAGTTCAAACCTGATCAGGCAGGAGGAAGCAGTGACGAGGATGAGGAGGAGGGAGTGTGTAGCGGAGCTGAGGAAGAAGAAAGCGAGCCGGAGACGGAACCAGACAGCCCTGTGAAACCAGTGAAGCGCAAACGTCTTTCAGAAAAGCCTGCTAAGTCAAAGAGCAAACCAGAGCCCCCAAAACGAGCACCTGCAGCTCTTTCATCAGTGGCGTCCGACACCAAATCTCGACTTTCTGCTTTCTCCGCACCGGACAACTTCGAAAGTCAGAGCGGCAGCACAAACGGGACAGAAGGAGGACCAACTGTGTGGGACCACGAGAAGCTCGAGTGGCTGCAAGACGGCAAGAGAAAGGATGCACAGCGTAAACGTCAGTCTGACGAAAACTACGACCCTACGACTCTATACGTACCCGATGATTTCCTTAACAGGACGACGCCTGGAATGCGCCGTTGGTGGCAGCTGAAGTCTGATATGTTTGATACCGTTCTGTTCTACAAAGTTGGTAAGTTCTACGAACTCTACCACATGGATGCTGTGATTGGCGTCAATGAACTCGGTCTTACCTTCATGAAGGGTGCTTGGGCCCATTCTGGTTTCCCCGAAATCGGCTTTGGACGCTTCTCAGACGTGCTCGTGCAAAAGGGCTACAAAGTGGCTCGCGTGGAACAGACCGAGACCCCTGAGATGATGGAAGCACGATGTAAGACGTTGGCGCGTCCCACTAAATTCGACCGCGTCGTCAAGCGAGAGGTTTGCCGAATCATCACGCGAGGGACTCAGACGTACAGCGTGCTCGACGGCGCCCCTTCTGAAACTCAAAGCAAGTATCTGTTGAGCATTAAAGAGAAGAGCGAGGAGGACAGCGCGGGACACGGACACATCTACGGGGTGTGTTTCATTGACACCTCGGTGGGACGCTTCCATATCGGTCAATTCCAGGATGACCGTCATTGCTCCCGTTTGCGTACTCTGGTGGCGCATTATTCTCCAGCCCAGGTGCTTTACGAGAAGGGCAACCCGTCGGCTGAGACGCTGAAAATCTTTAAGGCCATCTTGTCGTCAACTCTACAAGAAGGCCTCAATGCTGGTTCGCAGTTTTGGGATGCACAGAAGACCCTCAAGGTCCTTGCAGAGGAAGATTACTTCAACGAAAGCAAAGCCGATGGTGAAAAGGCATCAGTGTTGCCTTCGACTCTAAAAGCAATGACGTCCGAATGCGATGCTTTATGTCTCACTCCAAAAACGGGTTATGAACTTGCTCTTTCTGCACTTGGCGGATGCATGTTCTACTTGAAGAAATGTCTAGTGGATAAGGAGCTTTTTTCAATGGGAAACTTTGAGGAGTATGTTCCTGTCGACGTGGAGATGGAGCAGGCTGGAGGAGCGTCGTGTTTCTTTGCCCAGACTCGTCAACGAATGGTTTTGGATGGAGTGACCCTTGCTAACCTTGAGATCCTTCAGAACAGCTCAACTGGAGGTCCTGAGGGAACCCTACTTGAGCGACTGGACACGTGTTGCACTCCCTTTGGCAAACGCTTGCTAAAGCAATGGCTCTGCGCCCCTCTTTGCAATCCATCCTCCATTGGAGATCGCTTAGATGCCGTGGAGGACCTGATGGGCGCGCCGTCCCAATCGACCGAAGTCACAGACCTGCTAAAGAAGCTTCCGGATCTCGAAAGACTGCTTAGCAAGATTCACAGCATGGGTACTCCTTTGAAAGGACAGGACCATCCGGACTCCCGAGCCATTCTGTACGAAGAAGTCGTCTACAGCAAACGCAAGATCGCCGACTTTCTCGCAGCACTTGAGGGCTTTAAAGTTATGAAAGAAATCGTGTTGATCATGGAGCCCGTTGCGGAAGGCTTCAAATCTAAACTGCTGCGTCAAGTGATGCTCCTCAAGACTGAAAACGAAGATGGGCTTTTCCCCGACCTCTCTCCAGAGCTCAAACGTTGGGATGCAGCTTTCGACCATCAGAAAGCTCGCACCACAGGCGTCATCTCGCCGAAGGCTGGCTTCGATCCTGAGTACGACCAAGCCTTAAATGGGATAAAAGACTGTGAGAGAAGCCTGCAGGAATACCTGGACCGACAGAAGAAGCGACTGGGCTGTAAGAATCTGTCTTATTGGGGAACGGGAAGGAACCGCTACCAGCTCGAAGTTCCAGACAGTGTTTCGGAGAGAAGCTTGCCAGAGGAGTACGAGGTGAGGTCCACTAAGAAAGGCTGGAAACGGTATGCGACTAAAGAGATTGAACAGCTGTTTTCAGAGCTACAGAGCTGGGAAGACAAACGAGACACAGCGCTGAAGGACTGCATGAGAAGACTCTTCTACAATTTCGACAAGAATTGCAAAGACTGGCAGACAGCGGTTGAATGCATGGCAGTGCTTGGTAAGGAAAATCAACTCTATAGTTTGTTTAAACTCTCAACTATGTTGATATACAAAAAAGGAGAAGAGAACACATTGTTTTGTCTATTCATCAAAATATATTACATGTGTCATATTTACATCATATATACCATACTTAACATCAATAATGCCAACATGCTATATTCATTCATAAGCATTCAACTCCAATCTGAAAATAAGAGGTTTTTCAACTTAGGCTGTAGTTTATGTAGCTCTTCTTTATGGATAGGTGGTCAAAGTGTTGATTTGAGCTAGTTACCAATGCATTTACATGCACAACAAAGAACAACAGCTTGTTAAAAATGGTTTTAAAGGTTTATGTGTAAATCAATGAGCTCACAATGCAAGACACAAACGTCTTTGAACATTGCGCTTACATATTTTGCAGCATCTTGGGCATTAACAGGACAGTTAAAAAGTCTTTAAAATATCTTTTTGCATTTTGCATCTTTTTGCATTTTTTTTCCGTTGCACTGCCAAGTCAGACATTCACATTCAAAATCAAGGATACAGTGTTTGTGTAAATCGCTAATGACTGTGCATGTAAATGAATTCAATGTAATTAATTCAAAAGTTTTAGCAGCATGTTGCATTATTTGGCATTGAAAATAGCCACAGAATGGTTGTATGCACAAGTACACCAATGCATTCAAATTCTAAACACTATTTTTAAATTTGAGTCCAGTGTGTCTATAACATTTACTATTGGAAACTGAGTTTAATATAAACATTTTACACTTTTCCAGAATTTGAGATTGAGATAATAGTAAATGCCATCCTTACTGAAAAATTGGTAATAGAATTCTTGTTCTCTCCACCTCTGCAGATGTGCTGTTGAGCGTGTCCCGGTACAGTCAGACCGGCGACGGGCCCATGGTGAGACCAGAGATAGTTCTCCCGGGTGACGGGTCTCAGTCACGCCCCTTCCTGGATCTCAGAGGGTCCCGTCACCCTTGCGTCACCAAGACCTTCTTCGGTGATGACTTCATCCCCAATGACATCTTCATCGGCTGTCCTGGTAGTGAAGATGATGATGATAATGGTAAAGCGCTTGCCCCATGTGTTTTGGTCACTGGGCCAAACATGGGAGGCAAGTCCACCCTAATGAGACAGGTGTGTGTCGCTAATCAGTTTTCAACAAAAACAATCTTCATAGTGTGTTAAGAAAGTAATCATTGTTTTTGAGGTATAAAACTGAATTAATGTCCAACAGTCCACCAGTCTTAAATTAAAATTGAATGCATTGAATAGCAATACCAAATGACTTGCACTGCATTCAAAGTACACATTTTTTATGATTCAGCTACAGAAATTCTTGACTTTTTTTTTTCAGTTTTAAAAATCTACTAAATCCAGATCTGGTGTGACTTTCCCATGTATTTTTTAAAATAATTTTGAGCCACAGCAAAATAATTTTTTTTAAACTAAATTGTGATTTGAATTTCATTGTGCTTTGCATTGTTTAGTAAATAATTGTAATCAAATTATTGTCAGAGCAGATAGTTATACCCTTACAGCCCTCATCATTTATTAGTGACTTTGAATGTAGTTGAGAAACATTTAGGCAAATTTCACCCTATAATGTGTTGAGCAGCTGTTCAGGCAGGAAGAAGGATGTGGTTTGAGCTCTTATTTATGGAAATGCAGGTTTCTGTATCATGTTTTGTTTGAGCCTGTAAATTCTACTGATGAACATAAAAAATATATATATTAATTAAATCTACAAAAATCATGGATCTTTCTTCTTCTTTTTTTTTTTAAATAACAGAAAGACGGATATGCAGGTTTTTTTTTTTTTTTATTTATGCAGGTTTCTAAATCATGTTTTTAGTCTGTTTAGTTGTTCAGGCCTGGACATCCTGTCAATAAAGAAATAACCTCATATTAATTGTATGGAATGTTTGTACTTTTGAAAACATTTTCTCTTACCGCAGAACTATTGACGTGACCTAAACTTTGCTGTGACTTAAAATGTTAATGCCCTGTTAAAATGAAATGGAGTAATATGCAGATTCTATCAGATTTCTCCCTGTGTTCTCTTATAAAACGTGTTTTATATGGCCGTGTGTTTTTCAGTGTGGTCTGGTGGTGATTTTGGCCCAGCTGGGCTGCTATGTACCTGCTGAGAGTCTGCGCCTCACTCCTGTGGACCGAGTCTTCACTCGTCTTGGCGCCTCTGATCGTATAATGTCAGGTAAGTTGTCACTTGTTTCTTATCCCTTCAGCCATCATGTGTGAGCTTCACTCAGGATACTTAATAGACCATGTTTGGTTTTCTAGGGGAAAGTACGTTTTTTGTGGAGCTGAGCGAGACGGCCAGCATCCTGCTGCATGCCACCAACCACTCCCTCGTCCTGCTGGATGAACTGGGTGATTTAGTTGCTCATCTCACATTAAACTTTGCACACACTAAATGAAAAGCGAAACTCTAAATTGAGTATTTTTTAACCTTTTTCTTCGCCTGCAGGCAGAGGTACGGCCACGTATGACGGCACAGCCATTGCGAGCGCTGTGGTGAACGAGCTGTCAGAGAAGATCTGCTGCCGGACCCTGTTCTCCACTCATTACCACTCACTGGTGGAGGACCACGTCCAGGACCCCGCCGTCAGACTCGGACACATGGTCAGTTTCACTGTCTTCACCTTCATACTGAACTGACCAAAATATTTGACAACAAAAACATTTTCAGTAATATTCTGTGGCCTGCCAATGATTACAATGCAAAAATCATTTACACTAATGCACATCAGGATTATTATTAACACACTACATCCATTAAAAAAATAAAGTTAATTGAAATGACGTTAAATTAAATAATACACAAACTTTTACAACATCTCATTTTTGTTTAGCTTAACTTGAAATACTAAAATAAACTAAAATATTGATTTAAAAAAACTATATAGACAAATTACAAATACATTAACTAAAATTAAAATGTAAACAGAAAATCTAAAAATTTGTATATATGAGAAGAATAAAATATGAATAAAAGCTTTAATATTGTCTAAATAATACTAAAATAACACACATTATAACTCGGAAAGTCTATAAATAAGAAATGTTTAAAAGTAAATAAATAAAAATAAAAAATAAAAATCTTTAAACGTACAGCCACAAAACTATATAGTTACTTGACCCTCAAATACTAGCACCGTCTATTCCAGCGGTCCGGAACCTATGGCTCCCAAAAAAATCTATTACAAAAATTAGACATCAATGGATATCAGCAATTCCTTTGTTGTAGTCTACATAAGCTGATAAAAGGTACCGGCCACAGTGCGCGTTCAGTACTGTTTGTGAGTCATGAGTCACAGCAAACCACTGACGTGTCTCTGGTAACACAGAGCTCCTGCACTTAGATTCGTAGCTTGTTTGTGGTAATAGTGAAGAGAGATTTTTTTTATTTTTTTTTTAACAGCAGAAAAAGTATAAATGTATGTAAAAAAAAAAAGTGACAGGACTGAAACACATACTTTATTTTATACTTTGAAACATTTCGCTGGTTACTTTCGCTTTTTCCGCACAGCTTTCAGCGGGTGGGACTGTTAGCGTTATTAATAAAGAAACGTGAATAAATGAGATTCTTGATATTAAAAAGACAGACTGTATTAAAAACTCATAGCCGCGAAACAGAACTCAATCTGCTTCTGACTGAATGTTTTCTGCGTGCGAGGTCCGAGTGGAACACGACAACCATAATAGATTTTGTCTTCGGTGGCGTGCCTAAAACGGTCAAAACACGGAGTGTCAAAATGAGCATTCACATAAATATGGTCGACATAAGCACCGTGCATTATTTTTCACTCACTCAGAGAATTCATCCTCCTCCGGTTGTAAATCAACCTCGCAGTAAAAGCCTTGCACAATTTCTGACAGATTGTTGCATATTTGTGTATTTTAGACATTATTGAAGGGGGGGGGGGAAAAACAAAAATTATTTTATTTTTTTTACTTTGGGTCTTTTGGAAAAATGCATTAATAAAAAAATTGGCACTTTGGTCAAAAAAGGTTCCCGACCCCTGGTCTATTCTATTTCTATTCTCTCTACTCGTTTTCTTTTTATTTGTAAAAAAAACCCCCCCAAAAAACACTTGATCCTTTAACACTTGCTCTCTTTACAATAACTTCTTTTTATTAAAAAAAAAAGACCCTCTAGCACTAATGTTCTCTATTTTTTACTATTCTATCTACATTTCTTATTTATTATAAAATAATCCTTCCTACGTGTACTGCGTTAGGCTAACCGAGACTTATCACAGCACTTACAAATATCACTCTTTTGTTGGTTTTGATTGCTTCTGTTGTCTTCATTTCTTAGTCGCTTTGGATAAAAGTGTCTGCTAAATGACAAAATGTAATGTAAATATAAATAAAAACAACAATTACGTTAACTAAAATGAAAATGTATAAAAAAAACTAATTTAAAATTAATAAACGAATAAATGATAGTAAAATAACACTGATGCAGTCTGTAAGTAATAAATGTTGTTTGAATGTAAAAAAAAAAAAAATCTTTGAAAGTACAACCATAAAACATATTTTAAAAAATAAAAATGACAAAAATATTAATTAAAATGAAAGCAAAGACAGAAAATATAAAAAAGCTCATTTAAAATGGTAATAAAAACTGTAATGGTGTATAAATGATACTAAAAGTCTATAAATAATGAATATTTTGAAAGTTTGAAAAATCTTTTAAAATAGTCACAAAACTAGACATTTTTAAAATGTTAAATAAAAGGAAATCAGTGAAATGATCTCCCTGTGTTTCCTGTCAGGCCTGTATGGTGGAGAATGAGTGCGAGGACCCCAGTCAGGAGACCATCACCTTCCTGTACAAGTTCATCGCTGGCGCATGTCCCAAGAGTTACGGCTTCAACGCAGCTCGCCTGGCGAACATCCCGGAGGAAGTCATCCAGTCCGGCCATAAGAAGGCCCGCGAGTTTGAGAGGAGCACCGTGTCTCTCCGGATATTCAAGTGAGTGTCCTTACGATCTGTGTTCTGATTGGAGCGTTGAGATATTTTGCAGTGTGACATATTCATTAAATACTTCTTACACCAAAATGACCAGAATCTGTGTTGCAGATGTGTTTATGAAAATGCTGCCATGCAAAATTCTTAATGCAGGGTTTCTGTAGGGTCTTAAAAAGGTTTTTAAGTCTTAATTTGCCCCGTCCATAAATTAAGGCCTTAAAAAGGTCCTAAACCAGAGCAGAAAGTCTTAAATTCATAGTCATTGCATTGTTTTATGCATTGCAAAAAAAAAAAAATAGTAACACTTTACAATAAGGTTCATTAAACTACATTATCTAACTTGAACTAAGAATGAACAATACTTCTACAGCATTTATTAATCATAGTTAATATTAATTTAATTTAAGTTAAGTCGTGACGTATTGTCAAGTATGGTGACCCATACTCGAAATGGTGCTCTGCATTTAACCCATCCAAGTGCACACACACAGCAGTGAGGAGTGAACAAGTGCGCACACACACACACGCGCACACACACACACAGTGGGCAGCCTTGCTCCAGCGCCCGGGGAGCAATTAGGGGTTCGGTGCCTTGCTCAAGGGCACCTTAGTCATGGTATCGAAGGTGGAGAGAGTGCTGTTCATTCACAATCCCCATCTTCAATTCCTGCAGGTGCGAGAATCGAACCAGCAACCTTCAGGTTACAAGCCCGACTCCCTAACCATTAGGCCACGACTACCACTTATTAATAATGCATTAGTAAATGCTGAAATTAACAAGTTGTTTGTTAACATTTAGTTAATTAACAAAGCTTAATAAATAGTGTAATAAATGTATTGTTCATGTTAGTTAATACATTATTGTAATGTTAACAAATGACACCTTATTATAAAGTGTTACCAAAAAAAAATCTAAACCCCGCCCTCAAATTGATAAGCAATATAGATGACACCATTGTTTACAATACAACCGGAGCACGAGCCACTGAGCTGAGGGGCGGGACGTTTAGACACACTCTAGAGGCGGTTTAGCGAATCGCAATACACTGAGCCAGCTAACCAATCAGAGCCCATCACATTTCTGAGGGAGGGGCTTCATGAAACCAGGAAATAATCGGAGCGTTTATCAGAGAAGGGACAGAGCGGTGTAGAATAAAGCTAAATTATGTGAAAATTAATGCGTTTTTCAAAAAACTAAGCATGAACACGTTGGACTGCACCCCATAAACACAATCAAGCCTAGAAAAAAAGTCTTAAATTTTCTTTAAGACTTTTTTTCTTTAATGTATCTGTACAAAATCTGCAGAAACCCTGTAATTGCTCTAAAAGCAGATCTAAATGAATCGAAAGGACTAAATATATTTATAATGTTACAAATAACTTTGTTTTAAATAAATGCTGTATTATTGTAACTGTTCATAACAGACTCATTTACATACGCATGTATTTGTGGGTGAAATCTGTATAGGACCATTAACACGGACTACTTTTTTCTAATCGGTGTAACAAGCATCTTAATTATCAATTATAAGAGGTTTTCGCATTATGGCTTAATGTGATTATTAAGGCGATGATTTAATTGCATAAATCTGAGCGCCGCACACTTCAAGTCCTGTATGATGCAGAACATGTTTTTTTCAGTTTATTATTGGCATCGCGGTTACACAGTAAAATGTATCTGACATCTAATTAAATGTTTAAAATCTAAATCAATCTATATTTTCTAAAATGCAGTTTGAGGCAGAAATGAAAAAAGTATACATTGTGTACAAATGAATTAAATCATTTTGCTTGTAAAGATCTCATTCTTTGAGGAAAAACAAATTTGATCAATTTTAATTGTACCCTTAAAGTCCTTTATGCACACCTGCATTTTTCAAATTAAAAGCACATGCTCCTCAGAGGGGGACAAAGTTAAAGCTTCATCTCATGCTTTCTGCAGCACATCCCACATATAAAACTCTTTTCTAATCATTTAGCATCAAAATCTTTATTCTTCTGCCTGTTTTATCTTTGTCAGATGTTATATTTGAAACCGCATCTCAGAGTCTCTCACCGTTGCAGATGAAGCTGGTTTCACGTTATGGACTCGAGAGATTTGAGTGTATATTTTTGGAGTTTCAAGTACCAAACCAACACATTTAAAAGCATTATATAACACAAGGTTTTCAAAGTTGACTGGAGTCATGACTGCTTGAGGCTTTGCCATCAAACAAAAGTATCCAACACTAAAAATAAAAAAATTGAATTAAATGAACAGAAATGCATTCCCAGACCTGTTAAAAGTGAGAGAGTTTGTGTTTAATGCACGTTCAGATCCTGTACTAATTTATTTACAATGTTCTCATTTGTTCAACAGGAAGTTGTGCTCATTTGCTGAAAGCCCCACTGCTGACCGCGAGCAGTTCACAACACTGGTTCAGATGATCGGCAGCTTGTGATGGAAAATGTTTTTTCTTTGTATTAAGTTCTTCTGTTCACCATTCCATGAGTTATTTTGTTGTCACGTAGAAAACAAGCACTCACTACTGAAATGATCTAATAAAGTTTATTTTTAAAAATGTAACACGTTCCTCTTCGACTAGGAAATTAAACTTTTGATTAATTACTAACAGCTACATAATGGTTATTGAGTACTTCACAATATATTAAGTCTAGATGTCATGGAACATGCATACAATTCAGGCCGTATGAGAACCCACAGTCACCAAATACAGTTGGATGGAGGGGGAAAAAAAGCACAAAAAAAAAGCTGTACAGATATTCATCAGAGCTTCAAATCAGCACGAAGCCTCTTAAAATCTCCAGCAATGCCACTTCGGCTCACGTCGCCTCGCTCGCGGCATTCGGAGCGAAGCGGCGCGAGAACACGATGCTTTCGCAAGTCTGGCGTCTTACGGAACGGTTCGCGCTTTTAAATCCTGCCGTCGACCAATCAGGATGAGGGGGCGGGGCTAATCATTTAAATCGCTTCCGAACTTATGCATATGGGCTGAATCGTTACCACCAGCCTCGTGAAAACACTTCATATCACTTTCACACTCAAAACATTGCTGGAGAATACTTAGTGTTTCTCTTTCTTTTCTCTTTTTTTTTTCCTCAAATCTCTTTCACAGAAAGAACATACATCCTGCGACATGAGAACGAATACAGCAATCTAAGGTATAAACAACCCCGAAATTAATATACTTATAATAAAATAAAAAGACATTCAAGTACATTTAAGATTTTTGCTTGAAAATACAAAACTACATGAGAAAGCATTAAAATCAAACCTCAAGAACTAAACATCTTAAAAAAAAAAAAAAAAAAGCAAAACTGAAGTGCTGGGTCATTTTTTTTCCGTACATATACAAGAGCGCGGTGACGGCTGCATGGGAAGCATCGAGTCTATACGCCCTGGGTCCGTTTCTCTCGTCATTTTCCATCCCACGAATCCTGAGTCGCCGCCGCCGTCCCGAGAGCGGCAGGGAGAAACGGGATCCACAGCAGAACGTCTGTTAAATAGAAATGTTTCCTCTCTGCGTTTACGCAATGCTTTCTTTCTCCAAGAGTTTGTTTGAATAAAATTGAATTATTTCTAGCGTGTAATCTCATCTGAGCACATGGAGTCTGTCGGTTCGGAGCGGCTCCGCTTCAGTTGTGCTGCAGCGTGTTGGACTCTATAGGAGGCGCCGAATCGTACAGCGTGTCTGTGTCGTGCGTCGGCTCTCCGGCTAGTGTGCAAGGGTTCGACAGAGTCCCTGCGCCGCAGTCACAGAAAAACCTGCAGGCAGAAACACATTCAGTCACACGCTGAAGATGCACAAATGAGGATCAATAGAAATAGATATATATATATATATATATACACATACACACACACACACACAAGAAAAAAATTATATAAAAGGGTGGAAAATGTTTCGGAAAGTTTTCCACTTTTTTGAAACCCTAATTGTATACAGGGAGAGAAAATGTGTGTATGTATATATTTTGTTCCTTTATACACACAATTTAATTTTTCAATAAGAGAAAGTGGTCTAATTTGATATTTTTAATAAAATACATTGTTGTATATTTTAAATGTGAATTACTTTCATGACAACTGAGCACGTTTTCCCCTAAATTCTCATATCTATAATACAGTATTAAAATTAAAAAAAGTGACCAGACAAATACATTTTTTATTTAATTTTAAGATTAAATCTGCATATACTGTATGATATATAATCATGGTGTACAGTGTACAAAAATATATATTTTTACCAATTAAGTCATTTTGTACCAATTTTACTTGGAAGTTATGATAATTATCCAAAAACAAGGTCAGTTAGAAACTAAATTTTATTTAAAAAAATATCTAGATCATATTTAACACCTAAAATAAAATAAAAATATCCATTTCTTTGAATACAGATTGAAACAAAAATATATAAAAGCCTAGTGTACTTTTGTTCAAATAAATAAAATCACTTTGCTTGTAAATGTCTCATATTATCCCTTTATTAATAAATAAATGATTTTTTCTTAAAGTTCTTAATGCGCCCTTGCATTTAATTTATAAATTATAATAACATTGTGACATTATTTGCATGACACTTTTCCTTCCAAATTGTCATCATTATAATGCAAAAGCATCTATGAATGCAGTAGTATTTTTTGACAATATTTTTTTAAAATCGGCATTAATTAATGGAGGTACAGAAATGTACTTTACAAGTCATTTTGTAATTGTATGCAGTAATGTCATTTTCTCGCCACATTAATGCAAATGTGAGGAGAAAACATGCTTAATTAAAAAACAAAAAAAACAATGAAATAAAAATAGGCAAAATAATTCTTGTTTTAGTAGTAAATGCAAAGCAAACTCAAAGTAATGCTTGGAGGGAACGACTGACCTATCGTGTCTAATAAACTCTACGTCGTGCCCTTGATGACACTTCTTGATGCAGTTCACACAGATGGCGTTGCGGTCTGTGGTGTTACAGGTGTGACACCTGCACAGAGAAACAGAGGCGTGAGAAAGCAGCCGCCGGTCTTACACAGATTTCAGATGGGTTCTCAGGAGGAGCGTTACCTGTAAAAATCGTGCATTGGATAGCTGGTGTAACTGGAAATCTTGTACAGGCACTGACCTCTGCTCACCGCTTTCTCTATGGCATCCTGATTGTTCATGATTTTGTTGTCTGTGAAGAAGATGAAATGAGAATAATGTTCACTTAAAGTCCACTGAATCATGAAGCGAGTAAAAGTGAGTGAAGATGCTTCCACTTTACCTTTCATCGTGACGTTGACGCCAGACGCGAGAAACAATCCACCGAAGCGGTTGTTGAAAATCTGATTGCCTTCTAATGTCGCCGTCGCGTGATTCGTGATCTCGATACCTGCAACAGACAGAGCTTAACAATTATTTGTCTATAATGAATATTTAGTATGCATCTCATATCTGTGATTCTAAAAAAAAAAAAAAAGTAGCATTTTCACAAACCAGGCTTAAGCCTAGTCCTAGACTAAAGTGTAAGTCTGAGCTGTTTCAACTGAAATAAACTTGCACTGACTGATCTTAAAACATGCCAGTGCCGTTGTTTTGTCTTTAGATGCACACCAGTAATGCTTTTTTCTAAGGCACGTTTATAAAAATGTCTTAAATGTCCTAATTCAACTTGTCTGTGAAACCAGGCCTTGATGATATACGTTTTATTTTTTAGATTTCTTTATATATACATATATAAAATAACAAAAATTAAAACTTCAATCAAAATAAAAAAAAATCTACATTTAATGAAAACTATAATAGCATGTCACTGACACTAAAATTATAGCAAGAGAATTATTTTAAAAAAAGCGTGTCTTTAATTGTTGCTAAACTGCACTGTCATGCTAAATCAATAAATATCAATGTATTAAAACACAAATCTGCAGAAAAATACACAGACAAGGTTTACTATAAAAAACCATAATGAAAGGGTTGATATTCCTAACAAAACACACAACATTTGTTTATCCATGTGCTTCCTGTTCACTTCCTGAAAGGATGTCGTCATTATGATGCTGTCCTTTTTTGTTTTCTTTTTTTTTTTAATAAACAGAATAAAGCATTTCAGGGGGGGATTTATGATGGTAACCTAATCTAAAGACAAAATGTCAAAAACTGAAATGAAGAAATTTAAAACACGTCCATTTTTTCCAAACGAAAACATGCAAGACATGATAAACTTTTCAAGTTAAGATTTTTGTTTTAGAAAATGC
Organism: Acrossocheilus fasciatus; assembly: GCA_036784905.1. Lineage (NCBI taxonomy): Eukaryota > Metazoa > Chordata > Actinopteri > Cypriniformes > Cyprinidae > Acrossocheilus > Acrossocheilus fasciatus. Next base: position 29,065,779 of record CM071950.1, read on the forward strand.
CTATAATACGTAGTCAGAGTTGATGCAGTAGCTGTTGCATTGCTGAAATGAAAATACGCACCAGCTGCAAAACCGTCGAATATCCTGTTCTTGCGCAGCACAGGGTGACTGTTAGTGCTGATGAGGACTCCGGCCTGAGCGTTCCTGAAGATATCGTTCTCCTCCAGCAACCCTGCAGCAGAAAATGATGAGCACCTCGTCATGAAGCTGAAGCCCACCGAAGAACAGAACAGATTATATGAGCAGAGGAGCATCACCTCGGCCTCCGTTGAATATACAGATTCCTCCGTCCCGCCCGTCGTGGATCTTGTTTCTGCGGAGCGTGGGGTTGCTATCGGTCTTGATCCAAACCCCGGCCATGGCGTTGTCAAAGATCTCATTGTCTTCGATAAAGCCTAAACCTGACAAGAGATTCAGGGGACACTTATTTATCTGAAATATAGAAACATGAGCCTTTATATCAAGCACGACATCAAAAGGCAATGATGGAAATATTACCTGAATTGTAAACAAGAATTCCTCCGTTCTGTCCGCCCCAGATCTTATTCCGCCTGATTTTGGGATTGCTGCCAGTTCTACAAGAAAAACAAAAAAATAACAATTTTATGACTTTTTTTTTTGTTTTAAAGTCATGTTATAACTCCACAAGTCTGTGGCTGCTCGATTATGGCGAAATTCATAATCACGGTTACTTAACACAACTACTCACTGACTTTGGAAACATCATGCATTTATTCAACTTTTAAAATAAATAAATCATATTTTATGTAAAAAAATAAAAAATAAATTACATTAAAAATAAATATAAAAAATAACAATTCAATTGTTAATAATTGAAATGTTAATAACTATTCATAAAATAAAACAAAAAAATAATATTATTATTCTAATAAAAATAATCAATTAAACCAATAAAGCTAATAAATAAAATAAATGATTAAACAAAAAAAACAAAACAAAAAAAAACTACAGACTACGTTGTAGTGCACTTCCACACCACTGAGCATTTCTTTAACATCCACAAAAAAACAAAAAAAAATTATTATTTTGTTTATTGAATGATTATCTTGTTTCTAGAGATGCACCGATCGACCGGCCAGGGACCGGAATTAGCCGATTTTCCGCATGACCAGCCCGGACCGGTCTGTTTTGATGTCACACTTACAGCGACTGATAATGTATTTGTGTCGTGCCAGATGAGGCTTGCGCAGCCTGAGTGAGTGTGTGAGAGAGACTCACGCAGAATCAAAACAAATGAGCGCAACATCACACACAGATACTTACAGATGCATACTGCTGTAGTAAAAAAAAAAGAAAAAAGAAATTTATAATATATGATTTAGGTACGCAACACTGCACGAACAAAATGTTTCAACACGATTGCACGAGACAATATTGACTGTTTTTGCTCAATTTCGCCGATGAAAATAGTTCCAATCAAAGCCACAGCAGAACGGTTTTGTGTCTCCGAGCAACACAGCGGTTTCGTTACCCTTCATAAAGACAGTATTCACTGAATGAATCAGCCGTTTGAACGAATCTGCTGAATGAAGGACTAAACGACTCACTCAAACAGTCATGTGCTGCCACCTACTGGTTTGGTTTCATATTTAAAACTGTTATTGCATTTTTCCCAACATTTGTATGTTTAAAAAATATTTAAAACATTAATCTTATAAAATTCTTTATGCATTCGAAGGTTTGCAGTGTAAATGTATTTATGGCACCTCAGCTTCATCAAACAGTCTGTAAATGCATTTAATGCTTCAGATGCAGCTTCTGTGTTTCCTGCAGGAAAGATGGAGTTTGTTGATACTGATTTCATTTGAACGGTAACAGCTCTACAGTTTCTTATTATTCTAACTGAATTAATTGAAACAATGTAAGAATTTGATGCGAAAGATGACATTTAATAAAGTTAGTGAAAAATGACAATTTACATCTGTTTTTTTTTTTTTATTTTAATAGTACAGCAACTTCTTTTCAGTTAATTTGATATTTCTACCTTTTTTCTAGTCACAGAGCACTTTATTTTGAGGCTTGTTTAAGTGAGAGAACATCTGTATCTTTTTCCTGATGGGGGGAATTGTAATGTTTAATATTTTTTTATTATGTAAATAATTATTTTGCATTAAAAAAAAAAAAGTGTAGATTTTTGTTTGTATATGCTCTCAATTATAGTTTTTATAAAGAAAATCAGAATCGGCATAAATCTGTATCGGCAGGTCACACTTACAACAACAAAAAAGAAAATCTGAATCGGCCAAGAAAATTGCAATCGGTGCATCTCCACTTGTTTCATTATCACTGAAACTGAAAATAAAATGTAAGTATCGCCCATCCCTACATAATGCTTGTAAAGTCACTGACCTGATCTGAACTCCAGAGTACATGTGGTTATAGATGTCATTGTCTTCTAGCACTCCGTGACCATTATCATAGAAGTAAACCCCCACCTGTGGACAAAAACACATTTACAAAATCACTCCAAGAAGATCTAGAGATCCCAGAGGCTTTAGACGTATAGTGAGGTCCATATATATTTGGACACAGGCACAATTTGTATTATTTTAGCTGCTGACCAAAACATTGAACTTACAGTTATATAATGAATATGGGCTTAAAGTGCACACTCTGAGCTTTAATTTGAGGATATTCTCATCACAATTGGAGGAAAGGTTAAGGAATTACAGCTCTTTAATATGTACCTCCCCCCTTTTTCAAGGGATCATAAGTAATTGGACAGTTACTCAAAAGCTGTTTCTTGGACAGATGTGGGCTATTCTTTCATTATTTCTACATCAATTAAGCAGGTAAAAGGTCTGGAGTTGCTTCTAAGTGTGTCATTTACATTTGGAAGCTGTTGCTGTGAACCACATCATGAGGTGAAAGGATCTCTCCGTACAAGAGAAACAGACAATTGTTAGTCTCCCCATTTTCAGGGGCTCAAATTGAACCCTGTGTATAAAAATGATTGCAATTCCTAAGCATTTTGTGTTATATTTTTGTTTAACCCCTTGAATTAAAGTTTAAAGTTTGCTCTTCAATTTCATCTTGATTGTTTCATTTTAATTCTATTCTGATGGCATACAGAGCCAAAATTATGAAAATTGTGTCAGTGTCCAAATATATACGGACCTGACTGTAGATCTAATTTTTATCTTTAAAACAACTCCATCCCAAATGCAATCCAATGTCAGGTTTGGTCTTTCGAGTCATAAAATGCCCAAAAAAAGTATATGAAAGTAAAACAGTTGCAAAACTCTAGAGCTTGTTGATTTGATGTGATAACTTGTCATATTAATATTTGTATTTGTACGTTGAAATTTACCCTCGCAGCTCTGATGTGAAAAGCTCAGTCTTTCAATATGCACAAACAGACAATACTCCAAACACCCGTGCTGTGAATTCGAAGTTGCAGATTAATAATTACAAATGTGTAAAATGACTTTCACATAAAGAAAATGACAGACACGCATGTGTTGACATTAACTTTTGCACTTCGGTTTCATTGTACAACCTCGAGTCGGCACTTACAGCCTCAGATCCGGCAGTACAACTTTTCGTGATACTCCTGAAGCAAAACTCACTTGTGCACTTGTAAATGCAGATGCGAGAGAGCAGGGTGGTGCTGGGGTGGGAATGAAGCCACTTAATTGATCGGAAGAAACATTAATATGCACATGTATCAGTTATTTGTAAAATGCTGGAAACTATTTTAATTGAATATCCTTAGCTTTTACAGGATTTTATTAAAGACAATGCATTCATCTTGTCATTCAAGTATTATTTGGTAGACAAATAATGCAGCATCTTTCATATGTATATCCTCCTGCGTATTGCAGTATAAATAAAGCATGGGAATTTGTTTAACCACTTTATATAATGACCATTAAAGGCCAATATAAAGCTATTAAGGCACAAGTGAAAATGAAACTGATGAAGGTAAGTGAGTAACTTAATAATATGGTGCATGATATGAATGTAATACATCAAGTAAACAGAACAGGCCAACACATAAAATGTGTTTAAGAGTTTTCTCCAATATGCACATTTGTAAAAAAAAAAAAAAAAAAAAAAAAAAAAATTAACAAACAAGACAGTGGGTTGCTTATTTCATTCAGCGATATGTATATGCCAAAACCGTTGTATTTATACTTTGCTATGAAGTTGCCCATAAAAATTGTACTTAGTTAGGCCAGCACATTTGATCATACAAATAAATCTGTTTGGAAGACCTTTATACAATAGTTTGTGTGTCAAACTGATGTTTATCCAGGTCCGCAGTGTATCAAACGGTCAAAGAACAGACAACATTAGTTTTTTTTCATGCTCTTGCATGCTCCTTTACTTCAAGTCTTCCATTGTAATTTATTTACACAAGAAACTGAGGATAGCACAACTATCACAGGTTACAAAAATGTTATTAGATACATTTGTACAGTTTATTTCACGTTTTGTGCATGCCGTCACTAAATGATATCACACAACTGGCACCTTTGCTTCCAGGCAAAGAGCTTTTAGTGAAAACATTTGTGCAGCGCTACCACATTTAACACTCTTAGTATTTCACAGTGTTTGTGTTGTGTGTTTAACGCCATGCCAAAAAAAATAAAAATCATACATTTTTCAAATTTATTTATTTTCGCTAAAAACTCTACAACTGTATCTGGCTTAACTCTTCAAAAGAGTTAGTATTTCATAGTGCAATATTGTTCATGTCAATAAAAATACGTTGATTTATTTTCATCTTACATTCATTTAAAAATAGCAGCATTTTTTTCCATAAGAACCCTTAAAGGGGTGGTTGATTGCGATTTCACTTTTTTAACGTTAGTTAGTGTGTAATGCTGCTGATTGAGCGTAAACAATATCTGCAAAGTTACGAAGCTGAAAGTTCAATGCAAACGGAGATATCGTCTTTTAAAGAAAAGTCTGCTTAATGCCTACAATTACGACTGGTAGGGACTACAACAAGCTACTTCCCGGATTGGTGACATCACAAACCCTGAAATTTACATAAACTCCACCCCCCCAGGAACACGCAATAAAGGGGGCGAGGCTATGTTGCACGGCTTTTCCACCAGAGCACATGCAACTATTGCACATAAAGGGCATGACGTTTCCGGACAATGTGCAAGACGCGTTTAACAAATCACAATACACTGGGCCAAGCTCATCAATCTGTGCCCATTGCGTATTTAGGAGGGAGCGGTATCATAGAAACAGGAAGTCAACCAGCCATTCAAATGACAATGGAGACAGCAAATATGAAAAATAAGGCAGTTTTTTAAAAAATAAGCATGAACACGTTACACTGTACCCCATAAACACAATCAAGCCTAGAAAAAAAGCAGTCAACCGCCCCTTTAAGCAGACCATATGTTGCTAAAAGGAATTGCATATTTAGAACGGACATCACTGTATAAAACAGACCATTAGGCCTACAATACAGCACAGTATGTAGTCTGCTACGGGAGCCGGGAGGACGCGGAGGGCATATCCTGATCCACCACGGCTTCCCAGCAGCCAGCATCGTCCATTAGGTGAGCTGACAGCTTCCGCAGTCCTCTGCCGTGCATGCCGGCTCTTCTACCAAAACACTGGCTGTTGCTGCTGCGGTTGCGTGACGTCATCACGCAAAGAAACCATCCGATGTTATTGGTCAGGCATCGACCAATAAAGTGGCTTCATTCCCACCCCAGCCCCACCCCCGGTTCTGCTCTCTCGCATCTGCATTTACAAGTGCACAAGTGAGTTTTGCTAAAGGAGTATCACGAAAGGAGTAGCAGAAGTCAAAGCGCTAGGATTTGAAGTTGTACTGCCAGATCTGAGAGGCGTTAAGTGCCGACTTGAGGTTCAGCAAAACCGGAGTGCAAAAGTAAATATGCATGTCTGTCATTTTCTTTATGTGAATGTCATTTTACACATTTGTAACTAATAATCTGCAACACGGGTGTTTGGAGTATTGTCTGTGGGTGCAAATCGAAAGACTCAGCTTTTCACATCAGAGCTGCGAGTGTAAATTTCAACTTGTAAATATGTATATTAATATGACAAGTTATCACATTCAAATCAACAAGCTCTAGTTTTGCAACTGTTTTACCATCATAAAAGGGACACCTCACAATCTCTGCATGAGGCCATATCGAGCGTGCATGTGGAATCAGGTCACACAGAGCGAGGGAAGTGAAGCGCACGCACCTGTTTTCCGCTGTGTATCCTGTTTCTGCGCAGTACAGGTGTGCTGCCTGTGGTCACCCACACACCGGCCAAAGTGTTACTGTACACCTCGTTCTCCTCGATCACTCCCTGACCCTTCTCATGCTGCAACAGACCACAGAGAGACAGGACAATCAGTCTATAGCGATGCTTTAGTGAGCAGCCTGGTTAACCAGAACAGGGTCGGGAATTAACGTGGGCTTGGGGCAAAAATGTCCCACAATTTCAAGATACTGGGGCAAATATGCCCCCGCACAATTACACTAAATCAGTTATGACTGTTGGGGTTAAATTCGTCATAAACAACAAATTGCATACATGATGCAAAAACATTATGCAGCGGAATCAGCTTTAATGATCATAATGAGAGTTTTTGCAAAAGCTTATTAGTCAATAATATAAAAATAATAAACTAAATCTAATATAAAAATAACTAATAAGGATGATAATATAAAATAAAGATAAAATTAATAATAATAAATAAATAAATATTGACAAACTAATAAATAATATAAATCTAAAAACAAAACATGTACATTATTTTACTGCATTAAAAATAAATATAAAATACCAAAATATCTATGTTGTAGTGCACAATCAACTGGAAAACTGCGCACAGAAGTTGGTGATTTTGAAGTCAGTGAGTGTTTCTATAATGGGGAACGTTCTTTGCTTGCTTTCGGTATATTATTTATTCCCAATTTTTAAAAAAAAACATTTTGTTTTTAATCCTACTAAGATAACCAATGTCTTGTTTTGCTAATGCATAAAAAAGTGCATGGTTTAATAAGCATGACATAAGACAACGGATACATTTAATAAGATAGTTATAAAAATTGCTCATACAAAAGGAAGAAATATACAAATATAAAAATATATAATATACGATACTTTGAAAAATGTTGATAACCAAACCATTGATAGTACCCATTGACTTCCATTCTATGGAGAAAAATAAAATACTATGAAAGTCAACGGCTACTGGGGCAACTGTTTGGTCACCAACATTCTTCAAAATATCTTCTCTTGTTCTCAACAGATAAAAGAAACTCATACAGGTTTGGAACAACTTGAAGGTAAGTAAATGATGACAATTTTGCTTTCTGGCTGAACTATGCCTTTAATTTCTGACCTTGTACTAAAATACGACTGGTAGATGTTTTTGTCTGCTCACTCACCACATAAATGCCTCCGTGCTGTCCATCATGGATCTTGTTGTGCCGGACGATCGGGCAGCTGTTGGTCCGGATCTGAATTCCAGCTAAAGCGTTGCCATAGATGTCATTCCCTTCAATGAGACCTCGGCCATCGCCGAATATGTAAACACCGCCCTGGTTGCCATTGAATATGGCGTTACCCCTGTGATTAATCAAAAGAGGGGTTATAACGGAGCATACACAGTGTACAGTGTACAGATATCGCAGTATGGTATGATTAAACGTGTGTTTATGGAGGAGTCTCTCACCTGATCGTGGGGTCGCTGTTTGAGGTAATCCACACGCCCGCAAAGTTGTTTGCATAGATCTTGTTCTCGATGAACTGGCCTCGGCCCTTCTCGTGCACGTAGATGCCGCCCGTCTGTCCGTGATGGATCTCACAGCGCACTACCGTAGGGTTAGCATACGCCTTCACCTCGAAACCTGCTATCCGGTTCCTGTGGATACTGCAGCTTTCAAAGTAGCCCTGCAGAGGGAGCCAGAGAGTCACCAAACACACTTCCAAGTCCTTGTTTTGCAAAGTTCAGAATTAGTTAACTAAAACCATTAAAAAAAAAAAAAAAAAAAAAAAAAAAAAAAGTTACTTGAAAAAAATTAAAAAATATATATATTTATTTATTTATTTATTTTCAGCTAGCTGAAGTTAGTTTAAATATTCAACTTCAATTTGATGTACAAAATAAACTTTAAACAAAACAATTAAACAAAAACTATACAGACATTAAAAAAAACTAATAAAAATAAACACACAATTACTAAAACTAATTCAAATCTAAATGAAAACAGCAAATATGAGAATAAAACAAATTCAAAATATTATCAAGAATGCATTTTATTAATATATATTGCTCTGGTTTCACAGACAAGGCTTAAGCCTAGTCCTAGACTAAAATGTAAATCTGAGGTGTTTCAACTGAAAGAAACTTGCACTGATTGATCTTAAAACATGTCAGTGCCTTTGTTTTGTCTTTAGATGCACACCAGTAATGCTTTTTTCTAAGGCATGTTTATAAAAATGACTTAAATGTCCTAATTCAACTATGGCCTAATCCTGGCTTAGGCTAAGCCCTGTCTGTGAAACCGGAACATAATATTATATTTATACTACCATGGCAACATTTCTCATTTTCATTTAGTTTAACTAGATGTAAAATAAATTAAAAAATAAATAGATTAAAAAAAAAAAAAAAAATTATAAGAAATACTAATAAAAATTAAGAAATACTACATAGATACATTTAAAAGAATAACTAAAAAAAAAAAAAAAAAAAAAAAAAAAGACAAAAACAAATAAACTCAAATAGAAAGCTATAAATTTTTGGGGGAATATATAAAGATTATAAAAGCTGTCATGAAGTACTTTGCATATTTCAGTTCGTTGCCAAGGCAACATTTCTATTTTTTAAGTTTTTAAAAAGACAAAAACTAAAATAGAAATAAAAGTTAAATAGAAAAATAAAAAAAACTCATAAAAATGACAACAGCACAACATAAATTACTAAAAGTTAAACTCTTACATTAAAATGAAAACTGAAAAAATAAAAGCTAAATTTAAAACATTAATAAATACTATAGTATATAAATAATACTAAAATAACAGAAAAATTAAAAATCACTTTTGTTAATTGAAAATAAAGCTAAAACTGCATATATATATACACACTCTTTTAATTAATTGTATTTATAATTAGCCTAATCGTAAATATCCCCAATTTCTCTATTTCTTATTAAAGACGTTTAAGGGGGGAAAAACACATATCTGATGGAGTCATTGTGGTGTGTAGAGACGGAGAGGTTTGTACCATGCCGTGGTCAAATGTAAACACCCCGACGTCTCTGCCGTGATGGATGTGGTTCCGTCTGATGATGGGGTTGCCGTGGTTTTTCACCCAGATCCCTGCTAGAGCATTATTGGAGATCTCGTTGTCTTCGTAAATGCCCTGCAGAGCAAACGGAGAGAGCGACCGCTAAGCACTGCGATTCATCTACCACAGAAATCGATCTGAGGAAATATTCCAGACAGAGCTTCATATTACCTGCGCATGGTCTGTGATATAGAGCCCCACGTTCTCACAGTCACTGATGTTACAGTGTTTGATGGTGGGTGATGCTCCCTGGCCGCTCACACACACTGCAGAGCCCACTGCAGGAAGACAACACACCACCGTCAGCATCAGACACCACACAGCTCAACCGAAGGGCTTCACACATTAAACCGCTATTCAAAATATCAAAATATACACGATTTCTGGTCAAATGCACAAAGGACAAATTACGCATGTTTACTCAGAAAAAACAATTAAAAAGCAGGACAAAAGCATGTTCTGTGTGACCCGGCCCTTAGGGTTAAAGTAAGGCCCTGTGAAATTACTTTCATTTTAATCCAAATTCTGTTTGTATTGTAATTTTATGGATTCTGTTTTCTATATTTAAATTTTGGCTATTACAAAGCATGTGTAATTAACAGAAATCATAAAATGTATACAATAATACAAGAATTTATTAAAAACCTAACAAATTTTGTGTTCCCCGTTTTAATTAATTCATCTAATTAATTGCATTTATTAAAACTTTAATTTAATCATTTAATTTAATTTTTTTGCATTTTTGTTCTGGATTTTTTTTATTTAATAGACACTTATCTGTAGTAATCAAATGAAGGCATAAAACATTAACAATTTAATATTTAATTTAATATTTTGAAAAGTAAATTTAACAATTCTTTTTAATTTTTTGCAAAAACACTAGTTGATAAAGTGTACAGCCCTACTTTTGATTTATTCATCCAAAACTTTTCCAAATTTTGTAACATTCTGTATTATGCAGTAAATTCCTGAACCAGTACAGTAAAATCCCTAACCACAAGTATGAGCAACAGTACTGATGATGATCGACTTCTGAACTCACTATTGAGCAGTTCAACAAACATGCAATATATGAATGCAGGAAAACCAACACATTTGGAGGAAAAAGAAAGAAGCCGCTGTGGTCACCTGTGCAGGTACTGCGGATGATGCAGTGGTCAATGATGGGGCTGCAGTTAACGGTGATCTCCAGACAGTGATGAGCATTGTGATGTTGAGCTGATTTGTCATCAGGATTGAACTGCAATAGAAACCCATTATATACATCATATGCACGTCTACCTAAAAACTGTAGCAGTAATTCCTGTGCGTGAAAGAATGCATACAGGAAATTCATTTTAGGTGACCTTTTCCTTTAACCGTCTAAGCATATGAAGCAACTCACCTTTATTGTCATATATCCTACATACGCGTCCTCTGACCCCTCCATGAACACAAACGTTGAATCTCTAGTGTTCTCGATGATGACTTTATCCGCTACTTTCCCCGGAGCTGCAAAAGCAGATGTACGATTAATATTTAGGTTATACAGGAGAAAATCAAACAGTAAGTCTGTAAGATTTCTTTACTTAATTTCATTCAGCAAATCCACATTAAATTGCTCAAAAGTGACAAAAACATTTATAATGTTACAAAGGATTTTCAAAAAAATGCTGTTCCTTTGAAATTTCTATTCATTAAAAAGAAGCCTGAAAAAATGTTTCCACAAAAATATGAAGCAGCACAACTGTTTTCAACACTGATAATGATAAGAAGTGTTTCTTGAGCAGCAAATTTGTATATTAGAATGATTTCTGAAGGGTCGTGTGACACTGAAGAGTGGAGTAATGATGCTGAAAATTCAGCGCTGCATGACAGGAATAAATTACATTTCACAATATATTATAATGGAAAACAGTTATTTTAAATTGTAATAATATTTCACAATTTTTACTGTATTTTTGATCAAATAAATGCAGCCTGGGTGAGCAGAAGAGACTTCTTTCAAAAATATTTTAAAAAGTCAGACCAACCCCAAACCTTTGAATGGTACTGTATGTAAATATTGACATGGCTAAAGACTCATATGCGTACTCATACCAGCGCCAATCATTGTGATGGGCGACTCGATGTAGATCCATTCGTCTGTGTAGATCCCAGAATGGACAAATATCAAACCGTCAAAGTGCGCTTCCTGAACTCCTCCCAGAGCGTCTTCAATGGTGTCATAATACTGAGGAAAAAGTGAAAATCAAGATTACAAAACAGATCACGGCATCACTAAATAAGGGTCAAGCAAAATTTGAAGCTGTTATTCGAACAACCTCCTAGCATTATATATTTAACTTGTCCTGCAGAGTCTGTGCTACAGAAAGGAATGGGAGGTGGGATGTTACTTTATAAAAAAAAAAAAAAGGGCATGATTTTTGCCTGATGGGTGACAAAAAAAAAATCCTATAGACTTGCATTGAAGTCCAATTATATCTAGACATTAAATTATCATACAGTCTAAGAAAAGTTTTTAATGGGAAACCAACCAAAAAAAGTATATTTATTTCATTTTTTAAATTATAGTTGTCATTATTATTATACATAAATGTAATCATTTGTGACCCTGGAGCACAAAACCAGTCTTAAGTCGCTGGGGTATATTTGTAGCAATAGCCAAAAATACATTGCATGGGTCAAAATTATAGATTTTTCTTTTATGCCAAAAATCATTATGATATTAAGTAAAGATCATGTTCCATGAAGATATTTTGTAAATTCCCTACTGTAACTATATCAAAACTTCATTTTTGATTAGTAATATGCATTGCTAAGAACTTCATTTGGACAACTTTAAAGGTGATTTTCTCAATATTTTGATTTTTTTGCACCCTCAGATTCCAGATTTTCAAATAGTTGTATCTCAGCCCAATATTGTCTGATCCTAACAAACCATGCATCAAATAGAAAGCTTATTTATTCATCTTTTAGATGATGTATAAATCTCAATTTCAAAAACTTGACCCTTATGACTGGTTTTGTGGTCCAGGGTCACATTTATGAAATGTCACTTTATACAAGATACGAGCCATTTGTGTTTCTAATTAATGAACGAGCCATATAATGCATCGATAGATGATCTAGGACTTACCAGCATGTTTTCTCGTCCCTTATATCTGGCCGGGTTGCTGTAGAAATGTTCTGCGAAGCCGGGCTTCACGTGAGCGCCTTTATACTGCAAACACAAAGGTCAGGGATCCATCAGTCTGTGCTTCTTCAGAAATACGCTCTCATAAAGCTCACTGAAGAAACTGATGATTACTGACACATCGAGATCTCCCTAATTATCACATTACCACACCATCTGTCCTCTTTCGGATTCAGGGGGAAAAGTCTAAATCTCTCATTCTTAGACATGCATTGTTTTACTATTAAATTGACAACAACACTTGCAGTCAAATGAGAAAAACAGAAACAGTCCATTTAATTCCACAAGGTCATAGAGAGTGTGTTAAATGGTCGTTAAATATTAAATTACGACCGTTTTCAGCCCAAAACCTATTAGAAATGAATGAAAGGAACAGTACCAGTTGCTGAAAGCTCTCCTTCCAGGGATTGGGCTGTTCATACTCTTCTGGGTTGATCTGGAAGAACTTCCCAGACTCTGGGTGCATCATGGGACGTGTGTACTCAAAAACCTCCATGTAGAGTCTCTTCCTGCAGACCAGATGAGAAGAATAAAGATCAGTGACCCTTACAAAACACCACTCTGACAGTATTAGATAGCATTACCCTGATACTGAATGATCACCGTATTCATGCACCATGGTAGACGATGTATTGAATAACAGTGCCAATGTAAAATGAAACAACTTTGTGATATCTATTTGGCTATTAGACAAATTCAGAGTTGCTAAATTTAGTGCTGTCACACGATTAAATCGCATCCAAAATAGAAGTTTTTGTTTACATAATATATGTATGTGTACTGTGTGTGTGTGTGTGTGTGTGTGTGTGTGTGTGTGTGTGTGTGTGTGTGTATGTATGTATGTATGTATGTATGTATGTATGTATGTATGTATGTATGTATATATGTATATATGTAAATACAAACACATACAGCATATATTTTGAAAATATTTACATGTATATATTTATATTCATATAAATTATATCATATATAAACATTTAATATTTAAACGGAACATATTTCTTAATATGTACATGCATGTGTGTGTATTTATATATACATAATAAATATACTCAGCACACACACACATATTGTAAACACAGACTTTTTTCATATATTAAATTGTTGAAGTAAATAACTATATAAATACTGCTTTTATTTTCAGTATATTCCTAATATAATCCTGTATTTATTCATAAAGCCTCTGAAAGGCTTTTGAGCAGCTAAATTTGATTCATTTCCATGAAGTCAATTCAATGAATTCATTAAAAATTGATTTATCTATATAAATCCGTTCAAAAAAGTCTCTATGAGGAATTTTAATTTCATTTATTAAATTATTGAAGTAGATGCTCTTTCTTGCTGTTTATGTTGTACTAGTGCATATCAATGAAAATGCATCAAATCTACTGAAATGCACTGAGTTGCTTTGGATAAAAGTGTCTGCTAAATGCATAAATGTAAAATGATTCAACATTCTTCCTTGTACTCAACTTCAAGCATGGAAATTACGCCTTGATCCTTTTTTTACTGTAACTTCTTTGCGTTTTATTTTTGCATTAAACATTTTGAATATTTTTGGCTGAAATGGCTGTTTAGTTGATTGAGAAAACAAAAAAAATATGCATTTCAGTCCAGTAGCCTAACCTACCAGAGGATGGGGTCATTGGCCAGTTCACTAAAGCGTTTACACACACAGGCCGCTCGACACAGGTCCTGCTCCAACAGATAGGAGAAGATTTTCAGAACCACCTCGTCTGGAAGCTTCACCTGCAGGTACTGCTCCGCTGGGGTGACTGGAGCGCAAGAGAACCGGCGTTAATGAAAAATCATCTGAAGCTGATATCACAACATTTCAGCCGTGAGCAGAATCGAGTCTGATGTGCATTACCAGGCAGATCTTGTGATTTTCCTGACACTCTGGCACGTTTTGCCCGATGCCCAAAGTTTTCTGTTGTTGACGTGGAAGCACCCTTCGAACAAGAAGAGATATTTAACCTCACATACAGAACCATTTTTAACTGATTTAACTCTTTTTTATTTTTTTTATTTCATGCATGTAGGGCTACATGATTTTTGGAATGTGGAAAACACGGACAGAATTGCAGAATAAAAGAATTTACAATTTACAAAATAACAGATAATTCTGAGTGAATAAATCAAAGTAGGGTTATGTAATAAATTATAAAACAAAACAAAAAAAAATGGAATTTGGGAAAAAATAAACCTGAAATTGGATAAAAATAAATAAATATGTATTTTGCATTAAAGCTGCTGTTTTTCTTTCAGTCTGATATATATTGAAGATATCTAAATCTAAAACTTCTAACGTGTCCATCTGGTGTTTAGCAGCATTTACGCACCTCCATGTTGGTCTTTGTTGGACAAGCTGTTCTCTTCGGTAACAGAGATTTTCTTCGAAGTTGGTACGGACTATTTTGAGCACCTTGACCAGATTCTTCTGCAACCATCTCGGCAGGAACTTCCTCATCTGAAAAACAAAAGTTAAATATAGAGCTCATTAAGAAAAATAATAAAAAAGAATTTAGCACACCTTTACATTTAACATCAACACCAAAGGTCACATCAGATAAGTGAGAATTCGTCCACATAAAAGCACTTTATTCTGTTTTTGGGAAGAACAGCTCAGTTCTTTGATGGACAGAAGAATATTTGCAGACATTTCTGGACAGAAGCCTGAACTTATGTTCTATAAAGCATGCAAAATTAGGATAAGAGCATCACAGATAACAAAGCCTCCAAGACTCAATGGTAATATGTATGAAATACTATTTGCAAAGTACACATCCGTGCATGCTTTTTACATTGAATGCATGTCAGTCTGCATTAAGGGTGGGAATCTGTAGGCAACTCATAATCCATTTCTGAAATGAATCACCATCTGATTCCAAAACAATTCATTGATCTAATTTTTTTTTTCTCTTTTGTATTAATGAGTTTGCCAACATTGAATATCAACATTGAATATTAAATTACTTAATTATAAATACTTTTTAAAAAGAATTACAAATGAATCATAAATCAAAACAATTAATGAGTTTACCAATTTAAAATATTAAATTTGAGCATTTTTATTACATTACTTATAAAATAATTACTTTTAGAAAATAATTATTAATTCATTCGTGCAAAAATATTTACAAATTAAAAATAAATCAAAACCATGGCAAAGTTACCAACTAAATATAGCTTCAAGTAAATGTAAAGTAAAAAGGGGAACAAAGAAACACAATGTACAAAAAGTGCTTTAAGTAGGGCTGCAACAACGAATCGATTAAATCGATAAAAATCGATTACTAAAAGCGTTGGCAACGAATTTCATAATCGATTCGTCGTGTCGTGACGTTTGATTATTAAAAAAAAAAAACACTTCAGTGGAGCGCGGAGCGGAGTGAACACACTCTCTCTCGCGCACTGCTGCTAGCAGAGTTCGGCGCCTCATAGACAGGGCGGAGCACAAATGGAAAAAAAAAACGAGCGGTACGTTAGAGGAAAGATACATGGCGGAGGCAGAGGAATCTGTGCGACCCAAGTCCGCCATACAAGTCATCCAATGTGTGGGAGCATTTCACACTAAAGCCCCTTTCACACAGAGATTCCGGAAAATACACGGATAATGTGTTCCGTGATTTGTCCCGCGATCGTTTGATTTTGGTTCATTCTCACTGCCAGTGATTTTCCGGAATCTGTGCGAGTTCACACACATGCCGTAAAGAACCCGTAAAGACACGTGACATTACGACGTGACGGGTAATGTGACGCGTACCGTTTCACTTAAACTGGCAACGATCTCAGCTTCAGCGCGGATAGTGGGGAGCTCCCTGATCTCTGCTTCATTACAGTTTGCACATATTTTTTTCGTCACGAACGTTGATCTGCCTTCAAAACACCCGGTAAAACAGTCACACGATAATCATCACTACGTCACACCCTTTAAGGCATTGATCCGGCTTTTGTTCACACAGCGCTCGTTCCGGGACTGAACCCGGCAATGTTACTAGGTCCCCAACCCGGGATCGATCCCGGGACGTGTTTGCGTTCACACACAAGGCACTCCGGGAATTTTCCGGGACCAATGTGCAGTGTGAAAGAGGCTTAAATAAACAGAAAAAGTGTGTTAACTGCAAAATATGCAAAAGCGACATGGCATGGCACGGGAGCTCCACGGCAATGATCCAGCACCTGAAACGCAAACATGTTGGAGTCTTTGCATGACAAGTTAGCGTTAGCTCGTTAATAACAGTAGTAAAGCAGGGGTGGTGTAGTTACTTTGCACTTTGCATTGCAAGACTAAAGACACGTTTTTATTCACTCGCCTTTTTTGGACCATTCATTTTTCAATCTGTTGTCATGTATAGCTACACTGCAATAAAAGCTTTTCTTAGTAATTTTGTCTCGTTTCCAGTCCAAATATCTAAAAAAATCTTAAATCAAGATTACTAGACAAGAAAAATGGCATGAGAAAATTAAGTGATGCTTAAAACTTCTGTTTGAGATTATATCTCATTAAGATTATTTTTCTTACCCCATCGGCAGATAATTTTGCTTGTTTTAAGCAAACAATCGCTTAATTTTGAGGTGTTTTTTCAGAAAGCAAGACATAATTTCTTATGCTATTTCATGTGTCTAGTAAATGTATCTTGATTTAAGATTTTTTAGATATTTGGACTGAAAACAGGACAAAACTACTAAGTCAGAAAAGCATTTTTTGCAGTGTATATTCTGTGCTTTGTCCCATATAGGTTATTATTGACAAATATATTTGTGTGTGTTGTACTTTTTAATTTAATTTTAAAGTTCTTTTATAGCACTTGGTCATCTTAAGTTGTGTTTAAATGTGGCGTATAAATTAACTTTGCACTTACTACAATGATGGTAATAATTTAATGAATAAGCTTCAAGTGAACTTGAGAGAGAGAGAGTGAGAGAGTGAGTGAGTGAGAGAGTGAGTGAGTGAGTGAGTGAGTGAGTGAGTGAGTGAGTGAGTGAGTGAGTGAGTGAGTGAGTGAGTGAGTGAGTGAGTGAGTGAGTGAGTGAGTGAGTGAGTGAGTGAGTGAGTGTGTGTGTTTGTGAGTGTGTGTGTCTGCAAAAGTGTGTGCGTCTGCGAGTGTATGCATCTGCAGTGTAGTGTAGAGAACAAGTTCTGACATTCAAACAAATCCTGTTCAATTTTCTGATTTGTATTGTTATTTATTTTTTATAAATTATTTATTGTTGTGGCAGCTCAGGTGGCACTTTAAAAAAAAAGTCTATATATTTGGCAGATGTAAAGCATACATGTGTATGTTTTTTGTGTTAGTCCATTGTTATTTTATTTTATTATTATTATTATTATAACAGCTCAGGAATGTTCAAGGAGCAATGTGTTTGTGCACTTTCTAAAGATTTTAGTTCTGTTTTTGAATAAAGGGTTGGAAATGAATGCTTTTCTTGTTTTTAAAAAAAATCCGATTCATCGATTAATCGAAAAAATAATCGACAGATTAATCGATTATTAAAATAATCGTTAGTTGCAGCCCTAGCTTTAAGTATCTGAAAATTGTCCAGAAAAACTCAATGAGGGACTTTCATTTTCTTCTACATATATTTCTATAAATTACTATTATAACTGACTGTTTACATTAATTTTGCATCATAAAAACAAATGTTCATAATCATTGAAGAGAGAATCATGATGCATCAGAGAATCAGTGTTTGTCCCACCCCAAGTCTCCTTTTAGTTCTACTTTTAGCACTTAAAAGTGTGCAAATTGATGTTTAACTAACTTTTCACACAATGCCAAGCACGATGATCACATACAGCCAGGGAAACAAATGTCCAAAATCCCAAAGGCTGTTCTACACATCAAGAACAACCTCAACCAATTGTGTGCAGACACCAGTATAAGACTTTGTCATTAGAAATAATGAAAAACAGCATGTTCCCTGCTAAACCAATTCCCAGGGTCTTGCCTCAATGCTCCAGAATGTACTTCAGCTCATCTAAATCACCATATGGTGGATGCATAATCAATATTTGCATAATTGTTTTAACTCATGTTTTCCCTGTAATCAGACATCTACAGCGTCAGTGAAAGTCAGCTCAAACAAGCGACTTCAATAATTCAGGCCGAATGAAAGATTAAGAACTGCAGTCCTCGTCCTGATGCACTTCCCCAGGATAAACGCTCGGATCAGCGAAAGGTGGAACAACTTGGACTTGGAGTTTAACGGCATATTGAAATCTCATCAAGGCACTGTACGACACACTTGTAAGGCAGCAGTGAATTAGTTGGGAAGGAAAACAGCGGAGAGGCTGTGACCTTCTCCAAAAACACACGGCTGATCTCCTCGGCAGCTGCGGCAAACGGAGCAGGTGACGCCGAGAAGCGGGGTCAAAGGAGGCAGAGGTTGAATGAGGCGGCCGTGACACCCATCCAGGGTGAATTAGCCGTGTGGCATCCCTTTGATAAACAGGCCTGAAACCCGAGACGCAGCCCAAACACAGACTGTATTTCCTCTCCAGACTCCTGCAGGTCCAACAGCACCTCTTCAAATAGAAACGGCAGATTCGTTTCAGAGGATGCTGATGGAACATAAAAGCCGAGTTCATTCAGAAACTGGTAACCGTAGACATCACACAGCGGTATTAGCCTAGTTACTAAAATAAATATGATCTAAATATTTTTTGATCTGACTGGCTCAAATCAGGGTTATTATAGTTAACTAAAACTAAAATTAACTACAATCGTTACTTGAAATAAACTTCAACTGAAAAAATAATTATTTGGGTTTATTTTATTATTTATATTTAATTTTATACTAATTTGTATTTTATTTTATTTTATTTCAGGTAGTTGCCGAGCCAACATTTCTCTTTTTTTTGTTGAACTTATAGTTAACCAAAAAAATAATAATTTAAAAAAAATTGTTGCTTGAAACAAACTTTAACTGAAATAATAATTTAAATATTTATTGATTGATTTATTCCATTTTATTTTATATTTTATTTCATATCATTTCAGGTAAATTTCAAGCCAATATTTCTCATCTTTTTAATTTAACTTGACATACCAAAATGACTAAAACGGAAATAAAATTAATAAAACTATAGACATATTTTTATAGACATAGACATATAACTAAAGAAAAAAAAAAGACCATAAAGAACAAAATTACTAAAACTAACAAAAATGTATTAAAATCAGAAAATCAAAAATAAAACTAATTAAAATATTAATTTAAAAAACTATAATATCTCAATGATACTAAAATAACCAGCTGTATTTCACACTTAAATGGCAACTTGTGCAGCCTTCTTGGTTAAAACAAAAAAACTGCAATGATGACCAAACTTTATGCTGATGGTCAAAAGACAACATACCTAATTTTTTTCTAATGCAACCACACACTAAGGATGATAATTATAACCATAAAGACTTAATAAACATTCAAATTCTAAGAGAATGGTGAAGTCCACATCACAATTACAGAGTGATTTTATTTTAACTGATGAATGATAAAAACATGGAACAGCCAATCAGAATCCACCCAACATTCCAAAGCACTAGTTCCTAAAGCAACAGGTGACAATCTAGTTAAATAGTTATCATTATAGGAAAACTGAAACATTAAAAACAACCACACAAACTTCTGAATATGAAAAAATAATTATTACTATATTTATATTACTAGATCTACTTATTTATTATTAATTGTATTCAGGGATGCATCGCTCCGATACTGGCATTTTCTGCGGATCGGGTATCAGTCAGACGAGACCGATCCAAATCCGATATTGTGCGTGTATTATTCCGTGTTATTGTTAAGCCCCAAAAAAGCACAAAAACATTACAAAGCACCATAAAGTGTTCTGAAGCCGTTCCATAGATTAATGTGACATACAGATGAATATTTAAGTCATTAAATTCAAGTAAACTCTTCTCTCTGCTGCAGCAGTCTGTCATCCTCCATTCAGCATTCAAACTGTGTCGCATACGGTTACGACAGTAAAGATGATCAATCTCTCTCCAAGAGAGCACAGTAACAGAAATTTAAAAATTTAAAAAAAGGCTCAAACTATTGCACCGATTTAATAAACTACGCATCAATATCTCTTTCCATTGTGCTTTGAACTTCTCTATCCGGAGCTGCGCGCTGTGACTCATTCTGTGCACGGGATGAGCATAAGCGCTTTGTGCTGCTCTGTATTGGAGCTTTTCATATTATAATACTTTTGCGCATTGACAGATTATTTATAGCGTTTCTTGTTCTGTCCTATGATAGGATGGAAAAAGAGAGGCTATTAATAATCTAATGTACAGCACAGTAATGGAGGGAGCAACATATGATAGATAGGACTCCTATTTAAAATATATTGCTGCCTTCATTACTGTTCTATACGTTTAAAAGAAATGACTTGTATAAATACATTTACTTGTTTTCATTAATGTATTTTACAATAATACAAAGAACAATGTGCAACATTTCACCAGATTTAGTCGTACTTATTCACCTCTATTTGTTCCGCACTAAATAATGTTATTTCACTAAATGTTTAGATTTTATAAAATTGTGCACTCGTCAGGTCAACACACAGAAGTATAGAAATTCTACATTGATTTACTACTCCTATAACAAAAACAAGAACAACAGACCAAAAAGTTCAGTCTTTTTCTCACCTCAGAAAACGTAAATGTATTATACAAGTCGTGTGGACACTTTATTTAATTTTTATGGTATATTTTTGTCCTTTTCAGAGTCTGACATGTCAGTCACCATCCACTTTCACTGCATAAGAAAACACAACATGAACATTCTGCTAAACATCTGCTTCTATGTTCCACACAAGCTAGAAAGTCGAACGTTTTGGTGCAAGATGAGGGTGAGAAAAAGCTGATTTTTGGGTGAACTAGTCCTTTAATTGTCCAACCGCTGAGGAGAAAAAGCTTCTGTAATTGATGGGATCTCTAAAGGGCACATCTGACAATACACTTACTTGCCACAGTACAATATTACAGTGATATTCTCAATGGTCATTGCTATGGAAACACTCCCCATCTGATGGAGGTCACATACAGGACAGCATCTCTCCATTTATATCACTGACTTGTACGCCAGACAAAAACGAGGATCTTTTGACAGATTTAAGTCGAATGAAACTGCACTGAACTGAGATTGTAATGGATATGAAATACAGATTTGAGCTGGATTTCTTAATGCATCAAAAGAGAACATGGAGTAACACAAAATCATTTCATAATGATGAAATGAAAGATGTTCACTGATCAATCGTGCACAATGATAGCAGGAACAACTGACGACATTAAACAGGGTTCATTTCAACACCATGTTGTCTACAAAGCTACATAATAGCTTGATGAACGCAGCAGTGCAACAGAAGCTTCACCGTATGGCTCACATCCAGATGAACAAAACAGCTCATTGCTGAAGGCTTTTGGCATCTCTTCATGTTTCCTTCACGTCTTGAAACACACAAAATGAGGTCTGCCTGAACTGAAAGTGAAACTAACTGCTGTTATGAAGAGATTGAAAGCAAAACGTCTAACAGTAATCAAATCAAATGGACGAATAGACTAACAAGGACTTCAAAGCCATGTCATCACAATGTCACGCAGCAGCTAGACCACACCATGTCCTCTAATTTAACACCAAATCATTGAGACAACAGAAACAACAGCACCTACACCTCTGAAAAAACGTCAATTCAAAAAGAGCTGCCATTGCAGAAGGCTTGTGATTTAATTGGTTAAACCTAAAAAATAGATTATCTACATTTTCTCCAAGTAGTCTCAGCATCAGACGATTTTCTAAAATGATAGTGCTCAAAATCAAACATTTTTACAGTAAAACCAAATCTTATCTTAAAAGAAAGTAAAAATATGGCAATAATATTTTACGTTTTACAGATTAAATTTACATTTTTTACTTTAATTTTGTCAAATAAAGTTTATATACCAAATCACTATAGAAGGTGCATCGTAACATCAACCAAAACACCATCATGGTAACAAGCACGACACTGAAATAATGCAATAAGCTTTAACATTAACAAACCAAATTAAAATGCAACATGAAACCCTAATGTACATAACTAATCAGAAAAAAAAATTAAGTAAAGCAACATTTATATAAATGAAAAAACACCAAACGTGAAGTGTCAATTCTGGGAATGTGAATTTACAGTTTTTCACTGAACATTACAGGATGACTTGTTCTTTTTTTACTTACAACAAACTGTATATTTAACAGTGTAAAACAAAGTAGTAAAACTGCATGAGATGATGCTATATAACAGTTTTTAGGTTTTTACTGAACCATTTGTTAGTCTTTTACCATTAAAATTACAATCATCATTACATCAGATCTCATACATGCTCAAACTAGTAATCTTATGGTTGTCTACACTTTCTTCATAAGTTTTCCAGTAAAGTAAACTCCCAAATGACATCTCAACACATGACCTCTAAACAGAAAAAAAGTGTTTAATTTAAAGAAATAGCTGTGCGCATGAAAGTACCTCATGCACTTAAGACATTACAGAGTTTGAAATTAACTTTTTGACTTGGTGGCACTGTTATTAACTTTTTGACCACCTGCAAAACTTTAGGAGCACCCACCAAAAATGAATGAGCACCACAACTACAAATTTCATTTAATCTTTTAATTCTTAGCTTTAATGCAGATTTTAGATTGGTTAATATTAGCTGTCAATCACTCAGTCACTGTTTTCTGCTGTCAGGTGACAGGGAGCTATAACTCCCGCGGGAAATGCAATGGACTGAAGAAGAGAGAAAATGAAAAGAACACTGACAGATTTCTTTCGTAAACCACCTAAAGTTAATTCGAGTTTGGTTAAACACAGAGAGAGCTCCTCTTTGGCGAGGGTTAGGATGGTGTATGCGGTGTTAAATTTTACATTCAGCTCTGGCAATTGCACAGAACGACTGGCAGCTAGGGGTGTGCGATATTGACAAAAAATAAATTATATCTCGATATTTTCTAGGATTTTATCGATAATTAGACGATATTTTGCTGAGTGTGTTATTGTGCTGATCTTGTGTTACCGTGGACAGCTGACTTTGATATTCTTCATAATCTGTGTTTATCATAGTCAGTTCACAGCAGTGATAGAAATTAATCTTTTCCAATAAGTTTAAATTGATTTTTACATTTTATGGTCATTTTTACAATTAAGCCATTTTTTTTCCAAAAGTGTGCATCATCATTTGAGTCAAATTCTTACATTTAATCAGTCAATTAGAATAATAAGACATTTGGGCTGTTTTCAAGCAAATGAAATCAGTATCAACAAAATTCATCTTTGAATTTGAATTTTGAATTTCTGAAGTGGCATTTAGATGCACTTACACCCTGCATTTAACCTGCAGTTACACATGCATATATAATGTTTTAATACTGTACACATAAAACGTTGAATACTGATATTTGAATTTTTTTTTTTATTATTAAAAATACTTTAAATGTGAAATTAAATCCGCCAGCAGGTGGCAGCAAGTCACTTAATATGTGAGTCACTGCGACTGAACCGAATCATTTAAACGGTTGATTCATTCAGGAATGAAATGCCGTCATGTTGCTCAGAGATGCAAAACAGTGCTGTGTTTGGAGTTATTTTTGTTGTCGAAATGGAGCAAAAACAGGAAAAATGGTGTCTAAAACGTAAGTCTCTTAATATTAACTTCTTGTTTACTGAACTGTTTTATACAATCAATATCACATTTGTAATCATGCTGATTTTTGGAGGAAAAAAACAGCACTCTTCGTGTGATATTAACTATATAACCCCATATGAATTCTGTGATGCAGTTTAATAGACTGAATCATGCAGTGAAAGAAAAAATAAAATAAAATAAAAATAAAATACGCACACGCACTAGTCTAAAGGCCCTTTCACACGGGATGTGGCAAGCGGTGGAATCGCCGCTTTTGTATGTATTTGTATTTTTACCTGGCAAACCAACTCGTGCACTCACAAGCTCCCACGCTCTGGATTTTTTAATTTATGTCTCTGTATGAGATTTTAGATGGATCATACAGTTTTGGGAAATCCATCACACTTAAAACAATCTTCTCCATTTTCAGCTGTCCGTTATAAGTTCAGTTAAATGTTCTATGATTGGTTGTTAACAATCTATTCACTGATTTGTTAAAGTCAATGCGGCAGCCGCTGCCACTCACAAAAAGATAAAATCCTTTGGCAAAATCCTTTCCGCCCGCGGTTTGCCGCTTTCCGCATGTCTCCCATTAAAAAAAATGAACTAGAAACTCGCGACTGCCACGTCCCGCGTGAAAAGGCCTTAACCTACTAGACTTCATCACGTCATGTATACGTGCACTCTCTGTAGGTGTTTCGTTTGGTTTTTACAATATACTCAATGACGACAAATCACACATTGTTAAAACACCAATTACGATATTATCGCAGACCCCTACGTAAGCATCATGACAATTAAAGGCCTTAACGATTGAACCAGATGATCCTGAACATTTTGCCACACACTTGTCCCTGCATTTCTTGTGTTTGGCACTCTCTCCGTGTTTAACCAAGCTCTCGAGCTTAAAATGGCGAATGCTGTTAGTGTTACCTGCAAACTCCGTCCCACAGGCTTTAAACTGAATGCAGTGCATAGAGCACAGAGCATTTTCATAGCGGAGCCACTCGAAGTCTTCCAACCATTCTCGCCTTCTTTTCGGCTGGTGGATCAACACTCACCACATGATCACTATCACCAGCACCATTATTTGTAACTTTAGGTGGTTTACAAAAGAAATCTGTCACTGTTTCTTTTCATTTTCTCTCTTCAGTCCTCTGCATTTCCCGCGGGAGTTATAGCTCCCTGTCACCTGACAGCGGAAAGCAGTGACTGAGTGATTGACAGCTAATATTAACCAATCTAAAATCCACATTAAATTTAAGAATGTAAAGATGAAGTTATGTAACGTTTGATAGAACAGCGGACCGGTCACCGTATCAGCACACAGAAGGCACATAACTGAACATTTTTAGAGAAATTAAAAAAGATCACACTAAAACTAATAAAAAGCAATATGGAGAGAAAAAAAAACAGGTCGCACTACAACAATTATATGCACTCACACACATTAAATTATGGGAGCATATTCGACCAAAATGGTCGCAATTTTGAGCCTTGTATTATACCCCTATTCAAAAGTCAGGTTCTGTAAAACTGCATTCAAGAGATGTTTTGTTCATGATATTGGTCAGTGATTTGCTAGCCAAAAGTAACTGAAGACTTCAGGAACCAGACAACTTTACATCCATGACATACAGCCCAAAATCAGTGTCAAAGTCTGTTAACAAAGAAATCACCTCTCCACAATAATGCTTGTGGATTTTTAAGTTCGGTTTTCAGTGCATTTAACAAACTGAACGTGCTGTTAAACAATCAGCTTCCAACACTGTTAACAGCCTACAAATCCAGCAGTGATGTTTGTAACTCAATACACTGAGATGAGCGTCAGGGACAAAGGTTAGGAGTGAGATACAAAGCAATTCGCTCAAATTTAGCAACACTCGCATCGATAACACCAAGATAATCTGACATCTCAAATCTGTAGCTAATATACATGCAATATACAAACAGGACACATAACACACCCTGAGAGATGATTAAGAGGTAGTATCCACAAAATCATGTGTGAAAATACATAAATCATATGCACTGAAAGCCCAGGTTCAGGAAGAGTATAAGTGGATGCTTCAGGCTATTTTCTAAAGCGATACTAATATCCACCGCTAGCAAAACCGCCGATTTAAATACATGTGATTCAAGATCCCTCAGAGGCATCAAATGTTGAAAGTCATAGTCAAATCCAAACAGCACATTTCAAATTAGCATCACTATTACCGGCGGACTTCGCCAAACACATGCTCCGCTGTAACATGACACGCTCTTTATCACATTAAGCACGTTGTGGGAGGATGTGATTAATAAAGGATTCTAATCTGTAGTGCATCTAGTTTACCTTCAGGTGGGAAGGAGGCCATTCTGCACGAAGATCGTCAGTGAATGAGACACATCCTGCAAACGCAGCGCTGTTGCTCTGGTTGCACTGGGGGCTCTCCAGGGCTACTAGTCCAGTAACCACTACAAACACGGTGTCCCACCAACTAGTGCAACACAACAGACAGCATGCAGTCTCTAAACAAAGATCATCCACACTCAGGAGATCCAGCCACAAAAAACTGCTTTCATTCTGTGTAAATGTTATTATTGATTAAGAATTACTGATATTTAGATAAGTGACATATCAAGCACTGTCCTGCACTGAGCATACAAAGCATCTAAAAGTAAAACGATTTCTGTCATTTGTTTATCATTACCATGTAATTTAGGACCTTAAATTAATTAAGAGAATACACATAATACATAAATATATAATATACATACAGTCACAGCCAAAAATATCGGCACCCTTGGTAAATATGTTCAAAGAAGGCTGTGAAAATTAATCTGCATTGTTAATCCTTTTGATCTTTTATTTTAAAAAATTCTCAAAAGTCTAACCTTTCATTGGATAATAACCAAAGAATATATTTCTGATGTGCAGCAAAAGATAATTGAGCTTCACAAATTAGTGAAGTGGATTTAAAAAAAGAGCTAGAGCGGTGAAAATTCCCATCTCCACCATCAGGGCAATAATTAAGAATTTACAATCAACATAAAATGTTTTGAATCTGCCTGAAAGAGGACGTGTGTCTATATCGTCCTAATGCACGGTGAGGAGGAGAGTTTGAGCGGCTAAAGACTCTCCGAGGACCACAGCTGGAGAATTGCAGAAAATAGTTGAGTCTCGGGGTCAGAAAACCTTTAAAAAAATATTGTCAAACAGCACCTACATCAGCACATGTTGTTTGGGAGGATTTCAAGAAAAATTATCCTCGCTCATCCAAAAACAAACTCCAGCATATTCAGTTATCAGACACGACTGGAGCTTCAGATGAGATGAGGCTTCTATGGTCAGATCAAACTAAAAAATTAGCTTTTAGCAGCAAACACTCAAGATGGGTTTGGTGAACACAGGGATAAAAAGTACCCCATGTGTACAATGAAATATACTGCTGTATTTTTGATGCCTATATTTCTGCTGGAGGTCCCGGACATCTTGTTTAGACGCATGGCATCATGGATTCTACCAAATACCAACAGATAAAAAAATCAATAAGTGACTGACTCTGTTAGAAATCTTATAATGGGCCATGTTTAGATCTTCCAACCGTCCAATAATCCAAACACAAACCTCAAAAACAACACAAAAATGGGTCACTGAGCACAAAACCATGTTTCTGCTGGCCATTCCAGTCCTCAGACCTGAACCCTGTAGAAAATGAGTGAACTGAAGAGAAGAAGCACCGTAATGGAGCTGTGAATCTAAAGGGTCTGGAGTGATTCTGGATGAAGGAAAGGTCTCTGATCTCTTGTCAGGTGTCTCTAACCTCATCAGGCATTATAGGAGAACATTTAGAGCTGTTAAACTGGCAAATGGAGGTTTCAAAAAGTACTGAATAAAAGGGTGCCGTTAATTGTGGCCAATGTGCATTAGAGAAAAACATTTATTTCATGATGATATTTCCCCCCGTTTTAAATGATTATTATCCAATGAAAGGTTAGATTTTTGTGATTTTTTTTAAAATAAAAAAATCAAAAGGATTAATAATGCAGATTAAATTTTACAGCCTTCTTTGATCATATCTACCAAGGATGCCGATATTTTTGGCCATGACTGTACATATTAAACATAACATTATAATATTCAGAATAATGAAATGTTTGAATATGGAATGTTTTATCAAAATGTAAAATTGAAATAAACTGGGGGAAAAAAGCTAAAATGTGATTAAAAAATAACTTATAGCCCATATATATATAGGGCTGTCGCGGTGAAGGAATTTCCCTTGTGGTAATTTTGAGTGGCTCAATAGCACGCTATGTGGTATTATCGCCACATCTATGTGAGTATGTTACAATGTAACGAGGTCATATTTAGAAACCAATTAAACCGAAACTAAATAGCGTTGAAACAGGAAGTGAAGGAAACAGAAGAGAATGACAAAACAATGGTCCATACATAAACCTAACGATAAGATTGTTAAGGTTATTGTTAACCTAGTCCTGATCCTCGAATCTGACTGGACATGAGACTTTCTGTTGACGGGTTGTTGGTGAGTGCAGTTTCATTGTTAAAAGGTTTTAAGACATTGTTTAAAACCGTTCTTTCAACTACACGTTCAAAAACGCTGATTCATTCAAAGAGAGACGTAATGAAACACACTGTTGAAATCATTTTAACTTTGAGCACCACATTTAAAGGCTTAGCTTACCTGCAATGTGTCAATGCTAAGACAGAGATTTCACTCCTTGGACATGACAACCTATTTTCACAAATACATGACTCGTCTCGGCATGAAGGATAGATGGATAGTCTGTTTAGGATCTACGGAGACTCTGTACAAATCAGCATGATAAAAATTATCATCAACTAACTTATTAAATATTTAGTACGCATGCACGAAACGAGAGAGGCATAACCTTACGAAAAAAAGAAAACGTGCAAATATTGCGGTTGCTGAGGTTGTCGCATTCCCCTGCGATATAAATGATATGAAAATGTAGAAAGTCTTCTCATATAAATATAAAAATTTGATTTCTATGTGCGCGCGCGCATATGTTTATAAATGTATTCATCGTAATATAATATTACATACATTTAAATAATACAATTAATATTAACAAATACAGAATTTCATCTAAAAATATGAATAAGAACAACAACAATAATATAAGCCTTGTGCTACCAAAAAGTGTAGTACCCTCAGATTTTATCGTATCTACATCAATCGGAACTAAATAAAATTTTCTAATTATAAATTATACCAATTTTAATAAAATATTTTGTTGCTTTCAGTTATTTAAGCCACATTCCCCCCCCATTTAAATCCATTCCTCCACAACCAGGAAGAGGGAAAAAAAAAAAAAAAAGAAAGAAAGAAAAAAAAAAAAAGAGTAACCTTGTAAATCCCACTTAACCTACTGACTAAAAGAGCTTCAATCAAAGTCCATTTTCTTGAGAAAGTCTCATGCTGGGAATACGCCTGACAGCATGTTAAGCTTCACTGAATAGCGTTTAAACAATCTGTAACGTCTGAATTACAAGACTTGATCGCCCCACCTTTTATTAATATTCTTTTCAGACTACAGCCGCTAAGCTTCAAAGACATACATGACCCCCAACAGGACACACATGAATAGATGCTGAGTGAGGTTTAGATCTTATCGGCTGAAGGTATTTGACTTAATGAAGCTTGTGATACAAAGTGCAGCTTTACTGGTTCGTTACAGCAGCAGTTCATCAGCATTATTACGAGTCTGAGTGGAAAATAAAGTTATCGATAAACAGTTTTACGTTCATGCATTTGGCAGATGCTTTTATACAAAGTGACTTACATTGCACTGAAGGTTTACATTTTATTATTTTAAACATTTCTTATTTTATGCATTGTGCAAATTTCTGTATTTATCCAAAGCAACCTGCATTGCACTTAATGTACACATTTTATCAGTTTATGCATTCCCAGGCAATCAAACCCATGTCCTTGGCATTGCAAGCACCATGCTCTATTGCTTGAGCTACATTTACAAGCTTTTATCCATAGGGAGTTACATTGCATTGAAGGTTTACATTTTATTAGTTCATGCATTCACTGGGAATCAAACTCATGACCTTGGCGTTGCAAGCACCACACCATGTTCTACTCTTTGAGCTACATTTATATTTATGCATCTGACAGACACTTTTATCCAAAGTGACTTGCAATACATTAAAGGTTTACATTTTATCAGTTCATGCATTCCCTGAGAGAATTGAGCCCATAACCTTGGCATTGCAAGCACCATGCTCTACTGTTTTAGCTACATTTACAGTTATGCATTTGGAGGAAGATTTTAGCTAATGTGACTTACATTGCAGTGAAGATTTACATTTCATTGGTTCATGCATTCCCTGGGAGTTGAACCCATGGTCTTGCTTTCTATAGTACAAACACAAAATCTAACCGCCGGGAGATAGAAGAAACATCTAACTAGTAGTTACCAAGCCCCTAGTGTGAACTTTACACCTCAATTTAAGCAAGAACTCAGTGGCAAACTTAGCTGTCACTAAACACCACACACACCCTCTCAGTTATCGCTATCTCTCAGTCCAATTCTGGCCAATCCTGTTTTAAAGCTTTGCAGTTTTGACCCAGTTTTCGTAAGAAAGATACATTCCAGCTTATTTCCAAACATTCCCTTGCAGTGCCCCAGCGGAGCCGTCCAAATAAAAATATGTGCCAGACTCACCTTAACACGCCTTGTGAGAGTTACAGTAGCATCATTGCCATTACTCACAAACCCCAAAGACGTGACACCGATGCAATAAATACTTCTGACAAAAATATCTCCATCCTGGAGTATTATCACAACAGTAAATTCAGCTTTTAAAGTTTTCCAGGAAGTATTCTGCACGGTAAAGCACCTGCTGTTAAGAGATCTTTTGAAAATTACCTCAATGTTTTGGATTTTGGTTATAACCTAAGGGAATTAAGGGACATAATTAATTTTAATTCATTCATTTGAATTAAGAGCTTTATTAAGTCGTGCAACCCGTTGCAACCATTTTTTAGAAGATTCTGCCAATGCAGAATCACTTGATAAAATGCGAAAACAGAGAACAAACTAGGGCTCCACAATGAATCGAAATAAAACAGAAATCTGTAATATGACTTGCAATTATCAAATCACAATGGCTGTGAACTAATTACACAAGTATATGCACTGCATGTTTCAGAAATTCCAATAGTAGTAGTAAATAAATAAAATTTATTTTTAAATAATTTATTTAATTTAATTACATATATTAATTTAATTAATTAAATAAAAAATAAGTAATTTTATATATATATATGCGTATATAAAATTTTAAATCACAAAAAAATAAATTTTAAATAAAATCACAATGCTACAGTTACCACACTACTTGTTATAACTATTAATTACATAAATATCTGCGCTGCATGTTTAAGAGTGAAATGTGGCACTGTGTTCTTTTTAGGGGTGGGAGAAAAAAATCGATTCTCCAAAGCATTGCGATTCTCTCTTCAATGATTCTGAATCCTTTTATATGAAAGTGATGTACAGACAGTCATTTATGGTCTCAGAGCAGGACAAAACATCTGATATATCGAAACAGATCTGTGCATTAGTGTGAATGCAGCCTGTTAAAGCTGCCACTGTCTATGATCTCATCAGTAATAATCAAACGGCAATAATGCTGAGGAAAAAAGAAAAACCCATAACTATTGTCTGTAAACTTTCGGATTTTAAATAAGTAATTGTTTTAAAAAGTAGCCTGTTTGTATAATAAAAATAAATAAATAAATTTGATTTCAAATTTATATGAAAATGTAGCCATGTGCAGTAATATTGAAAACTGAGAACCAAGATTCACACCCCTATTTTTAAGACGGCAGTACTGACATACAGAGATTCCAACTATAAACAAAAAGAAACTGCAGTTTGGTTAAGATGTAAAGTTGTAAAGATGTAAAGAATTAACTGGGGAAAAAAATGTAGATCAAGAATCGTTTTGGAATCGGATCGTGCCTGAAGATTCCCACCCCTAGTTCTTTTACACACTTTATAGTTTAATATTTTAATTTTACAGTTAAATGCTTAAATCTTACTATTTTTTAATTCAATATTAATATTTATTGTTAAATATTATTTTATGTTTAATTGTTTAATTTGTTTAATATTATTATTATCATATTAAATCACAACCTCTATCAGACAAACGAGATTGTAAATAGTGGTCACATTTTTTTATACTGCCAATGCAGAGTAAACACTCGATAAAATAGGAAACCTTATGTACAATATAGAACAATCTGTTTTAAGAAATGACATCCGCATCTAACTAAAAAATATAGCTTGTGTCCAAATCAACACCTGCATGAAGAAGGCTGTTTAAAGCATGTTTTCAATGCAACACCTGTCTCACGACCCTGATTACAGAACATTCCCATAAGGTGACAGCAGCCATTCATTTACATACCCAGAGCCTCTCTCTATGTGCTGAAACCATCCTTCAATTCCAGTCTCACTCCAGTCCCATGACTACACTCTAATTAGAAGTTAAGATGTGGTAAGTACAACCAGCTCTCGAGTTTGATTGCCTGAATCCCAAACAAGCTGTTCCGCTGTTAGATTTGCATAGCAAATTACCAAACTCTTATAGCTGTTGGACTGGATGGCCAAAAGGACTAGAGGTGCATGAGAGTTCAAACAGCCTTTGAAAACACTTGGCAACCAATTGGGTGGTCAACCAACCCAGAAACGTAGTAGTGCACTATTCTGTCATAACGATATATTACATCCCATCAATGACTACATGCATATATGCATCAGAGGGGTTCATTACCCAGCTATCAGCACCAGAGCCTTGCTGGGGAATTGAAACAGTTAACTAGTCATTACAACTCATCAACAAGCAAATCAACCCCCAACAACAATAAACATGTCAGTGAGGGCATCAAGTTTACAACATCCAACACAGCTGACTAACTAAACCAAAGAAAAAACAAACAGGAAGCCTTTACAAAAAAGTGCCATTATTATACCATCTTTTGGGACATTTACTATGGTGTTCTTGGAAGTACAATGTGTATCGTATGGTACTACCACAGTATTTTTTTGTAAGTGCATGGTACTCATAGTTTTCTTTAAAGAATACCATGTTAAAACCTTGAGACTTGTCCAAAAACTAATTGCCATAAATTTCTAAAACAAAACCTGACAGTAGTGTTGTACTCTTTGATATAACCCCTACAAATTAAGTACTGTAATGGAATCATAGTGTATCATACAGTAATACTATGGTACGTTTAATAAATATTAAGGTATTTATATGATACTCAAAAATACCATGCTGCTACCATGGTAAATGGCAATACCATGGCAGAAGTCTCACTTACATCATCATGGTACTGCAATGGTGTTTAGACATACTGTGGTAGTACAAAAGTTTCTTGGAAATGTCGTATTACATAAACTTCAGTCCAATGGAATAAATTAAAGTACCATGGTATTATCATTTGACACCATCGTTGTACCATGGTACTACTGTGATACGTCCATCTAAGGAAAATTATTACTATAGTACATGTCTAAACTCATTGGTGATTGGGTTTATAATAATAATGGTACTGAAATATATCATATTCACGTACGTATACACAGTACTCTAAGGCACATCAAAAATACCATGGTAAAAACATAGTATCTCCACGACACTTTAATGACTGCAAACGGCCTAAATAAAGGGTTTAATACATAATCTAATGAATAACGGTTGTGACAGTGATATTTACTGGGGTTTGTGCTATATTTGGTTGGCTTAGCTGTTGTGCTGCTAACAGCAGATGCTAACCATCACAGCGCTGTAAAACAACTGACCGCTGCCATTTGTCACGAATATCTCATCGTCGGTGCCACCGTATAGACTCATGACGCATTTAAAATCACGACTAGTTCGTTCTGGATTGTACCCAGTCCAAAATATCCCGTTAAATGGGGTTTATAGTAGACAGGAGAGCAAATCAAGCCCAGTTAAACAAAGCGCGGCCTGCGGGGGGATCAGAAGCCTCGGTGTTTCCTAGCGAATGAACATTAACACAAATAACCTCAAAATACAACATCACAACACGAATGCTGCTGGAATCTACACAGGCCTTCTGAAAGAAGAGGGACTGGTGTGAATCAAGCCCAGGTTAGTGTTTGTTAGAGATATAGTCACCTCTTTCTGCGTTGTTTCTGTCAGGCGGCACCGGGCGCGGCCTCGACACTCGCCGGGGTCTGCGGTTCGTCGCTCTGACGGAGTTCATTTGACGGGTTTCTGGTCAAAACACACACCGCTGCAGCCCTTTCCTCTGGATCCTTACACTGTGCTGAGCTCGGAAAATGTAAATAAAAGCCTAAAGTGCATTGCACTGAGAATCTGCTTGGTCTGAGCTCAGGGGAAGCGGTTTTACTGTCCAGGCGCTCCGATTTCGGTTTTCAGTGGCAGGAGGAGCCATTTACACACACACTTACACACACTTACACACACACTCCCATACACAACCACATGGTGCTACACTCCACCAATCACAGTAGATTTCCCATTACAAAAAGTACCATGGTAAAACCATAGTATTCTCTGAAACAGCTTAGAATACCGTGGTAATACCAATAATAATCAATTAGTGCCATTGGGGCCACTAATGTCCCATAATACAGTGAGCAACACCATGATACTGAAGCCAGTGTACCATGGTATAAATAAACAAATCTAATAGTACATGTCCAAAATACAATTGCAAATACATTTACATCTTTCAATAACTTAAAAGGTCTATTTATATTAATAGGCTTTTGCATTTGTGACCCTGGACCACAAAACCAGTCTTAAGTCGCTGGGGTATATTTGAAGCAATAGCCAAAAATACATTGTATGGGTCAAAATTATAGATTTTTCTTTCATGCCAAAAATCATTAGGATATTAAGTAAAGATCAGGTTCCATGAAGATATTTTGTAAATTTCCTACTGTAAATATATCAAAACTTAATTTTTGATTAGAAATATGCATTGCTAAGAACTTCATTTGTACAACTTTAAAGGCGATTTTTCTCAATATTTTGATTTTTTTTTTTTTTTTGCACCCTCAGATTCCAGATTTTCAAATAGTTGTATCTCGGCCAAATATTGTCATATCATAACAAACCATACATCAATGGAAAGCTATTTATTCAGCTTTCAGATGATGTATAAATATCAATTTGTGGTCCAGGGTCACATTTGGTGTATGAACTGAAATAATGTACGTTTTTTGTACAGTCTATATCAGAATTACCTTTTAATAACGAGCATAAGATCCACAGGACATAGAACACAGATTTGTGCTGAAGGTTTTGACCATTTTTGTCCAAAACAGTGGTCTGACTTTGATGTCAAGTACGCTTTTGTTTCATTTTAATAAATTGCAGCTGGATAGAAGGTGATTTGTCTGATAAGACTGAAGAAGAAGAACAGTGTGGTTCTTAAGCTGGGTTGCATTTCCCAAAAGCATTTTAAGTTAAGTAGAAACTATTAGTACCAATGGTTTACGATCTAGTTAGGCTTATGATGAAACACAGCCTTGGTCTGCATGATTTCAACATGAATAAGTGAATAAAACATACAAAAATAACACGTATATCAGGTTTATTATAGTCAACTAAAAATTAAAGCCATAAAAAACATTGTTGTTACTTGAAATAACATAAAAGTTAAATAAAATTATATATATATATATATATATATATAACTTTAACTTGAAATACTAAAATAACTAAAACTATTAAAAATAAATAAATATTACAAATGAAAAAAACAGCTTATTAATACTAACTAAAATTAAATTGAAAACAAAATAAATTTATTAAAATAAAATTGAATTCAAAACACAAATAAAAAATACTGAAGTAATGTAAAATTTCTTAGTTTAACCTCTCTCTCTCTCTCTCTCTCTCTCTATATATATATATATATATATATATATATATATATATACTTTAAAATGGAATTTAAAATTGAAAACATATATTGTATAAAATAATAAAAAAGAAATATTAGAAAAACTATTAAGATGACAAAATAATAAAATGACTAAAATCATCTGAAATTAAATTGAAGACAGAAAATATAAAAATAAACTATAATTCAAAATGAAAACTATAATTATGAAAACTATAACAGTATATCAATGATATTAATTTTTTTTTAGCAATTATTAGCAATGATACTACCATTTGTAGCTATTAATATTTTAGCCATAAGCATAATATGTAGTTTTATTTGCATAATATGAGTATGGTTTCATATTGCCTTAGGTTCAGCAAAATCACAACTGAAAACAGGACTGAGTCTAAATGACTGTATGTCAAATAAAAGAGAGAAAAACATGTTGACGCCTTTGAATTCTGCATCGCTGGTGTGTGACGCAAGTTTCTGCTGCTTGAGCTATCTTACTGATGAAGACACTTTCATCAGTTTTATCATTTCCTCACTCTCAGATGTGGAGCCCAAAGACATGACAGCGCTATCTGCTGTGACCGAATGGAACTGCAACTGTGGATCTGTATTTAAACTGGATTGTTGTTTAGTATAATGAGACCTTCTGGCATTTGGTTGCAGTTTTTGGATGAAAAGCCAAACAGTAGCCTGCTGGTGTTATACAATGCTGTGTAACATATGCAATATTGTTTGCACAATATCCTACTCGTGCGAAGCATGTTTTTAGTGCACACATCCATCCGCTGGAAATGTGGCATTTCTTGACATGAATATATCACTGAGTGAATTCAGATGTGTCATCTGTAAACATGCTTGAAGCTCAGTGAAAGAAAAGATTTTTGTGTCTACTGTAGACAGACTTATGCATCATTTGAAACTGAATAGATGATGCATTTAAAATTCCAGTTCAACCCCTGAATTTGAATTTGATTTGAATTGAGGTAGCAAGCAGGATGCAGAACTGCAATTCAAATTTGACTGTAAGGAAGGCAAAGTAAAGTGAATTGAAATGCAAAGAAATCCTAATCCTACTAAATTTATATTTAGTATTTATATGTGTTTTCGCATATTTAATAAACTCATTTTGGTGGATCAAGGTGGAACTTTATTTCCCAGAATGCATTACCGTCATTGATTTTTTTTTTTTTTTTAATGGCAGTTTAGTAAATTCCACTTCCTGTCATTCAGATTCAAATTCCACTTTGTGGTCAATTCAGATTCAAATTCACATCCATTACAGGCAGCCAATTCTTCAGTTGTGAATTTTGCACAACCTTTGTATGAGAAGGAAAATGGCAGATTGCTAATGGTAATTATATTATTCATAAATGATTAAATATTAATGTGGCAGCATAGCCTCATTTGCGCAGCAGGTGATGGTTCCTTAGCTGTTACAATCACAAAATTAAACGGTAAATATTGTGAGAGGAGAATAATACAACAATCTGCATATGAACAACAGGTTAGTTGATGTTTGAGTCTGATCAGAAACAAACAAATGCATGACGTATATTTAAATGAATCACATATGTTTTTATGGCACAGAATGAAATGTTTGGTTTGGGTTTGTTTTCATGTAGAATACACGTTCAACACAACCAAAATAAATAAATAAACGTACCTAATGAGGATCTTGTAAAGGGTTTTTTTTTTTTTTAAAAGAACTGAATTATTTGACACTGATGCAAATAACAAAATAAAATTATAATAAGTAAATATTATTACTCAGCCCATTAATTAGTTTTAATTAGAATGCACATTCAACACACACAAAATAAATAAAATAAAATAAAAGTATCTTATGAGGATCTTGTAAGGATCCATTTAATTATTTGATTCTGAGGCAAATAACAAGATAATTAATATTATTAATTAGTCCATTAATATATGGCAAACATTTTCAATGACACCCACCTGAAAAACATAAATAAATTATTTTTATTACAGTAATTTCATTTTATATGTATTCATATAATACAAAAGATATGTATTTGTATGTCTAAAATATTTTTTGTAGGTGGTTGTTTGGCATTTTGTAATGTTTCAGTACCTGTCCCTGTAATACCTGGTACTGAATTACAAAAAGCTACAGTTTTTTTTTTTTTTTTTTGTAATTGGTGGTTATTAACATGTTGTATTGTTTTGATATATTAAATAATGCAGGTTTGGATGAACAGTTTCTGAGCTGGTAAATAGGCATGTTGTTCTAGAGTTTGACCACTAGAGGTCCACACAGATCACTATATTACAACAGAGCACAAAGTGACATTAAACTTTTGCGTTTAACAATTCAAATGAATCTAGTCTACGTCAAACGAAAAACATCTTCAGCCTCAGGTCTCCAAGCCTGCATTGTTATTTTGTCCTCATTAGACGGAAGTCTACATTTCTACTGGTTGCATTAGTCATTATTTGTTATTAATCATCAAATAGAAACTGTGCATGTGACTTAGAAGAAAAGCTGATTATATTAAACCTTATTTTTAACAAGTTAGTCCTTTTAGATTTCAGAGTTTGGCAGAAAATCAAGCCATACAGCAAAAATATGTATATTATCAAATATATATTTGAATGTGTTTCAAAATATGCAAAAACGGACAAAAAACATATTTCAAAATATATTTATGTAAATGTATTTTTAATATTATTTATATTATTTGGCCATTTTATATTATATTATTTGGAAAAAAAATACACACACAAACACACACACACACACACACACACACACACACACACATATATATATATATATATATCCCATTTTTTAAACATTTTTTTGAATATATATATATATATATATATGTGTGTGTGTGTGTGTGTGTGTGTGTGTGTATTTTTTTTTCAAATAATATAATATAAAATATACACATACACACACACACACAACTTACTGTTAAGATTTTAAAGATTTAAAAAAAATTTTCTTGCCCCTGAAATAACTTTTAAAATATATTTTGGTATATGAAAGTTGAAACTAAATATATTTTCATTTTCAAAAATATATTTCATAGAGTTTCACTGTTTACAACACATATTTAGCATATATTTAAAATATATTTTGGCCTTTTTTTTGCAAAAAGGGAAATGTCTCCCTTTTAAATTCATGCAGCTCTTGTTTTAGGCCCTGATGCACATATCATCTGGTCAACCAAAACCTGTGATCAAATACTGAAAATATTGTAAAATGTGAAGACAACAGACCAATTAGTGCTTTATGCATGAATGTGTGTCTGAGAATCTTGTTGATTGTGAGTTGATGTGGCGGTGTTGAGCTGTATGTGAGGCTATCAGTGAACTCCAGCTGGTGTGGCCAGTGACAGGAAGCTGCTTGTGTTTGTGTGTGTTAAGCAGGATGTGGCACGTCGCTCACATCGACTGCTGAACAAATGCGCAGTTCCCTATGGTTAGCGCTAAAAGAAGTGAAACTGCTCGTTATTAAGGGCCAGGACTGTATAATACACCTGCTGATCTACTGAGATTTCATTGACTGAGGTTGGTGCCACTCAGTTCCATTCAAAAACACTGCAGAAACAACCTTCAACCGGAGAACACTTTCATGAATTTATTACATTCACACTTTTGTCAGTCTCTTTCATAGTGCATTCAAGGAATACATTTTTATTACTACACGCATCAAACCCTTGAACTTGCTGTTGCTTTTTTTGTACCATGTTTTAGTTGAACTGCTGGAAGAATTATTGTTCCTGTGAATGAGACCTTGACAACTTACTGCAGAAACAGTGTAGTTGTTCTTGAAAAAGTGTTTATATTTATTAGAATAGTATTTATTTATATTTGGAATTTACCTTTATTTTTATATTATCAGTTTTCATTTTGATTTAATTTTAAGTTTTAGTCATTTAATAATTGTGCTTTTGTCATTTTTACTACTTAAATAATAATAATAATAATAATAATAATAATAATTATATATATATATATATATATATATATATATATATATATATATATTTTTTTTTTTTTTTTTTTTTTTTTTTTTTTTTTTAATTTATTTGTATTTAACTTTTAGATTTAGTAATTTTAGCATGTCAATGTATTTATTTATTAGTAATAGTTGTAGTTTTAGTTAACATTAACAACACTGTCCTGAAGGCTCATTTAAATATCTAAACATCATCATTTTGGTTTTGCTTTCTTTTTAGTGGTGTTTGCAGACAGTACTATTACTTTTTTATTACTTATTTATTTCTTATTTATTTTAGCAGATCCTTTTATCCATAATAAAAAAAATATTTAAAAAAATAAGAAATGCTGAAATTATTTTATTGATTGATTGAAGAGAGGCTAGTAGTTGAAACGGATTTATAATTTTCTCCCAAAATTTAAGTTCTAAATAAGATGCAAATAATAAATAAATAAATAAATAAATTATAATAATGTAAAATATTTGTTTGTAATAATTTTTCCTTCATATTATATGCAGATAATAAAATAATAAATAAATTAAATAAATAACTGTAATAATTTAGAATAATATTTTTCATAATCTGAGACTTTTTTTTATTTGTCATTTACCCATAAAAAGATCTCTAACTAATTAATGAATTAAAATATGTTTTTATTTTTCTGGCATTGTAACAGCAACTTTTATACAGAGAAATGCAACTTATGTTTTATTCAGACAATGTTTTACAAAATATTGTAAAGGTTAAATATAATATAAAAATAACAAAATAATGATTATTGTAAATTTTTATTATTATTTAATTCAAAATAATTTAATATTTTGTAGTGGCAAATGTGACTTACGTTTTATTCAGACAATGTTTTATCTGTAAAATATTTTGAATGTTGAAAATAATATGCAGATAATAAAATAATAAATAATTACAATAATTTAAAGGAATTCAAATAACATTTATTTGTATAATTTTTTCCCTTCATAATCTGAAACTTTGATGATTATTTATTCTTGGCCTTAATCATCTTTTTTCTCTAGCTCGCCCCTCCGCTGTCTTAGCGTGATCTAGGCCGCTGCCATGACAACCGTATCATGTATAAATCACATGGTCTTGTGATGCTCTCAGTCCTGACACAGTTATGGGCTTCTCCCGGACAGTGTGTTTTTACTCAGCTTAATCTAATGTTTGTAGCCCAAACCTGACTTTCTGTATCCCTAAACAGCTCGTCTCCCTCTGTGCACGTCTGGGACTTGATCTGAAACACATTTGGCCGTATGTTGAGTCTGACGCTGTTATTGATCCGTCTGCTCTGGGGGTCATTCCCCTCTTAAAACAACACGCATGCAGGGATGTATATCAAAATGTCAGACCAGTGACTTGTTTCACAAAACATGTTTCACAGTATATAAATAAATGAATAAATAAATACATTTTAAAAAATGTTGCAATTTTTAAGATTTGAGTCTTTTATGCTCACAAAGGCTGCATTTATGTGTTTAAAAAATCCAGTAAAATCAGGAATATTGTGAAATATTATTACATTTTAAAATAAGTTTTCTATGTGAATATATTGTAAAATGTTATTTATTTCTGTGATCAAAGCTGAACTTTCAGCATCATTACTCCAGTCTTCAGAGTCACATGATCCTTCAGAAATCATTCTAATATACTGATTTGCTGCTCAACAAACATTTCTGATTATTATCAATGTTTAAATCAGTTGTGCTGCTTCATATTTTTGTGGAAAAAGTTTTTAGGATTCACTGATGAAGAGAAAGATCAAAAGAGCAGCATTTATTTGAAATAGAATTCTTTTGTAACATTATAAATGCCTTTTCTGTCACTTTTGATCAATTTAACGCATTCTTATTTTAAGAATTTTTTTAAAATGTATTTATTATTAAAAATGTAGGCTATTATTTAAAATGTATTTATTTGTTTTTATTTTTTATTTTATTTTAATGACATTCAGAACAGTTCAGTGCAATGTTGTGTTACAAAGTGTTTGAGCAAACTAGATTTCACTAGATTTTTGGCTTAAGTTGTGTTCGTAACGTTCAGCTATCGGTTTCTTCACTTAGTGGCGACACATCGGTGTGTTTCAGTCACAGGAAGCCATTTTCTTTACTGAAGATAGTGAGATGTGAGATGTGTTTTATGTCAGACGTCGGAGGACTGATATTTGCTGATTTGATTGTGTTTTAGTAATGTGTGCACAGCTGCTCACAGACACGTTCGGTCTTGTCTGACTGTCACTAATGATCCGAATGACACTAGTGTGTAAAATGAACAAAGATGCAAACCTGCACTCAAAGCCATTTGCTGTTCATTTCTGATCTTCAGGACTGACTGTCTGCACTGTTACTTTGCTAGTGATGAAATCGGATCCGTTTGTTCAGTATAGCCAACATCCCATGTATCTACATCAGTTGCCATAGTAATGAGTTCAGCGTCAGCACGACGCCAAGAGACTTTCTCATACAGTCTGAGAGAAGCTGTTAGTGAGGATGGAAAACAGCACATTTTGCTTCTGCTCATGTCTCAATTCATTAGAATCATCATTTTTATATAAATAAATAAATATATACATCACACACACACACACACACACACACACACACACACACACACACACACAAATTCATTATTTATTTATTGTTTTATTATTACTTGCATATTTTATTTTATATATATATATATATATATATATACACTGTACACACACAAATTCATAAATTAATTCAATAAATTAATAAACAATAAATAATTATAAGAATTAAAAATAAATATTAATAAATTAATTAAAAAAAAATATATATATATATATATATATATATATATATATAAACAGTATATTTAAAATCTGCATAATTTATTATATTTTATTGTACTATAAACATTATGTAAATATCTAAACTAAATTTTATTTATTTTGAATTTATATATGATATAATATATTATATATGAGTGAATTTAATAAAATACTTAAAATAATTATAATAATTAAAAATAATTAAAATTGATTTTATTTTATTTTTGTTCCTTAATCTGACACTATGTTATTTTTTATTTACCCATTAACAGATATGTGACTAATTTTGCACATAATTGGGCCTATGTAGTTTGTGGTAATATTAATAAATGTATTTTTATCAACGAATATAGAAATTTATTTTTTATTTGATTTTACGGGCATTTTTGTTACTTTTGCACAGTTCTGGTTCTGTGTTGGTCGTCATTTGTGGTCCAGTGTAGATCTGGTGCTTCATTGATACACACTCATAACCAGCACATTATACACACAAGCTCGGTACAACAACATCTCACAGTTTACCTTCACACCTCCCCGTCACACACTGCGAGTGTGTCATACTGCGGCCCACACACATGCAAACACTCAGGCCAGGGTGCATGCTGGGAGTCAAAGGATGTTACTCAAGGACTAAAGCTCTGCTTCTGTGTCAGAGAGAAATAAGAAAGTTTCAGATGACGATAAGGACAAAATTTACTGTTATAGAGAAATTTAAAAGATCCATTATATAAGAGTTATTTTAAAGTTCTTGTAAGTTGTTGTAATATCACACAGACATACACATACACACACAGATAATGTAGTAATGTAGTACAAAGCCTGGCATAATCATCTTTATGCAATTATAATATATAAAAAAAGAATTTTATATATATATATATATATATATATATATATATATATATGTATGTGTGTCTGTGTGTGTGTGTATATATATATATATATATATATATATATATATATACATATATACATATATACACACATTCAAGGGTGTAGGTTTGATTTTGACATTGGTAGGGACATAACACCCCCCCACACGCACACTTAAATATGTAGAGGTCAAGCAACATGAGTTAATCTAAATTTCACAAAAAGCTTACGTAATTATAAGTCAGACATTGAGTTGGTGTTTTGTCACTCTTCTGAGAAAGATTCATTCACTTGGTTTGGCAATTGGTCAGATTTTCTTAATGTTCATCCAATCTCATTTTAAGTGACCTTTCTTTCTGTTTTACAGATGTTTTCTATGATTATTTGAATACTCAAAAGAGAATATAGGTTTCTTTTAATTTGCGAAATGATTCACAAGCCCTCTCCGAAATTCTGATCTAAATCAAATGATTCGTGATACGCACAGATTGAAAGATTTGTGATACGTGCTCTAAAATCCCGATCTGAAACGATGGTTTGTGATATGCGCTCCTAAGTCCTGATCTGAATCAAATGATTTTCGATACAATTCTGAAGTCCCGATCTGAATCAAACGATTTTCGATACACACTCTGAAGTCGCGATCTGAATCAAACGATTTTCGATATGCACTCTGAAGTCCCGATCTGAATCAAACGATTTGATACACACTCTGAAGTCCCGATCTGAATCAAATGATTTGCGATCTGTCCCGATCTGAATCAAATGATTTGCGATCTGTCCCGATCTGAATCAAATGATTTGTGATCTGTGCTCCGAAGTCCCGATCTGAATCAAACGATTTTCGATACGCACTCTGAAGTCCCGATCTAAATCCAATTATTCGCAATACACACTCTGAAGTCCCGATCTGAATCAAATGATTTACGATCTGTGCTCCAAAGTCACGATCTGAATCAAACAATTTTCGATACACACTCTGAAGTCCTGATCTGAATCAAATGATTTGCGATCTGTCCCGATCTGAATCAAACGATTTTCGATACGCACTCTGAAGTCCCGATCTGAATCAAATGAT
Organism: Acrossocheilus fasciatus; assembly: GCA_036784905.1. Lineage (NCBI taxonomy): Eukaryota > Metazoa > Chordata > Actinopteri > Cypriniformes > Cyprinidae > Acrossocheilus > Acrossocheilus fasciatus. The sequence continues at coordinate 29,110,624 of CM071950.1, forward strand.
TTGCGATGTGCACTCTGAAGTCCCCATCTGAATCAAATGATTTGCGATCTGTGCTTCAAAGTCCCGATCTGAATCAAACCATTTTCAATACACACTCTAAAGTCCTGATCTGAATCAAATGATTTGCGATCTGTCCCGATCTGAATCAAATGATTTGTGATCTGTGCTCCGATGTCATTTTCGATACGCACTCTGAAGTCCCAATCTAAATCAAATTATTCGCAATACGCACTCTGAAATCCTGATCTGAATCAAATGATTTGCGATCCACGCTCCGAAGTCCCGATCTAAATCAAATTATTCGTGATATGCACTCTGAAGTCCCCATCTGAATCAAACAATTTTCGATACGCACTCTGAAGTCACGATCTGAATCAAACGATTTGATACACACTCTGAAGTCCCGATCTGAATCAAATTATTCGCAATACACACTCTGAAATCCTGATCTGAATCAAATGATTTGTGATCCACGCTCTGAAGTCCCGATCTAAATCAAATTATTCGCGATATGCACTCTGAAGTCCCCATCTGAATCAAACAATTTTCGATATGCACTCTGAAGTCACGATCTGAATCAAACGATTTGATACACACTCTGAAGTCCCGATCTGAATCAAACGATTTTCGATACACACTCTGAAGTCCCGATCTGAATCAAATGATTTACGATCTGTGCTCCAAAGTCACGATCTGAATCAAACAATTTTCGATACACACTCTGAAGTCCTGATCTGAATCAAATGATTTGCGATCTGTCCCGATCTGAATCAAACGATTTTCAATACGCACTCTGAAGTCCCGATCTGAATCAAATGATTTGCGATGTGCACTCTGAAGTCCCCATCTGAATCAAATGATTTGCGATCTGTGCTCCAAAGTCCCGATCTGAATCAAACCATTTTCGATACACACTCTAAAGTCCTGATCTGAATCAAATGATTTGTGATCTGTGCTCCGATGTCATTTTCGATACGCACTCTGAAATCCTGATCTGAATCAAATGATTTGCGATCCACGCTCCGAAGTCCCGATCTAAATCAAATTATTTGCGATATGCACTCTGAAGTCCCCATCTGAATCAAACGATTTGATACACACTCTGAAGTCCCGATCTGAATCAAACGATTTTCGATATGCACTCTGAAGTCACGATCTGAATCAAACGATTTCCGATACACACTCTGAAGTCCCGATCTGAATCAAACGATTTGATACACACTCTGAAGTCCCGATCTGAATCAAAGGATTTGCGATCTGTGCTCCGATGTCATTTTCGATACGCACTCTGAAGTCCCGATCTAAATCAAATTATTCGCAATACGCACTCTGAAATCACGATCTGAATCAAACAATTTGCGATGTGCACTCTGAAGTCCTGATCTGAATCAAATGATTTGCGATACGCACTTTGAAGTTTTCATCTGAATCAAATTATTCGCGATATGTGCTCCGAAGTCCCGATCTGAATCAAACAATTCACGAGTTCACACTTACATATAATAAACTGAGTAAAGGTTATGCGTATTTGGCGTGCTGTCCTGGGAGAGGGCTCCGAGCTCGGTACTTACCCCCGAGCCCAGGGTACTCCCCCTGTACGGGGAGAGGGGTCCGAGCTCTGCATTTAGCCCGGACCCAGAGCGTTCCCCCCATGCTGGGGTAGGAACAGGCTGAAGGTGAGGAGTCGGGGTGGTGGAGGGATGCTGAAAAACTAGAACTGATGGAGGTAAGACTGCTTTGGTTATTTATAGGGGTTCTCTCTCGAGCTGATTGGATAGATGGTGTGATTGCTGATGATAAAGTGGCTACGTTAATTATCTGAGCGTGCTCCTCCCAAAATTTGTTAATAAAACATCACTTCGCGTTCCGCACTCCGAAGTCCCGATCTGAATCAAATGATTTGTGATATGCACTTTGAAGTCCCGATCTGAATCAAATTATTTGTAATCCGATCTGAATATATGTGAATCATTTTGCGATGTAACTGATTTGGAGTTCTGAAAAGCAGACAACTGAGTGAATGTGAAACTCCTGATAAAAGAGGTGTATTGAAGTCATAGTCTGTATGAATTGCATTTTTAATTTTTTTAAATAAATGAATGGGTCTGGACACAACGAGCATCACATCACGACTCATTTACCTCCATTTCCAGTGAATCAACAAGTCCGTCTGCTAAGTGCTAAAAGACAGACATGAGCACTACAGCGGCGAACGTCCCGGGACCCCTGGCCTGTCCCGTCACAGACACTCCCCCTCGAGCACTGCAGAAAGGGCAGATGGCTCATTACCATAAATAGGACAGTGAAAGCGAGCGAGGCCTGCCATAAGGACACTGCACCCCCTGAAACACATGTAAAAGAAGGGCAGGTTGCTAGGAGAATGAGCCCCCTCCATTCAGCAGGAGTGTTAGCGGGCCCTTGCTGCTGCTCTCGGGGCTCTGTATCTCGGGGACAGATGGCTGATGGGCCCCGCCGGTTTGATCAGCGCGGTGGGAGCTGGCAGCAGGTTCTCGCACCTTCTCCTGCCCAGCCGAGTCTCAGCGAACACTAAGAATAGAACAGCACTGACCGCACCGCTTCATCCCTCAACCGTAACACTGATCTGAGAACAGACACACTTACACCCAGAGTAAGACGTTATTGCACACAGGTTGCTCTTTCGTAACTCTTGGAGGGAAGTATCTTGGAATAATTATCTATTTTGTCTCAGAAATAAAAATGTTGGCATACAGTAAGAATACAGAACACTGTAAACCCTAATATCTAATTATTATTACTAGTTTAAAGCTTTTAATTAGTTATGACATTTACCAACAAATTATGTTTTTAGAGGAATAATATTTCTAATAGTAATAATTATTACTATTACTACTGCTATTTTAAGACTTTTAATGAGTTACAACATTTAAAAAGAAATTACTTTAGAGGAATAACTTTGACATTGTGCATTGTTATGTGACTATATTTTTTGCTATTATAATTATTATTTATTATTTAATAATTAATTATAATTAGCATTTCATGTATATCAGAATAATAAGTTGACATAACAAAAAAAAGTGAGGCAATAAGTTAACAAACTTGAAGATTATGTTTGTTGAACTTACCATTTTAATTTTTTTAATACAAAATATATTAATTGAAATATTACATATTGAAATTGCAATAGTGTTGTTATAACTATTACCATTTTCAGACTTTTATAATTATTATTTCATATATGTATGTATGTATATACAGTATATACAGTATATATGTATATATATATATATATATATATATATGTGTGTGTGTGTGTGTGTGTGTGTATATATATATATATATATATATAAGTTGGCATAACTCAAAAAATTGAGGCAATAAGTTACATCCAATTTAGTTAACAAACTCGAAGATTGAAAAAAGTTGAACTAACAATTTAGATTTTTTAATTAAAAAATATATTAACTGAAACATTACATATTGAAATTGCAATTTTAATTAAAATATTGACTAATTTAAAGTATTATAAAAATATTAAAGTGATATTCTAATAAATTTATGGAATCAGATTTTGAGTTCAGCTAACATTGTTTCTATAACTTTCAGTAATATTTCAGTGAAATTTCACTGTTTGGTTTTTACAGCATGTATATTTTATATAATGAATGTAAAGATAATATGGTTTTAGGAGAATTTGTGAAAAAATATTTTGATCACAAACTGAGCACCGCTTGAGACACTGAGATCAGGGCTCTTCTGCAGTTTTCAATTGATAATGCCTTTCAAGTTCCTGGATATGAATTGAATTTGATCAATAAGTCACGGCAACATGTTTTTCCATTACATCAACTCAATAATTAATACCTTTATTTAACCAGGAAAAAGACTCACTGAGATTAAAAATGTTAATAATCAAATTAATATAAAATAATAAAAAATTGATAATAAAAACCCAATTAACAAAATAATTTAACCAGTAATAAAAACCTAATTAACAAAATAATTTAACCAATTTCAACAACAATTTTTCTGTGATATGTGAGATTAAACATTTGAACGAGATCCGGTATATAAGGCTAAAAGCTTGTGAGACATTTTTTAACAGTGTAGAAACTGCTTTTCAAATTTATAGTTTTTGTCAAGACAGAATTTCAAGTTTCGTGTTTTAATAATAACCCTGACAGGTAGATTTGGTGTCATTTTATTTTATATATTTAGACATATTTTTGTTTATAAATTCCATCATATCTAATAAATTCACTTTTTTGGCCTAGGGTGGAAAAACACTACATTTCCCAGAATGCATTGCCTGTTACTCTGTTAATGTACTAATTGAGATATTAAAGAGACCTCATTTGTGATTTATATTTCTTATATGGACTTCTGGAAGGCACTAATATGCCAGTTTTAATAGTTTCATATAAGGCCATTTTGTGGCATATCAAATGGGAAAACAGTTCAAATGTGCATTCAGATATTACTTTTGTTGGTTCAGAATATTTCAGTGATATTGGCTGCTCTTTACTGGATGTGAGTTTGCCAGAGCAGAAGGATCATGATGACAGACTGGCCATTACTGGGTCACTTCTTGACCTCCTCAGACTGTCCCAGAGCATTTAGGAGGGAGACACACATATGCTGATCAAAGCCCTCGAGACAGTGAAGGACTGGAGTGTGAATCAGGCATATGGGAGTCTATCATGTGGGCTGAAGCCAGTCATACTGTAAAAAACCACCAGCTTTACATTTGTGCTGTTTTGAAATGTGTTTTTCTGAGCCATTTCTTAACTATTTAAAGCAGTTGTGCAGAATCGAAGAACTAATTGTGAATTTGAATTGAAAGTATTGCAATACCACTCATGTTATTTGTGAATATTATCAAACAAAAATAATGTTGTTGTGAATGTATGTGTTAATGAATTCACTTTCACACTTCACTGCAATGCATTCTGACACGCTGGTATTTTGAGGCTTGGATATGCAGCAATGCATTCTGGGAAATGTAGTATTCTTCCACCAGTGTTATTACAGTAGTATTTGGACATTTAGTATTTATACTATTATAACATTTATAAATATTGTGAATTAGCTTTTATTTTTATATTTTTAGTTTAGTTTATATTTAGCTGTTTTTCTCTCTCAAGTTTTAGTAGCCTACTTCCCCTTATTTTTAAAATTTCTAATTTTCATTTTTTAAGTTTTTTTAAGTTATGAAGTGTTTGTCTACAATATTATTTTAGTAGCTAATATTTCTCAACTATTTTAGTATTTATTCATATTTTAAATTAGCTTTTATTTTTATATTTTCAGTTTTCATTTTAATTTTATTTGAAGTTTAAGTAGTTTTGTTTTGTGCTTTTTAGTACTTTGAGTAAAAACCTCATAAAGTCATTTATGTACTTTAATTTAAACCTATTTTTAATTTAATTTCAAATTTTTGTTTATTTTTGTGACATTTAAGTTTTCATCTAATACATATATGTTGTTTTATTTTAGCTTCATTTAAATGAATCAAAGCTATTTTTAATGCAATAGTTTTAGTTAACAATAACAGCACTGCGTCCTGGTCTATCAAATATAATTAATTAAATATAATGACTTTTTTTATTTATTTTTATTTTTTTCCAATATTTTTTAGAATTTAGTAAATGGTGTTCATCAACACAAAACTCGCCACCACAGTGCCAGGATGTCCAGTTGCTGGAGTGTCCATTATAGTTGCTACGGCATTAGGTGGTTGCTAGGGTGTTGCATGCATGCAATACTTAGAGTTCGAAGTTTGCTCAAATCAAGCGTCTGCAAGAAGTTGAAAGGAAAAAGAGAGAAAAGTGACTAGAAAAGCATGAGAAAGAATGTGTTGGGGTTGGCGGCAGCAGAAGTGTGTATTGATATGGAGAAGCAGCAGCAGCAGTCGTAGCCCGTTTCGCTGTCTCACCACCTCCCCATGACTCCTGGTTGCGTAGGAACACGAGGCCCGTCTGCCCTACGGACACAATCCTCGCTTCATTAGGCACTGCTCAGCGAGGCGGCACGCGTTCCTCACACACACACACACTCGCAGACCAGTTCCCCTGCAGGCGAAGGGTCACACACACCCAGTCATGAGGAAAACACACTCATCAACACATCTGCGCCTCATTCAAGTCTGTGTGTGTTCACCCTACTGTACATTTTCACACTTACATTTGCACTTCACCTTAAAACACACATATATGCAGTGATAGGCATGATTGGTATTTTCTCATTTATTTTACTACAAGTCTATTTTTCTCTTGACAAACTGTCTTTTTCAATTTCTCCATCTTCAATAATACTGTGTTTAATAAAATGTTTCTCCTGAAAATTCCTTTGGAAAAGTAAAAGTAGACTTAAATATGGTCAGTTGTTGACATGCAGTGAGATAAAATGAATTAGAAAATGAATTTATTTTTTTACATGTTTTGCATATAGCACAGGTTAGATCATTTGGTCTTGAAAGAACTATTTCTACTCGTCATTTATTGTTTTCAAAAGTTTAGACAAAGCATATATACGAATAAAGGTGCGTTATATCTTTAATATTTCCTTTACATCAGTACATAATATTTTTATTATATTTTGAATATTTCCGTTTTCCTTTATAAAAATAGTAATAAATAATTAAAATAATATAAAAAATAACAAATTGAAATAAATGTGTTAAAGCACAAAAATAAAGTATTTAAACAAATTAAAATAGAAAAATTAAGAAAATTAAATATAATTTGGTTTTGAAAGACCTTTTTTTTTTACTTTTTTATTTATTGTTTTCAAAAGTTTAGATGAGGCATTTGTACTGAAAAAAGATACAGTATATTTTGAATATTTCCTTTAAAATAGTAAAAATAAAAATAAAATAAAATAATATATATTTATCATATGTTAAGGCACAAAAATATGTTAACACGTTAAATTAATGAGAGATCATTGAGAAATTAAAGACTTCTCGTTAGTGATTTTTCTTTGGGCAGTTAAATAAGTTCTCAATTATATATCATTTAAGTATCAACGTTGTCTCTGCCATATTCCTTTGGTTCATTCTGTTAGGTTTGTAAATATACAGTCATTAAACTTGACGAACTTACAAACTCTTTAATAATATTATGTTTAATAAAAGGTTTCTCCTAGAATTCCTTTGGAGAAATAAAATACTCAAATTATTGACATGCAGTTAAAATATGAATTTATATTGTTTTAATTAAGTTCATGTTTTAAAGTATTGTTTTATACACTTGTCATATCACAATTCTTCTTGAAAGAATATTTTCTGCTCTTTCTTTATTGTTTTCAAAAGTTTAAACAAAATATCTTTAAATATTTCCAATTTTTCTTTACAAACAAAATAGAACAAAATAAAATCTTTTTTTTTTTTTAAATTAAAAATAGGAATAAATATATCTTAAAGCACATTAAATTAAGTAGAAAGAATTGAGAAATGAAGTAGATTTCTCACTATAGAGTACATTCCCATGTGCATGCACACGTGATATTTGGACTGGTTTGTTGGTGGTGTGTGGAGTTGTGTGGGGTGTGAAGTTCTCCATCAGAAGACTGGTGGCAGCTTTAGCATGTGCTGCGGCCCACGCCGGGGCTGATGGTGCCAGTGACAGACAGTAGCGGCTCACAGCATCACCATTGTCCCGCAACACAAGAGTGCACTTGTGCCTGAGGCTGTGGGGGAGGGGAACATGAACGGCACCGCTCCCCTCCACCAAACACCACTGACGGTCCCACAAACCACAGCTCCTCAAGAAAATATCTGCACTACTTACTGTGCACTGCTAGGTGGTTGCTAAGGTGTTCTATGTGGTTGCTAGAGCACTCTGGGTGGTTGTTAACTGGATGCCACATTGCAAAATGGTTACTAAAGAATTTCTGTGCAGTTGTTAAGGTGTTCTGGTTTTAAGGTGATGTGTAGGGTGTTGCAGGGCGATGCAATGGAATTCGAAATACTTTCAAACTGGCTGACACAATGCAAGATGGTTGGAAGGGCATTTCGATCTGTTGCTAAGGTCTTCTGATTGATTTTAGTGTGTTGCAATTTGGTTTCTAGGGTGTTGCTATGTGGTTGCTTGGGCGTTGCTATGGAGTTGCTAAGGTACCCGGAATAGATTTTAACTGGCTCCCACAAAGCAAGATGGTTGCTAAGTCATTTCTTTCTGTTGCTTAAGTGTTCTGATTGGTTTTAGTATGTTGGAATTTGGTTTCTAAGGCGTTTCTGTGCAGTTGCTAGGTCATTTTGGGTGGTTGCTAACTTGATGCCACAGTGCAAAATGGTTGCTAAAGAGTTTCTGTGCAGTTAAGGTGTACTGGCTTTTAGGGCACTGTAGAGTATGTTCGTTTTTTTTTTTTTTTTTTTTTTGAGTGTAGCTATGTGGTTGCTAGGGCGTTGCTATAGAGTTGTTAAAGAATTCAGAGTAGTTTTAAACTGGCTGCCATGGTCCAAGATGGTTGCTAGGGCATTTCTATCTGTTGCTAAGGTGTTCTGATTGATTTTAGTAGGTTGCAATTTGGTTTCTATGGTGTTGCTAGGGAGTTGCTAAGGAATTTTGAATAGTTTTAACTGCTCATACAATGCAAGATTGCTAGGGCATATCTATGCAGTTGCTAAAGTGTTCTGATTGGTTTCAGCATATTGCTAGGTGGTTGCTCAGGGCATTATGGGTGGTTGCCAACTACCACTTAAAGGGCTTTTCTATGGTGTTGCTAAGGTGTCCTATTATGTGTATCAAAAGAGCCACTCCCAATTCTGGTCTTTAAATCCCTACTTGAATGTAATTCTATGTTTTTTCACCCATTTATCATTTACATGTATTAACAAGAAACGATCATCTCTGAAATAAGATGAAAAATGACTCAAAGGAAAAGAAAGGTTTCATTGAATCACAGTCTGTGATATCACAGTCATTTATGAGTCTGTGTTTAAACGTCTGGGTTGATCTTTTGTTTTGGTGTCTCACTTGAAAAGCAGCCAGTTCATCAAACAAAAGCCATTCTCAGCAGGACTGAAACACAATACACTGTTTGGAGGAGCAAATCAGATCAGCCTATTGATCCTGTGTTGTTTTATTGCCTCCGTAAATTCTGTTTTTCTTCAGTAATGGTTGTTTCATACAGGCCAATGAACACCTTTGGAAGTTAATTAAGTGAAAAGTGAACAAGTTTGAGTCATAAAGTCTTAAAGGGATGGTATTTAATCAAGTCACAATGTGCAGGATGTATTTGTCACATTATGTTATTATTTAATTTTTCACTCTTGCACCGTCCTTATGTCCAGTATAGATTTATTACAAATTGTGGTCCGTTACTGATTCCAGATTACATGACAAAAATTGTAGTTATTAACATAATCCATTACATTACACATTTTAGGTAATATAATCAGACTACTTTTTGATCCTTGTTTATCACATTGATTTAAATAGGATAATCTTGTACCATATTGATATAAAAATACAAAGAGGAATAAAATATATTACATTTGTTGTTAGCATAATGAAGTGCATTCAACATTATATTAAGTTTTTCCAAACTGGGGTCGTGAAGGAACTGCAGGGGGTTTGTGAGTTTAATGAAAAGCTAATAATTAATTAAATCATAAACATTTTAAATTATGGTAAAAGATTGTCTTATTCAAATCAATGTGAAAAACAGTCAATGTGAGATAGGTCAAAAGTAATCTAAAAATAGTCAGATTATATTACCTAAAATGTGTAATTTAATGGATAACATTACTATCTACAATTTTTGTCATGTAATTTGGAATCAGTAACGGATTACAATTTGTAAGTAATCTACCCAGCTCTGCATGTAATCAGTTACTGCTTATTTCACAAGATATATAGCAGGTTTAATACATCATTCATCTACATGTTTACACTTTCATCTTATTATATTGCATTATAACCTTTAAGAGCAAGTCAATATGTCACTAACCAGCACCAATATGACAAAAAATTGTTTATTTATTCTGTATATGTAGACCAAATCAAACCCAGACCGTGGGTTAATTGCACCATAACTTCTGCGTCTTTTGTGCTGCATGTCGAGTGTTTTATTACCGTCATGTGTCTATCAGCCAGATAAGAGTCAAGCAGGAGCTGTTGACACATTTCATAAAGGCCCGATGCACACAAAGGGCTGTCAAACACGGGGCTTCTGTAAGCAAACACACTCCACTGTCACAGTGTTTAATAAGGCACTCTGTGTCAGACAAACGCCACCCGTGGAGATCCATCCACACTTCACATCTGGAGGAACAGAGAGCCTGTTAATGCCGTGAGCCGTAAACGCAAACTGCTTGAGTCGAGATTCAATGGTCTATAGCTGGGTAGATTACTTGAAAATTGTAATTAGTTACCGATTCCAAATTGCATGACAAAAATTGTAGTTAGTAACGTAATCCGTTACATTACACATTTTAGGTAATGTAATCAGATTACTTTTAGATTACTTTTGACCTAACTTGTTTGTCATATTGATTTAAATAGGATAATCTTGTACCATATTGATATAAAAATGCAAAGAGAAAGAAAATATATTACATTTGCTGTTAACATAATGAAGTGCATTAAACATTGTGTAAAGGTTTCCTAAACTGGGGTCCTTATAGAAACTGCAGGGGGTTCGTAAGTTTAATGAAAAGCTAATAATTAATTAAATCATAAAAATGTAAAATTAAAATAAATCATTTTAAATGAACAACAAACTAAATAAAACGCTTACTAAAAAAATTACATATTTAATCTGTTTACCTGCATGTCATGTGACCATTAACTAATGTCACAGAACTGTGAATGGGCAAATTACTTAATTATTAATTTATTACCTTAAAATCTCAGGGGGGGGGGGATTCCAATTAATATTAGGTGAAATAAATAAAAAGTTTGAGAATGCCTGCATCACATGTAAATAAGAAATAACATGAGTTTGTGTTTGAAAGAAAAAAGCTTCCCAAAAAACATATGGTTAAATTACCTACTGAGTGATAATTCAAATAAAAATTAATGTGTTCATTAGAAGTTGATGCAATGTTGAAATGTTAAGAAAAGACTTCTTAAATGATTTTTCTAAGTCCAGTGGTCAAATGCTGTGTGGCCTTTCAGTTTTCTGTTTAATTATATCCACCTGACTGTGACTGGTCTGGTGTGAATGTCCGTAAAACTGGAAGATTTTCTGAATGTATATAAGTAGCAGGCTATTTTAAAAAGGAACATTTAAAAGCTGAAAACCAGGAATTAGTTAGAATGCATAAATGATAAATAATTCATTGCTATTTTGTGAATACCCAATGTAACCATGTAATCAATAAAAAAAGTAACTGTTGTCTGATTTCAAGTATTTTAAAATGTAATTTAATCAAATTACAAGTACTTCATTTTTGGAATTTGATTACGTAATACAGATTACACGTAATCAGTTACTACCCAGCACTGGGCGTCACTCATGTGCGTCACTCATGTGCGTTTCTGTTTTATATGTGTGTGTGTGTGTGTGTATTTGTGCATTTCTTGAAAAGATCATTTTTAGTAATAATATTCTTTCCAAAAATCATCCAAGCAGAATCAATATTTTAAGTGCTATATTACACACTATGTCAAGCCATAATGTACAGGACAATAAGATGAAAATTGACATCATATGGTGTTTATTTTTAGAAAGACAAGAAAAGAAAAGCAGATGGCTGATGGGAGTGCCACAGTTAGTCGGCACTTGCCCTCAGGTGAATGCAAATAGTTCTTGTTTACCCGGTTTGGCTGCCCTTACGCCTTTATCTATGTAAATGCTCATAAACTGCCTGACAGTGAAGGCGGCGGCTCATGTGTTTTGCTGGATTTTCATTTGAGTGAGACATACATTGTGTGTTGATTTTAAGTATTTTACAAACATTGAATTTGAATCCTAAATATGGAGTTGAGATGTTTTGGCCCCACAGAGACAGGGGCACCTCAGCAACTGCATAGTAATACCTTAGCAACCAGACAAAACAATATGTTAAACGGCATAGTAATGCTTTGGCAGCTACATAGCAACACTGGCAACCACCCAAAAAACCCATTGTGACATCTTATCTACTGCATAGTAGCACCTTTGCAACCACCTAAAACACCCTAGCAATTGCATAGCAACACTCTGGCAACCACCCACACACTAGCAACTGCATAGCAACACCCTGGCAATCTCCCAAAACACTCTGGCAACTAGTAACACTCTGGGAACCACCCAAAACACTCTAGAAACTAGTAACACTTTGTGCAACTGCACAACAACATCCTGGCAACCTCTTAAAACACTCTAGCTACAAGTAACACGGTGTGAACCACCCAAAACATATAGCAACTGCATAGCAACACCCTGTGAACCACCCAAAACACCCTAACAACTGCATAACAACACCCTGGCAACTTCTTAAAACACTGTGGCAACTAGTAACACCCTGGCAGCTACCCAAAACACCCTAGCAACTGCACAACAACATCCTGGCAACCTCTTAAAACACTCTAGCTACAAGTAACACTGGCAACAATCCAAAAAACCCATTGTGACATCTTATCTACTGCATAGTAGCACCTTTGCAACCACCTAAAACACCCTAGTAACTGCATAGCAACACCCTGGCAATCTCCCAAAACACTCTGGCAAATAGTAACACTCTGGCAACCACCCAAAACACCCTAGCAACTGCATAACAACACCCTGGAAACCTCCCAAAACACTCTAGAAACTATTAACATTCTGGGAACCACCCAAAACATCTAGCAACTGCATAGCAACACTCTGGCAACCACCCAAAACACCCTAGCAACTGCACAACAACATCCTGGCAACCTCTTAAAACACTCTAGCTACAAGTAACACGGTGTGAACCACCCAAAACATCTAGCAACTGCATAGCAACACCTTGGGAACCACTCAAAACATCTAGCAACTGCATAGTAACACTCTGGTAACCACCCAAAACACCCTAGCAACTGCATAACAACACCCTGGAAACCTCCCAAAACACTCTAGCAACTATTAACATTCTGGGAACCACCCAAAACATCTAGCAACTGCTTAGCAACACTCTGGCAACCACACAAAACACCCTAACAACTGCATAACAATAACCTGGCAACCTCCCAAAACACTCTTACAATTAGTAACACTCTGGGAACTACCCAAAACCTCCTAGCAACTTCATAGTAACACTTTGGCAACCAGATGCCCTAGCAACAACGCAGAACACTCTAGTACCATGGCAGCGACTTATGCACAGGCAAGCATAACTTAGTCTATCCTTTTGTGATACATTATTTTTTGATCAGAGAGAGATGAAGGTGATTTTATTCAGTAGTGTGGAAGCAGAAAGAGGAAAAGCATAAATGTTGATTTCTTCCGGATGGCGTGTAGGTCAAGCAAGTTTGCATGTGAGATGATAAAATTACGGAAAGGCGTCTCGCTTTAATGCGATATTGAAGACTGCAGAGATGGGTTTGCAGACTAGAGTACATTAAAGAGCTGCTTTAATTCAATAACCCTCCACTGCCAGATACGGTGTCACAGCTCGTTTTGATTAAGTACAGCAACAAGCGTGTTCCGTGTGTGTGCGAGACCAAGAACGTCTATCATGGAAAGCGAGATGGAAGTATCTTGTGAACAAACTATGCTCGTCATTAATGGAGTGTTTTATTAGCTTAAAGCCGGCTGGAATGGAGTGGAGTGCCTGTGTATTGGCCGGGGCAGACATGCAGTGTGTGTGCGTGAAAGTGAGGCGTTTGCGCTTACTTTCAAATGGTCTGATTCATTTTCTGCATGAAAGGCTCTCAGTGAGCTGACTACAGCAGCCGCTGGCCTGCTCAGATTTATGGGCTATAAAAGCAGCAGGGTATCTGACCACTACACAAACACACACACACATGCACACCGCCCACTCACAGACTGCATAGACACACCCTTACACACCGTCCATCCAATTACCGACCCTGGCTCACTTCATCTATGGTGCATCTATGTCCTTTCCTTTCACTTTCAGTTTTGAGATTAAAGATTTTTGTGTGTCTCATACACAGTTATATACAGGATACAACCTGCTGTGAAGTGTAAATCTGGTCAGCTATTTAGATGGATTAAAATGGTAAAATGAGATTTGAACATAAGAAATAATCATGAAAACAAAATAATAAAAATAAAAAAAAAATAAAATATATTATATTATCATTAATATTGTTTATGTATATATATATATATATATATATATATATATATATATATATGGAATAACACACACACACACACACACACACACACACATATATACATATATATATATATATATATATATATATATATATATATATATATATATATATATATGTAGGTGGTAAAATAAGATGAATGTAAAAAATATGAAAAATACGTAATAAACTAAATATTAGTAATGCAACAGGTTGTACAGAGAACAGTTCCTTAATTCTTTTTTTACTTCTAATCCTTTGTACACTTCCAACTGCTCAAACATACTTCAAGTCAACATGCAATTTTACTCGAATAATTTTGAAAAAATACAGGGACTATTTTACATTTACATTAATTTTTACATTTACTTTTTTCCTTAATTGGGAATTTATTGCATCAGAAAAAATGGAAAGATTGGAAATTGGAAAAATTGCAGACCAGAATTGATCCAGATTGAAAGATTTTTGAGCAAGAACAGGTTGTTATATAAGTGATTACTTTTTTTTTATTTGGAATAACATGCACTTATGAAGTATTTACAATAAAACCATGCATGTATATTTAGAAATTAAATAGGGTCATGTTGACTTTAACATAGTACACAGGATCTACATGCTTGTTGGTCTTGGAACAACAGTCTAATCGACCAATCAGATTTTAAGGTGAGTCTTAGACCCTGAACAACATTTTAATTTCTATGTCTATATTAAGTGAAAACATTGCGAATGTTTGGTAGAAACGTATTTGGATTACCAGCAAGGAATGTTGATGTAGGAGCATGGCAAATAGTGGTCAAACACCAGGCCCAGTGGCAAACAGCTCCTTAACACCTCCTAAACAAACATGATCCACGTTTACTCTTATTCTCAAAGAAAAATCCATTCTATTTTATTTACACGATTGCTCAAAAGCTTCCTTAGGAGAATCAGACCAAAACATTTCTTAACTCAATTGTTCAGACCGGGTCTCCTTCAAGTCTTTTAGCTCCTCAATCTGATTAGAGCGGACCAGCACAGAGTAAAAGTCTTTTTAAAGGCTGATCTCCAATCAGCTCCATTGGCGAGCTGATTGCTATATCTTGTCTCCTAGCCGCTGGTACTGCAACTTCATTATCTCTGGGCATTATGGCAGGGCTTGTGGGAGAACGGGCATCTCAAAGTGCCTCTTAGCTCTATGAATAGCTCTGATCAGGAACATGATGCTACAGTAAACTGAAAGGACGTGATGTATGTGAGCGGATGTCATGTACTCAACGTCCTCTGACACTCCATTGTTAACAATATAACTTCTCAGTGACCTTGATTTTGCTTAGTAGGGTTCTTGGATCAAAATCCTTTTCTTTTAGTCCACACCCAAAAATGAAAGCATTATTTACTCACCCTCATGTGGTTTCAAACCTTCACAGGATGCTGTTTTTTATCTGTTGACACAAAAGGAGAATTTGTGAAGATTTTTGCAGTCAATGCTGTTGAATAAGACATCAAATGTGATTGGTTTGTTTGTCCTCTTGATTAAAATCTGACACGACGTGTCTAAAAAGAAATTTTATTTCTGCTAACAACATTTCTCATTTTCATTTAGTTTATCTGGATGTACTAAAATATCTAAAGCTAAAACTGAAATAAAAATGATAAAAACTATTTAAAAAAAACTAAAATGAAAATGGAAAATATAAAAATATAAACTAATTTAAAATAGTAATAAAAGCTATAATAGTATCTCATTATAGTAAAATAACACTGGTGTAAAGATTTTTAAAAGTATATATTTTTGTGTTCGCTTGAAAAAAAACAGCACAGAGGTTTGGAACAATGTGACGATGAGTTAATAATAAAAACATTTTTGTCACTTGAAATAAAATAAAAAAATATAATCAAATATGGAAAATATATAAATAAAAACTCATTCAAAATGTTAATAAAAACTATAATAGTATATTTTGTTAAATAACAGGTGTGAAGATTTTTCATAAGTAAATAATTACAAAAAAAAAAAATTGCAACTTTTAAAAAAAATAATTCAGTTTAACTTTTTTTTTTAAATTGTTCTGGGACCAGTGTGAATGTCCAGGAACACATTCCACAAAATCATGGTCACTCAAGGTTTATGCGAGGGGAAAAAGCTGCTCTGAAATTGCTATAATAACTCATCTGCAACATATGAAAGAATGGATGAACTCTTTCAGATTACCACAAACAGAGCATTTCATTTACAAGTGACAATGTGTTGTTGACATTGTCTAGACACACACACCACACATGTAGTCCTCTCACGCAAGTCTGGGAGATAAAATGGCCCTGTGTAATCGATTAACAGTGATGCAATTAATAAATCCATCTAATGAGCCTTGGCTGTAGACATCCTTGTGATTCAGCATATCATCGGCTAACGTTAACGGCAACAACAGAAATGGTTTGTCTGAACGTATTCCACTGCAAAAGACTTGAGAAATCCTGTTCGTCCAGTTAACCGAGCAGATAAGTGTCGTATTTCATAAGAACAGGCTGTTACAATGACCTGAATTGCTCTTGGTACAAATCTCCTGGTATTATGACTAAACTATGGGTTTCATAGCAAGTAAGTACTAGGCTAGTGGTGCTTGAAACCTCCTTATCATCAATCAGCCAATCAACAATACAGTGGTTTCTTTGCCTGTAGCACTAATAGAGGAAATCCAGCCGCCATGCCTCCATTTTCAGGCCTTGTTAGGGTAAGATGTGCTCGCTTGCGTGCTGTGAGAGAGAAGTCTTGTGCGACTGCCTTTGCAGCCATGTGTGAGAACAGCACTTTGGTGAGATGGGGCAGATGCACATGCACCAAGGTCATGCTATCTTACAGTTGTTGCTGTCTCAGAATGTTTCATTCAAAGCTTATGTAGGTTACAGGTTAGAATATGTGACAGTCTCTCCAGTAACTTTCCCAATTTACCCTGTGGTCTGTTTTATAAAGTCATTTACTGTTGATTAAACAAGCACTTTAGGCGTTAACGGCGCTTTTAACCTCGCTAACCCATTTCACAATAGGGTATTTTACATTGCACTTAATCCTGGGTTATTGTCTTGTTAAAACTGGGGCTAAAGCCATTTTTAAGCTGGAGTAAAACAACATTTCACACTTGTTATTTTCAATTGCGACTCTAAAGGTGTTTTTTAACAATGCAGTTTAAAAATTTTATTTAGTTGTTAAGGAACAGACAACCAATGACACACTTCACTTCATCTTCACATCATTATCCATATGGCAAAAAAATAAAAATAATAATAATAAAATAAATTAATAAAATGAAATAAAATAACAAAATAAATATAATAATTAATACTTAATACATTTTTGGAAATAGAAAATATATATGTTAGTTTCAGTCTTCATACACCAAAATATATTTCAAAATTGTCATTATTATTGTATTATGGAGCAAGAAAACACATTTCCGATCTTACAGTAGCCTATAGCCTAAATGCAAATGTGGATAGCCAAGATCAAAACTACATTTATACTGATTTAATACATTTTATTATTTTGAATCATATATATTGTAATATTTTGGAACACTGTTAAATATGTTCCTTGCTTATTATATATATATATATATATATATATATATATATATTATAATATTTTTTTTTTTTTTCCAAATGTGACGTGAATATATTTTTTTGGATTGAAATACGCTGTAAAAAAAAATCAAAAGTTGAGAAAACTTAAAAGTTTAAGGCAACCAGCTTCAGCATATTTTTGAGTTTTCTCTACTTGTTAATTTCAGTTTATACAACAAAAAGCTGAGAAAACTCAAAAATCTGCTGAAGCTGGTTGCCTTAAACTTTTTGATTTTTTACAGTATATACAGAGGACAAAAAATATTTTTTAAATGCTTTTAAATATGTATTTATATTTTAATATATTTTTTAAAGAATCAACAAAAAATAAAAAAATACGTAAAATATATATACGTAAATATATATGGAATATATAGGAAAGGTTAAGGAATTACAGCTCTTTAATATGTACCTCCCCCTTTTTCAAGGGATCATAAGTAATTGGACAGTTACTCAAAAGCTGTTTCATGGACAGATGTGGGCTATTCCTTCGTTATTTCTACATCAATTAAGCAGGTAGCAGGTCTGGAGTTGCTTCTAAGTGTGTCATTTACATTTGGAAGCTGTTGCTGTGAACCACATCATGAGGTGAAAGAATCACTCCGTACAAGAGAAACAGACAATTGTTAAGCTTCAAAAACAAAATTCCATCAGAGAGAGATAACAGGAACATTAGGAGCAGCCAAATCAACAGTTTGGTACATTCTGAGAAAAAAGAACGCACTGTGAGCTCAGAAACATAAAAAGACCTGGACGTCCACGGAGGACAACAGTGGTGGATGATCGGAGAATCCTCTCCATGTTAAAGAATAACCCTTTCACAACATCCAGCCAAGAGAAGAACACTCTCCAGGAGGCAGACACGTCTCTGTCAAAGTCTACAATCAAGAGAAGACTTCACCAGAGCAAATACAGAGGCTTCAGCACAAGCTGCAAACAAGGCCAGATTAGACATTACCAAAAAACTTCTAAAAAAGCCAGAGCACTTCTGGAAAAGCATGCTTTGGCCGGCTGAAATGAAGATGAACCTGTACCAGAATGACGGGAAGAAAGTAGTATGGAGAAGGCTCATGATCCAAACATCATCAGTGAAACATGGAGCAGTGTGATCATGAGCTGCATGGCTTCAGTGGCTCTGGGTTACTGCTGTTGAGTGAAGATGAGACAGAAGACAGAAGCAGCCGGATGAACTCTGAAGTGTATAGAGATATACTCTCTGCCCAGATTCAGTCAAATGCAGCAAAGTTGATTGGACGGCGCTTCATAGTATAAATGGAAATGACCCAAAACACAACCCAGGAGTTTTTGAAGGTAAAAAAGTGGAATATTCTGCAATCAACCCGACTGAGCAGCATTTCACTCGCTGAAGACAAAACTAAAGACAGAAAGACCCACAAACAAACAACAACTGAAGCTGCAGTAAAGACCTGGCAAAGCATCACAAAGAAGGAAACCCAGTCTCTGCTGACGTCCATGAGCTCCAGACTTGCCTGCAAAGGATTCTCAACAAAATATTAAAAATGAACATTTTATTTATGATTACATTTATTTGTCCAATTACATTTGAGCCCCTGAAAACAGGGGGACTGTGTATAAAAATGGTTGTAATTCCTAAGCATTTTATGATATATTTTTGTTCAGCCCCTTGAATTAAAGCTTAAAGCCTGCACTACAATTTCATCTTGATTGTTTTATTTTAATTCTATTCTGGTGGCAGACAGAGTCGAAATTCTGAAAATTGTGTCAGTGTCCAACTATATATGTGTGTGTGTGTGTGTGTGTGTGTGTATACACTCTTAAAAATAAAGGTGCTTCAAAAGGTTCTTCAAGCGATGCCATAGAAGAACCATTTTTGGTTCCACAAAGAACCATTCAGTCAAAGGTTCTTTAAAGAACCATCGCTTCCTTACCTTTTTATAATCTGAAGAACCTTCTTTCACCACAAAGAACCTTTTGTGAAACAGAAAGGTTCTTCAGATGTTAAAAGTTCTTTATTGAACCATTTAGACAAAAAGGTTCTTCTATGGCATCGTGAAGCACCTTTATTTTAAGAGTGTGTGTGTGTGTGTGTGTGTGTGTGTGTGTGTGTGTGTGTGTGTGTGTGTGTGTGTGTATATATATATATATATATATATGCATATAATTACATCTGAAAGAAAAACCCAGTTTGAATCATGAAGCAAGATAATTCAGGTTTAATTTAACACTGGGTCAGATACAGCCTACACAGTTTCAAATGTGAAAAGCCCAAACTAAACTGTGAATCAAACTCAGTACTAAGTTCAAGAAATATTTAGTTTCAGCTACAGATTAAATAGGGAAAAAAAGAACAGAAAACAAACAGCCGTTGAAATTCATCAAAGAATTCATATTAAGGAGGAGGAAAATAAGGTGAAAACACATTAAATAGAGTGGAATGGCGCGCAGCAGTTGCCAGGGGATATCGAAGGGGAGGGGTTATGATTGGCTGAAGTGGGTCTGTTGCCTTGGCAACGGCAAAGGGGTTTGGTAGCGTTGCTGTGCGGCGTGATCTGTGCGCAGCGCGGATGGAGGAAGCAGTTTGAGCAGCAGAACGCAACGACTACTGACGCGCTTCAGCGGAACACGGCTCGGCGTGCTTCAATGTGAGTAACCAAATCCAGTTTGCCGCTTTCTGTGGTGTCGATGGACTTTATATTTTGTGTGACCGGCGCAGAAAGTTAACATTCTCCAGGCAAGTTGACATGAAACGCATGGGCGGAATCAGGCTGAGCTTCGGTTCCTGTATTGTTTCTCAAGTGCTCTTGTTTGTTGTCGTTCACATTTCGAATTTCACGGCATTCTAAATCGGAATCATTTAAACGCGAGCGTTCCATCGCTTCTGCCATGTGCTCAAATCCAGCAAACAACTTCTTTTGTGATCGAGGACACTTGCTCAAGTGTTCTTCTAGCGCACTTCTGAGTGGAATACCGATATCTGAAATGATTTTGCGCGTCACTCTTTGTCTTTGTTAACATTGAAAGCGAATTCGCGCCGAACTCTGAGCGAACAAGTCGATGTTTCAACGTTCCGTTCGTTTGTGATACATTTCTATTGTCTGTTCACATCTGTGTATGTGGGTAGTTGACTAATAACATGGATATG
Organism: Acrossocheilus fasciatus; assembly: GCA_036784905.1. Lineage (NCBI taxonomy): Eukaryota > Metazoa > Chordata > Actinopteri > Cypriniformes > Cyprinidae > Acrossocheilus > Acrossocheilus fasciatus. Next base: position 29,131,561 of record CM071950.1, read on the forward strand.
AACTTTTTAAACATAATTAATCAGTGTATGTCATACTAAAATATCGAAAGTGGCAATACAAATATATATAGTTTCAATTTTGATGGTGAACTACAAATATTTATTTGAATTCGTAATGTTTTAGATGCTGTAACCAGTCAACATTTCGTTTATTTTAACTAGTTTAATCACCTTGTTATTGCATTTCACTTAAATAGTGCTGTGGCTGGTGAGATATAATTTTTTTGTAAATACCATGTCTCTCATTTATTAGAGGTCATAAAATGCATGAAGTGTTCAAAAATACTTTTGGATGTAGCATGTGACATTGATTATAGTGTCAACTGCCCATATTTCTGACTGAACTATTAGTTATTGATATTTGTCAGCATATTTTACTTTGGTAAAAACATTTTTTATTTTGGGACAAAAATTTACAAAATTGTTTCGTTAGTTATGGACGGTTTAAGATTATGTTCTGGGTGATATTTGGCAATTTTGAGTCAGCAATTGGTCAATAATTGTGTCTAATCGATTAACAGCGGTTCACCAAGTTTCAGTACCAAAATCTTGAGTATTGTCAATGAATTTTCTGTTCTCACATTGTTTTGTGAATTAGTTGAGGTAATGTTGTGTAAAAGGTGTTCAGTTGAATTCATGAAATTTGTGTGTGTCAAGTTATATGTATGTATGTGTGCCACCTTGCTTTCTAGACATTTCTGTTGACATTGGTTATTAAAAATCATATTTTTGGATCTCTAGTGTCTTATTCTAAATGAATGTGTAGAACGTGTTACAAACAATAACATACTAAAAGTCACGGTTATGGGCAATCTGAGTCATAACACCTACACCGCCAGAAATCTGTTGACATGCATGCTTGCCATACCACCTGTGTCGGGGACATTTCTAACAGGAAACATTTGAGTTAACTTTACTCAGTGAGGGACTTAGTTCCTCCCAGTTCTTGCTAAAAACATTGAGCTATTGCAGCGTTTTGAAAAGGGGTCTGTCCGTTGCCTGCTGCGGGGGTCCATATGAGCTCCATTCACTGGAAGCTTGACCTCATTGACATGATGCAATCTGTTCACAGGATAATCACTTTCAGAGCAAGTCTGCTCATTGATTGAATATCCTTTGCAATTATTCCCTAAGGCTAAATTCAAAACAACGTATTATGCCAATGTTCATAGCTGTATTGTTGTAAAGTGATTTTGAATCTCTTAAACGCTGAAGCTTAGGTCTTGGCATGGCATCACTTCAAGAGAAAGCTAACAGCGGTGGGAATTGTGTTTAATCTTATCAAGATGTTTTTATACATTGCTTAGAGTTTAATTGTTGATACTAGTAATTGCAAAAGAAACCCTGAATGGAATGGCAGATTTGGCATGTATAAAACTCCTCCCAACCAAATTTGGTTGATTGGTATGTTTATGTATGATTGGTTGCCACATTACTGCCATTGCACTGTGCACTGTCGTAATGCTCAGGCCCTAATAAAGAAGGTGGTACCTCGTTGACGTCAAATAGTTTATTAATTGAGTTAAAGTCAGTCTGTTTAATTGTGCAGTTGAGACGGCGGTGGGTTGGTCAGTTCTCCACGTTCAACAGATGTTGTTTGCTGACAGCAAGACCCAAGATAAACAGCACACAAAGACCACAACAAGATAAAAGAAACAACTCAACCTGTTGTTTAACTGCCAGTTGAACCGACTCCCAGCAGTTGGTGTATTTGCACTTTGCTTTTGGTGCACTTTTGATAGTTAAACATTTCAGCTAGAAGTTTACACAGTCTTGTACCACAGGAGAACTGGTATAAGTTCTAAAAATAACTTTTTGGTTGTGAAGTTCTTTAGAGTTTGTTTACTCTCCAAAGATCCATAAAGCTCAAGTCAAGAACTGTATGAAAGAGTTGCACAGAACTGTTTTAAGAGTGTTTCTGGACGTATAGCCTTCAAGTCAAAATGAAATCACAACGGACACTTTTACTTTCTTAATGCGTGTTTTTGGTCTTGTTGTAAAAGATTCATAAACGCATTATGCATTTTTGTCTTCGTGATCTTTTGTTAAAATAAAAAACTTCTTTTTTTACCGATGCCATCATTTCCCCTCTGATCACCTTTCATATTGAGATTGCATATCATGCAATTAGTTATTTATGCATAAATATAAATGTGTCATTTTAAAACTCAAACACATGTCACATTATGGAAGTAAATAGTTTGCAAACACTATTTCATGAACACTTTTTAAAGGTGAGTGTGTGTTCATTACTTATATAGATTCAGGATGTTCTTCTGTTAAGATTATTTTGATCTGCAGAAAAGTAATTGGAAATAAGATGACCTAGATGTAGAAATCCATCCTTGGGATGATCTGTGAATTCTGGGGGTTTCTGTCCCGCTGAGAGCCTCTTAGTCAAGTGAATGGTGAATAAATACTTCACTGGTGTGTTTTTATAGACCACTCAAGTTAGTATTCCTTTCATTTGCCTGTACATCACTGAAGCAAAACACTTTCGAAATGCATTGGAAGCATTCTGGAAGGCCTGTAGAGAACGGAAGTGTTCACTGATGAGGATGTGGACCGGCTGAATGGATAATTCCCCGGATGGGTGTTACAGGCATTGTGGGATGTCCTGTCGTAGACGTGGAACTAAACACACAAGGGAAACTCGGTTCTGTCATGTTGCACCACAGGCAAATTATGTCATGCATACTGAGAACTAACTCTGAAAACAATGGAGAAAACGTCAGAAGGTGACTGAAAACTAGAATACTTTGGTTGCATGTTTCGTCAGAGACGCGGGAAAGCGGGTGTGGAACAACATCAGAAATTCTTTATTGAGCTTAATGGAATTTTTTTTAGTCTGAATTAGATGTCGTTCACCTTGAGACCTGCGCATGCATGTGTCGGAAATCTAATTAAGCACCAGTTCTTAAACTGAACTTGATCCATTTTTAAAGCGTCGTTTTTTTCTGTTAAGTATTTCCTCAAAAATAAACATTAAAGGAATTAATTTATAAGATTTATAAGAAACTTTTTTATTTATAGCGGTTGTTTATAGTGTGTGTTCTTTTAAGTTGAACTTTATCAAATGTTTGTAGTTGATATATTTTTGAATGTTGAATCAGTATCTGACATGCAGGGCCTAAAACGAACGTGTTGCCGTGTTGACTTTACCAGCCATAAATATTTTTTTACCAGCAATAAAAATGCCATTTATATATTTATTTTAAAAGTTAAACAAATCTATAAAGAAGTGCCACTATCAATACTACCGAACTGGACATTTGAATTCAAATAATAATAATAATAATTATAAAACCTAAGTAGAAAATTACAAACTTTTTTTTTTTGCGTTTAAACCATAGAGTTTTTATTTTGACTGAAAACTGCAGGGAAACTTCTTTTTTGAAGTGCTTCTCTTTTGTTGACAACAGATTTAAAACTCTTCTTATTACAAAATCAGGAAGCTGTTTTGTGCATTTTCAAATGCACATTATACACTCTTAAAAATAAAGGTGCTTCAAAAGGTTCTTCAAGTGATGCCATAGAAGAACCATTTTTGATTCCACAAAGAACCATTCCGTCAAAGCTTCTTTAAAGAACCATCTCTTCCTTAACTTTTTATAATCTGAAGAACCTTCTTTCACCACAAAGAACCTTTTGTGAAACAGAAACATTCTTCAGATGTTAAAGGTTCTTTATGGAACCATTTAGACAAAAAGGTTCTTCTACGGCATCTTGAAGCACCTTTATTTTTAAGAGTGTAAGCGACTTAAACTCACAGTCACTTGCAGAAATGGAGTTTGTGTGGAGCAAAATTTCCTGCAAAAATGAATATTAATAAAACATGTTACCTGCCAACTGGTGAGTAACCGTTTCAAATACTCACCAACGCTGATTTTTACTCACATTTGGCACTTGGTGAGTGTTAATTTTACACCCTGCTGCCATGTAATAGTCTCTGAAGCTGATATGGCAATAAATTTTAAATATAGCAACAACTTTCTCAAAAGTATTGAAAGAATTCTTAAAGAAATCACTATCAGAACAATTAGATTCCATGTAATTTTCCATCGTCTGGTTTTTGGAATCAGTCAGCGGCCCATGTTCATGCGCATTTCTGTTGATGCTATCTGGCCTTTGTTTGCAGGTGACTGTCTGTAACGACTGCAGCTGCACGTCACTCATCAGCTAGACGTTGCCTCCCTCCTCGTCCTCCGCCTCCCTATTATTTATATTCTTTCCACCCGACCAGGAGGAGGGACGAACCCCAAGATCTCCAAAGGCCGCAGTTGTCTTGGTTACATGCGCTCACTAATCCAATATAGGTGGATGCTCCAAATTTGGGTTGCAAAAATAGCACTTTCCACTTGTGCAGAAGTACTTCCTCCAACCTTCCTGGCAGTTTCTCACTTCATCATAATTGCGATGTGATTTTGGTCAGAATGCAATGGAACTTTGGGCAGTTTAATTTCTTTCTCTCTTTTTTTCACTTCCCAACAAAGACAGGAAGCTTTTTAGCAGTAGTGCAACAAAATGAGCCGTGAATGATTTGTGTCAATGCTTTATGCATTTTGTACGGCTCTCAATCACTGAAAAATTCTAATTGAATTTCATTATATGCAGATTATTTAAATAAATTGCATATCAGTCTTAGCATTATCATTTTGTGATCACACTGTGGCAAATGACTAAATTACCGAATTTACTAAATTACTGAAATTGCTTCACACAAAATGCATTGAGTTTTGTTTGCAATATTTTTATTGCTTCTCTACATAGTTTGGAAATCATAATTACAATGTGATTTTTAGTCTGAATTAAATAGACACTTCAGGCAGTTCATATTTTTTTTCAACTTTTTTACTTCCCAATGAAGATGGGAACCTTTTGTGTGTGTTTTTTATTTCCTTATTAAAAATATAGTAAAATAATAAATTTTTCAGTTGAGTTTTGTTAGAGGTCATTCACAGTAAAAGAGAAATTTAAATATTTTTTTATTTTATTTTATTGCTTTTCCATGTGCAATAGTGATTTTAATTGCATTCATTATTTTGCATATTTTAAGTCACTAATCACACTAAATTAACAACCCTAGTATTTTTTATTTTTTTTAATTTTTTTTTGTGTAGCTCCAGAGAATGATGGGAAATGTAGTTTGGTTACACAAGCCTGTCACCTCAAAACGTGGAATGAGTATTTTCAGGCAATAAAATGCATGCAAAATTATACAGTAAATATTGAAAATGACCAATTATTATGTTTAATAAATTCTTAATTGACACACCTCTTGCTCAAAGAAAATTCTGAGTTTTTCTGCTGATAATTATGACATTGTGGTGGCGCTCAGTGAGCGTTCATCTCATAAATATACAATAATTCTGACGTGACTTGAAGGAAGCATAAATGCACTTGATGGATTAACTAGCGGGTTTAGGAGAGTTTAGGACGAGTTATTCGTGGCTCATTAAATTCCTAAGGCCATTTATCTGGGATGAGAGACACTCTCGTAGTCCTGCATCCGTCAGTTGGTCTCAAACAGCGTTGTTTCCGGAGAATCCCACGTGGCGGGCCCATGTCGTACGTTTCCCTCCCCCTTCGATCTCCGCGTCTGTCGTGGCTCCGCGCAGGGGATTTGATACATGCTGTCATTAGCGGCCATTCTCCCATTGAAACCGATGCTAATGTGACCGTTGGCCTGATTGCGAGGGAGAAAGTGAGGATCTGGACGCGCCTTGTGTCACTGGAAACAATGGCCCTTTGTGTAGGTCACTCCTTGCTGTATACATGGGGTTTGTTTAATTGAGATAGCAATAGGACAGCGACGTTGGCCGCGGACGAGACTAGATTACACACACCAGTGCAAAAACAAGGACTACCAGACTGGCAGATAACAGAGTTTATGATCTGTGCAACAGTGCAAGACTCAAGTACGGGAAAATGTTGTACTTTAAATGGTAAATTAAATCATGTGATGATCAACCAGTGATTTAACACTGAACGCTGATTTAAGTCTTAAGTATAAACTGGTTTGAAAGGAACTGACTCCTAATGATTCATTTGTTTGAATCAAACTTCACTAGTCATGCTGAACGCTTGTAAGACCAGCAATAGAAAGATGTGTTGTGTTTGTTGTTGTTTTGCATTCGGTTTCTGTATTTATTTTTAAAATGCAACTTAATTTCAAACCCTGCTGCGTTTATTGGCAAAATGTAAATTGTTGCATATTTAGTGACCGATATGAGTAGGGGTGTGCAATATTTGTCATCTGCAATAATATTGTAATTTATTGTTTTAGCAATATGCAAGCTGACATTATAGAGTATGGCGCTCGCTTTGCATAAAAAAAACCCCAAACAAAACCATGTCTTGAGAGTAGGGCTGGGCGGTATATTGAACGTGATATTCATGCGCATCTAGTCAGTAAAGCCGGTTCTGTGATTAGCGGTAAATCTCCCTCACCTGTTTTCAAATAGAGTGCCATTTAATACACAGAGCCGTAGATCACTGACAAGCTACACCATATCGCATTCATTATCGCAGATGAATTGCCTTCGATAATGAACGTGATATTGCGTAGCTTGTCAGTGAACTACGGCTCTGACTGCGTGATGATTAGAATGCTGCTATAATTCAAGTTATAAAAGCCAAAAATATCCCTGTATGGTTTTTTGTTTTTATATATATACATTTAAGTAATATATCACACAAGCAACAGTGCTGTTTTCCTAAATATTAACACGATTGCAAATGTGATATTAATTTTATAAAACAGTTCAACAAACAAGAGGTTAATATTAAGTGTAGTATATTTTAGACATTTTCTGTTTTGCCAATGAAAATAGTTCCAGACAAAGCCGGCCAGAACAATTGTGCCTCTCAGAGCAACACTGCAGTGTTTCCTTCCTGAATTAATCTGTTTGAACAAATCGTTTGAGTCAATGATTCAATGATCCGTTCATAAAGTCGGCGACTTGCTTCATTTCTGAACAAATCAAGTCATTTTTAAACCAATCGTTTTAATGAATGATGCAATGAATCACTCATTAAGACAAGGAATTGCTGCCACCTACTGGCAGTTTTAGTGTCATTTATGTATCTTCGACAGGACTAAATCAGCCAAGGTACCAGCACAAAATCACACTCAGCAAATATTGTTGAAAAAAATCCCAATATTGCAATGCATCTAGAAATCAGTAAACTAAACTTCTGTTAACCACTGTAAAAATCCCCATCGTCTTTTAAAGATACCAAACTGCATCATTTAAGTGAGCATTGAGGTGATTTTAAGGCCATCTTGAATAATTGAGTCAGTAAGTGGTATGGTAAGTGTATGATTTGAGATTTTAGAGTACAGTTCTCACTTCTTTGTCAGCGCAGAATTATTTCTGTGAAATGGTTCACAGATACAGTCACTTCCTCTTTAGTTGCACTGAAGCTTGTCTTGACAGCAGAGTCACATAGATTCCTGTTTCCAAAACAATAAAATCGACTGGTAGCACACAAAACGCAGGAAGTTACATGAACCTTGTTAATTTTAAAAAACGCCACACTGTCACTGTTTCTGACAGTCAAAAGGTATGATACTTAATATTTGGATGCCTTTTAATATCTAGGGAAGCCTCTTTGATGACTCTGATTACATTTACATTTATTCATTTAGCAGACGCTATTATTTTAAGTGACTAACAATTGAGGAATACAACAAGCAATTCATCATATAAAATCTGAACTGATTGAACTGAAACTCTTAGCTCAGTAGGTTTACATGCCCCGTGAGATCATATAATATTTCCTCTTGATTCATCTCTGTACTTAACACATTGAGATTGAGAAACCCTGTTAGAAGAGTGTCTTTGAACATTCAGGCCTCTGCCACTCATTGTAGTACTCAATGAATCTGTGCTTTCATTAGGGGTTTTTTTCAGTGGTGCCAACTTTTACATTTGCATTTTATGCATGTGGCAGACGCTTTTATTCGAAGCGATTTACATTGCATTCAGTGTATATATTTTATGATTTCATGCATATTCCCTGTTAACGTCAGTTGTTGACATCAGGTGCATTTGCATGTTCTACAAAATACTGATAATAACCATCAAAAATCTGCAAGAGGTATGTTTGCCACCAACTAGCAATTCGCTGGTTTGGTGCTCACACTGTATATAGTGTGAACCATTAAATATAACTGTAAAAAAATAATTAATAGTAATAATAGCATTATTGCACTGTTATTTTATTTTTTAAATAAAATAAAGTGTGATAATACTATTATTATTTAAAATAAATGAGTATTAAATAAAAATATTTTTTTTTTTTAAAAATACAGAGCTAATATTTACTTTTTTTTTTTTTTTTACATTTAGTTTTTTAATGTTAATTTTCATACTTTTCAAACCTAAAAGTGAAGTGAAGCGTGTCAGGGAATGAATGAAGTGTCACAGTTTTGTGTTTTGCTTTGAAACTGGCAGCTCAGAGCTTAGATTTATGCTTTGAGTTTGAGAAGAAAACATTATACAGTATTAGTGATAGTCGATCTAGAATGGTGATGGTGCATCGTTCTGAACTCATTTACCCAGCACATTTTTTATTTTGGTCGTGTATGCACACCTGCGCACCCCTGATTACAAGCATGCACAAATAAATAAAATATATTAATTAAAGGATCTGATTCTGAAGTATTGGTATGGTATCTTTGAGAAAGTACATTGATTATATTGCATTGCATTTTTGCATTTTGATTTTTTTTCCCTCTAGTTTTTGATGTTAAAATGCAAAAGCACACTGAGTCCTGTAGGAATGAGTTGTAAAACCCAGAAACGAAAAATGTCTGGTCCCAAAGTGTCCCAAAGTCAATGGGTTTTGGTCAAAATATGCCTGAAATAAAGTTCATGATTTTTTCATGTTTTACTCAATGGCATAAAATACATCAGTAATATGCCTTTTAAACACTTCTATGCATCTTTAAAAAGGCATTCTATTGAATAAGATGACGGAATGCTCATAATGTCATTAAATTCCATAAGAAATCATAGTAACGGATATAAAAAAAAAAGCAAAAAAGCTTTTACAGTGATGACCTTTCCGTCATAAAAGAACATCTTGTCGGCTTATTCTGCACAATTGGTGCTGGATAAAAAAAGATCAGCCATTGATTTCCTTCTTTTTATCCCTAGATCATTTAGACAGCCGGTTTGTCCAACACTTCTCACTCTAGTCGTGAATTCCTGGAAATCGTCACCCTGATATCAGCGCCGACGCGTTCAGGCTGATGGTGTGGTGCTATATTAAGACTGTGACATCGTGGGGGAAGGGACCTTCTCCTCTCATGTCCATGTTAGAAATTTTACATAAGTAGGGACAATACATCACCTGACCTCAGACGACAGCTCTCACACAGTTGCTTCACGGCAAAGTTAAATGAGTGTCGAACTATTTTCCGTGCTGTATTTTTAGTCTCACCTCGGTAGTGCTTTTCTCTCTCTGAACTTATTAGCCTACTTCTGTGAAAGACTTTTGCTTCCCAGAGGTTTGGTGCGGAAACGCTTGTCATAATACCTGGAGTATTAGACCATGTTCTTAATGAAACCACTTTGTGACCTGTTAGAAGAAATGGCTCATTTCTAGAGTGACTTTGAGCGTTCAGGCTTTTTCCACTGAATTTGTGCTTTCAGTAGGGTTTTGTTTCAATGGTGACAGCTTTTACATTTTATGCATTTAGCAGACACTTTTTTTCAAAGCGACTTACATTGCATTCAATGTATTCATTTTATCAGTTCATGCATTACCTGGAAATTCTCTGTTGAACTTGGTGCAATTTTTGCATCAGATCAGATGTTTCATTGTTGACATTTAAAGGAACAGTTCACCCAATAATGCAGAAAAATTTGCTGAAAATGTACTAAACCTCGAGCCATACAAGATGAGTTTGTTTCTTTATCAGGTTTGGAGAAATGTAGCATTACATCACTTGTTCACCAATGGATGCTCTGCAGTGAATGGGTGCCGTCAGAATGAGAGTCCAAACAGCTGATAAAAACATCACAATAATAATCCACACCACTCCAGTTCATCAGTTAACATCTGGAGGAGACCAAAGCTGTGTTTGTAAGAAACAAATCCATCATTAAGGCATTTTAACTTCAAAACATTGTTTCCAGCGTAAATATGAGTCCTTTACCCATAATATTATTTTCTCCAGTGATAAAGTCATCTAGTCTGAAACAGGAAAGAAATATGCACAAATCAAGCACCGTCAGTGGTTTTTGATGTGAGCGACAACGGGGAATGGATTTTTTACTGGAGGAAGCATTATGAATTATGGACTCATTTTAGCAACAATTTGTAGTTAAAACCCCTAATGATGGATTTGTTTTTTACACACACACAACTTTTCACTTCTCTAGTCATTAACTGATGGACTGGAGTGGTGTGGATTACTGTTTTTATCAGCTGTTTGGACTCTCGTTCTGACGGCACCCATTCACTCCAGAGGATCCATTGGTGAGCAAGTGATGGAATGCTACATTTCTCCAAATCTGATGAAGAAACAAGCTCCTCTACATCTTGGATGGCCTGAGGGTGAGTGAACTTTTTTCGCTTTGGTTGAACTACACCTTTAAATGCATTAGCATGTTCAATAACATGTTTGTTGCCAACTAGCTCAGTACGATTCACGTCACATCTTAGACAACATGCTTCTTTGTGACCTTCAGTGCATTGAAATTCACGTAGTGTTTACACAGTGCTTGAAGACACACCTGTGTGTATTTGACATAGAGGTACGACGGCTTTTCTTCTTTAGGTCAACTGACAACAGTGAATGAGCTGAGAGGTTCGGGCGTGATCAAGACAGGGTTTGACATGTCGAAACGCATGGGCTGATAAAGGGTGGGGTGACACCCTCCAGGGCACAACGGCACTTTTAAAACGCTGCTTCTCCTTTGCTTTTCCCATTGCAAATGTTGATATTTGCTCTTGCTTTGCCCTTGCAGTTTATTTTAGGGCTCAGAACCGAGATACAGAGTTATCTTGTAATGCTGGCCTCAGCATTTCGAAGGCCGTATTGATCTCTCTCCATTAGACTCTCCATCGTACTCTGCGAAACCTCACCCCACCTGATGCCGAGGGATAAATCGGCCCTCTTATGATGGCTTTTTTAGGTCATCGGCTTCCCTTTCACGTTAGTGACTCGCGTGTTTGATCGCAGGAAAAGCCAGCTGGATTTATGTGTCGTAGACTGAAGCCCTTCAGGAGTTTTCATGGGTCAGAAATGGTCTTCGGTGGAGGAAACACGCACGGTTATCCACACCTGCTCACCTTTTTGATTACTCGATTGCAAGTTATCAATAATTAACAATTACATAATGCAGTTTACCCAGGATATATGAGCTGTTATGAGGGTAGAGAGGACTTTAAAGTCTGGACGTCCATGAATTATGAAGCAGGCTATCAGTTTTCCTCTTGTGTAAAATCTGTTCTCATGCTCTGGGATTGTAGGGAAAAACTGGACTCGTTTGCCTCTAAATATTGCAAGAGATGCCTTTAATCATTAGCACAGTTTTTTTTTTTTTTTTTTTTTAAACTCACACATTTTTTTTTAAGCTCACACATACTATCAAGATAGTTTCTGATAAATAAGCTGCTCTGAGAGTCAATTCAGCAGCATTTTAGCATTTCATTTGATAAAACTATCATCAGAATCACTCAGAAACTCAAAGGTCTTCACTGCAATCTGCCAAAATAAAAGTTCAGGTTATCTTGAAAAAAAATAATGAAGAATGTATTACTATTGTACAGTAGAATGTACTTAAAGTAGTAATAATAATAATTATTATTATTATTATTATTATTAAAATAATAAATTATTATTACTAATAATAAAATTTAGTAATTTATGAAGTAAACATATTTATTAAATTAAGTTTAATTTTTTTTCTTCCATGTATTAGTTTTAACAATAAATTTCTGGTGTGCAGCACCTTGTTTGCCATAATAAAATTGTATGTTACGTTTTAAAAGATTTGTTAAATTGTTAATGTTTAATGCCTTGCTTTGATTACCACCATTTAAAAAAAAAAAAAATATATATATATATATATATATATATATATATATATATATATATATATATATATATATATATATATATATATATATATATATATATAATAATAATAATAATAATAATAATAATAATAATAATAATAATAATAATAATAATAATAATATTAAAACAGACAACACAAAATTTATAAAACATTTTATGTGGTCCTATTGTAAAAAATGTATTGCATTATTAAAGTTTTATGAATTCAGTTGATTAGACATGCTTTTTGATTATTACAATTTAATTCAACCACTTAAACAAAATCTAGAAAAATGAGAAAAAAAAAAACAGAAAACGCAGAATTTAGGAAAAATAAAGTGGAAAAAAATGAATTTGGGATGCGCAAATTTAAAAAAAAATAAATAAACTAATGTAAATCTTAGCTTTGGAAGCTGCAGAAAACAAGCCTGCCGCTTTAAGGATGAAAGAGATGGAAAGGAAAGCATCGCTGGCACCTGCCTGCTGCTTTCATGAATGAAAGGCTTGGCACTGAATGGGAATTTTAACTTGCAGATGAGCTGGTGGCATCTCTGTGATCAGACCCCGGTGTCGTCTTCCCCGCTACAACCAGCTCTCATTAGCGCTCGCTCTCCCGCCCTCACAAGTGTGCCATTACCGGCCGCCGCTTTGATACCGTTTGATAAGAGCACCGATAATTATGATAATCACAACGGCAATGATAATCGACTATGAGCTAATTACATAAAAACCACTTCCCCTTGTTGCTCGACAGCGGTGCTCAAATGTAGTGGCCGTCTCAAATTGTAGAGGAAGTGTGCTGTGCTTTTATGGGCCGCCGGCTTCCCCGCTATTTCCCAGCAGCACCTGGGAATTATTAGTGCTACGCTGCTCGTTTTAGGTCAGAGTTTGTGTTGCTAATAGGGGTTAATGAACTTCCCAGAGGCTATAGAGCGGAGCCGGGTTGGAGTTAATGGGTTAACAGGAGCAGCCTTGTGTTTATGGTAATGTCACTGGCCAGTTAAGGGTACTTAGACGATTACAACACAGTAAAGGCAACGAGTCACAACAGCACGTCTAGTAAAGCACACAGTAATGCATGCCTGACTGTCTGAGCGTGCGTGCAAAAGTTGCACACAGTCTTGACTCTGATCTACATAGTGTATTGCTAAATGTTCTCTTATTTTTATACATTTCTTTTTTTTTTTGTTCATTTTATGTTTTAATTATTAAAAATACTTTCATTTAAGTCATTTTATTTTTTTCATTTATTATTTTGCTATAATTTTGTTTTTATTTTTAGTAATTTAATTTATTATAATATTTTCTGTAATATTTATTTTAAGTTTAAATATTGTTATTTTATATTTGATTTTTGTATTTTTATTTAGTTGTGTTTATACAGGAGATATATAATATACACACACAATGGTTATTTCATTTTGTATGTTTTTTGTTTCATTTATTTCATTTATTATTTTAGCTTTTAAAATATTTATTTGTTTTAGTAATATTATTCATTTTATTTATAAACTTATATTTGATCATTTTTAATTTAATTTTGTTGTTTTCTGTAATTTCATTATGTTTTACTTATTTATTTTCATTTTAAATGCTTTTATTTTTGTTTTGGTTATTTAATTTTGTTCAGTTTTTCTTTTTTTACTTTTATTTCTAATATTTTAAAATATTATATTTTATTTTTTAGATTTGATTTAGTGTTTTTCATTTATTTGGAAATTGAAAAATATTTGTTTTAGGATTTATTTTGAGAATTAGGACATGTGTCCCAGATTTTTATTTATTTATTTTTAAATAAACGTGTTATGAGCATGTGCATTACCCCATGCGCCATGGCTCTGTCTGTCTTTTGTTAAAGGAGGATTTCTGTGTTTGTGTTTTGGGCTTTGGGGAGGAAGCTTTGCTTTAACGTATTCGGGCAGTTCTGTTGCTGCCTGACATGTCTGATAACTCCACTTTCTGGAGAGTTATGATTCATCATGCACTGCTTATGACTTATTTATTAATTTTACTGTTTCCATGGCGCTCCTCTCAACCTTTCATTTGCTCATTCATTCTCTGTTAGCTCTTTTCCAGTTTGCTCTTCATGTTTTTCTTTTTGGGGACGTGTTCTTCTATTGATCCTTGAAATGCTGCCCCTTCAGACCATCGGAGTGCTTTTTGTTCCTAGAGATGTTGGTCTTTTCTGGACCTGATGTTCATTTGGCAGTCCGAGTTCTTGCTCTGGTCTGAGTCAGGGGTGAAACAAGGAAATGCATTTACATTTATGCATTTAGCAGACGCTTTTATCCAAAGCGGCTTACATTGCATTCAAGTTAGTTTTTACATTTTATCAGCTCTTGCTTTCCCTGGGAATCGAACCCATGATCTTGATGTTGCTAGCGCCATGCTCTACTATTTGAGCCACAGGAAATACTAGACTGGTTTTCCAAATGTAATTTTCCCACAAAACTCCTGAACTTATTCTGCTCTCACATACAGGCTGGAATACAAGTGTTCTTACTGCATACTGCACAGGATACACAGTATATACTGCAGTGAGACAGTGAGTCCCTGTCCATCATTTACTGTATGTTTTTTTTATTTGTTTCTTTTCTATTAAAATATTGTCAGATGTTGATTCAGAAAACACTCTGACAAATTTAATTCAGACTTCATTTAGTTAAGAATTTGCCAGACTATTTCAGACCAGTGTCTTTTTTAATGATTCTTTTGTTCATGAATTGTAATTTACAAGTTGGGATGTATAGGTTTGATTCACTAAAAAGAACCAGCTCAAAAGAGTCCTTTTTTTATTGAATTGGTCTATACTATTTGTGGCATATTTTTTTTGATACACTAAAAAGAACCAGCTCATAAGAGTCATTTGTTTGTGAATTGGATTGCACTAATTGTTCTGTTTTTGATTCACTAAAAAGAACCAGCTCATAAGAATCATTTGTTAATGAATTGAACTCTGCTGGTCGTGCTGCATGTTTTGATTGACTAAAAAGATCCAGCTCATAGAGTCATTTGTTCTTGAATTTATACTGATTATGTTATATGTTTGGATTCACTAAAAAGAATCAACTCATGAATCATTTATCAGTAAATTAGACTCTTAGCTGTGCTGTTTGTTTTTGATTCACTAAAAAGTACCAGCTCAAAAGAGTCATTTGTTAGTGAATCAGATTATTCTGGTTGCGATGCATATTTTTGTCTGTAGCTCGCAAGGACAAATGCAGTAGAAATGTTTTTGTTTTTAAATTGTTTTGACAAAGATGTTTAATACCAAGGTTTCATAGTTTGTCACACTGGAAATATAAGATCATATTGGGTGCATTGCATTGTGGGATACATTATGATCTTTTGTATACTGCACATACAGACAAATAGATAGGTATGTCATCTGGGTATTTCATGCATACAGAAAATGTATTGTGCATAGTGAAGATACCGCAAAAATAATACTAGTTGCATGACAGTTATGCTTTGCAAATGAATGAAATACACTGTAACTGTTTTTTACTGAAGTGCAGAGTCTCTTCCAAGCATCTGAAATGAACCTAACATTTGTGCATATCTCTCTCAACACTTCTGAGGATGTTGTTTAATGCATGACCCGCACCAGTCTGCTCCTGTCTGACCTAGTTCAGCATTAAAAATACCAGTCAAACCTCCATCCTCTCCAGACAGTCTGGTGTCGGTGCGAGAGTGATGCCAGTTGATGGCTTAACTGGATGGACTTTCCCTGCTCTTATTCAATCCGCTGTCTAATCCTCCCTCCTAATTGAACTGACAGTGCGGTTGTCATGGTGACATTAGGGCACAGATTTGAGCGTGGTGCGACTGACGGCAGGGATTTGCCCGTTCGCTCGACGCCATTGACCTGCTTTCTGCTGTAATGCCATGGCTGGGCTTCGTCTGTCTCTTTAACATAAATGTATTTGTGCCGTTTGGCTTAACGGTGTGCCAACTGTTGGTGCTCGATTACAGATTATGTCTGAAACAATAGTATGAAACATAAATCCTTATGATGCTCCTACTGTGAGTGCATCCACAAAAATGCAGTCCAAACTAGATGGTGTGTGTGTATGCGCATATATATATATATATATATATATATATATATATATATATATATATTTAATAACAATAAATTAAAAAAAAAATTAAACTAAAAATAAAATACTAAATAAAATAAAAAAAGAGCTAATATGACTTAATTTGGTTCTTCTTTTTCTTTTTCTTTTTTTGTTGAAACATACTTATGGATGATACTCTGAAACAATAGCAAGAAACGTGAATCCTTATGATGCTATTACAACGCGAGCATCCACAATTTTAATTTAAATATTTTTGGTTTTAGCTGTTTTATTTTTGTTTCTTTTTTTATTTTATATTTGGATTTTTTTAATTATTTGATTGTTGGCAGTTATGATGATGAACAATAGCATGAAACGTAAATCAATGCCATTTAATTAAAAAACATTTTTTATTGGATTTCATGTTATTTATATGTTTTGTTTAATTTTGTATTTATTTCTTTTTGGTTTATTTTATTTTTTAGTTTATATATTTTTTTTATTTAATTGTTGGCACACAATTATGGATGATACTCTAAAACAATAGCATGAAACATAAGTACATATGGTGCAATTACAGGATTTTATTTATTAATTTTTGTACTTGAATATTTTTAGTTTTAGAATTATATATAATTAAAAAAAAATTCTTATTGTGTTATTTTAAGTATATTTTGTATTTATTTCTTTTTTATTTTATTACATTTAGAAAATTTTATTTGTTTTTATTTAATTTGTGCACAGCTATGGATGATACTCTAAAACAATACTATGAAACGTGAATCCATATCGATGCCATTACATGATTTAATTAATTAATTTTTTTTATTATTATTTTTAGCATGTTAATTTTAATGTTTTGTATTTAATTTGGTATATTATTTATTTATTTATTTATTTATTTATTTTTTTTTTTTTTGTTGGCGCACATTTATAAGAAATACTCTGAAACATACCATGAAACTTGAATCCATATAATGCCATTACAACGAGAGCATCCACACAAATGCGATCCAAACCAGATAACGATTTCAACATGCTTTCAATAAAATTCCCTCTGAACTGTTTCAAACAAATGCAAATAATCGGCAGCGATGCTCTCCTGCTCGGCCCTTTATAGGCAATAGGTTACCTAAGCAACACTGTCACCTCTCGTTCCATGGTAATGGATGAGCGGAGAGACGCTCTTCCTTCCGGAAGGGTTTTTCCTTCTCCTTTGGCTCTAAGCAGCCCTCAGCCGGTGGCTGTCGATGGCTAACGAGCAGCTGCGTGAGGAGGTGGGCGGTGATGAGAATGAGGCCGGGTCATCTCAGACACTCTCGAGAAACCTCAACAGCCCTCAGACACAAGAGCCGCTCCTTCAGCTGCCGTCGCTGAACAACTGCGAGAAATACCAGCAGACGAGAGCGAGAAACGCCGGCTTTCTCAGAGAGACTGCTCTGAAAGAGAGATCATTGGATGGGAATGAGGGAGATTAGAGGAGAAAACTTTGACTCGAAGTTTGTGTTATTGAAAAAAGGTTATAAAAAGGGAAAAAGCTTGAATTAACAATGTCTTGCATGAGTTTGAAAGTAAATATAAATATAACAAGTTTAATATAAATCCTATAGTATTATTATAATATATAATGCACAACAATTAATTTATAATATTAATTTAATAAACAATTTAATATAAAAACTTCATGTAAATAAGAATAATATTTGTTACTATTTATTATTGTTATTATTATCATCATCTTTGTTGTTGTTATTATTAGAGATGTTCCGATACCCTTTTTCCCTTCCCGATACCGATTCCGATACCTAGGCTCAGGGTATCGGCCGATACCGAGTACTGATCCGATACCTGGGTGTGTATCTGGTTATACAGCTGTATGTACTACTAGACCTGTATGAATTGATACAATGATTTTATGGTGTGCTTCACCATAGATAGATAGATAGATAGATAGTGTGGCAAGTAATTTTAACTGAATTTAGGACCGGTGGTGGTGCTTTTTTTGGTCATTCAGTGTTTCTGTAAAAATGGGGAAAAACTATCAATAATACTGATAAGATAATAATCATACTATGAATTCTGCGAAGAACATTATAAAACGCACTAAGGATTAACAAGCTGCTGGATTCAGGAATATTAATCAGGTTGTCTGCATCGGCTTGAACTTATTTGCTGAAATCAAAACAGGGATGATAATAGGTGAGCGCCAGCCAATGAGATTGTCATTTGCGCATTAGCTCCGCCCACTACAGGAGAACCCGGCAGTTCTTAAAAGCTGAAGAATTCCAAACGAACTCTGTTATTTTGACAGGAAAATACAACAAAGAATAACGTTTACATACCATGCAGAATTGACGCGCTACACGTAAGACTCTCTCGCTCCCTCCCTCTCTCTCTCTCTCTCTCTCTCTCTCTGCGTGCGAGGGAAAAAAAGCAAAGAGATGGCGACTCGTTCACACTAGAGCTTACGGTACGTCAAATACAGGTGCGCTGCGCATTCATTCAGATGATCTGAAAAATAGATCGCTTGACGGAGAGAGAAACTCTGAAGCGCTCAGAGTGTTCAGCGAGTGACAATATATCTAGCCTCCCAGTAAAATCTGATCATTTATTAGCCAGTGGCTTATATTAGACATCATTTAGTCGCCCAGGGTGAAGATTTAGTCGCATATGCGAGTGATTTAACTTACTGGCAATGTGCCAGTACGTTTGTATTTCTTCTTCGCTGCTCTAAATAGTGGTTGCTTGTGTGGCAACACAGCACAACTTCCTGTGTTTGCATTCTGAGCAGCGAAGAAGAATTGATTTCCGATTTGCAGCGTTAAGCAAAGCTAGCGCGCATAACTATAGATCTTGTTTAAAAATGGTATCGGATCGGTACATGGGTTCAAGTACTCGCCGATACCGATGCCAGAATTTTTTGTGGTATCGGTGGAATTTCCGATACTAGTATCGGAATCGGAACAACCCTAGTTATTATGATTTATTATTATTATTAGATGAAATGTACAAAACATGAAATGTTTTAAATGCTGTAAGTGAATTTAGGCATAACAACATTATATTTCAAAATATTAAAGATGGATATTTATTTTTATTTTTATTTATTTATTTATTTATTTTGGATATTTATTTTTCAGGTCTTGTGTTAATTTCTTCATTTAAGTAGACATTTATGAGTTAATAAATAATCAGTGTTATTGTGCTTGTTTAAGTGATGGATGATGGCAAGTAACAGAAAATAAACAGAAATCAGCATTAAAAATCCAAAACCAGCTAGTAAATTAAATTGAAATAAAAATAAACTAATTAATTGAAGTGTTTATATTATATTTTTTATATTTTTGTTTCATTTGTATTTCATTTTTATTGTATTTTATTTTTATATTGCATTAATTAGTTTGTTTTTTATTGCTGCCGCACAATTAAGGTTGATACTCCAAAACAATAGCATGAAAAGTTAATCAATAAGATGCCATTACATTTTATTTAATGTAATTTTTAATGTTTATTTTTAAATATATTTTCCATATTATTCTCATATATATATATATATATATATATATATATATATATATATATATATATATATATATATATATATATATATATATATATATATATATATATATATATATATATATATATATATATATATATATATATATATAGTCTTTAACTTTACCTGTTCTCAGAGTTACGTTGCATTTTCTATTAGCTCCAAATTATTACCATTTTGTGCATCATTTTAATTTGTTTTTAATTAGTTTTTTTTTTGTTTCTCTCTTCAGCAGACGTCCTTGATTTAATGGGTCCCATCATCGGGATGTCGCCGGATAAGAAAGCAGAATCCCCGGCCGTGGTGGGGGAGCGGGCGGGCCTGCGCGGGGTTTGTGGGACGCTGCCCGAGGCCGAGTGTGCCGCCAGCCCTCTGGCCACCAGCCTGGACCGCAGCTCCAGCTCAGGAGACGAAGAACTCACCAACCTCAACTGGCTCCACGAGAACCTGCTCCAGAACTTCACGCTGGGCGGCCCCGAGGCCCAGTCCAGCCCCAGCCCGCTCTTCGACATCGAGGGCAACCACGGCGCCTCCGTCATCTCCTCGGCCGCGGCGCACGCCGGAGAGTCCGTCAAGTCCAAGCCGCCGTTCTCCTTCTCCCTGCTCATATACATGGCCATCGAACAGTCGCCCAGCAAGTCGCTGCCGGTGAAGGACATCTACGGGTGGATCCTGGAGCACTTCCCGTACTTCTCCAGCGCCCCCACTGGCTGGAAGAACTCGGTGCGCCACAACCTGTCCCTCAACAAGTGCTTCCGCAAGGTGGAGAGGAGCCTTGGGAAGGTGAGCGGTGCAGAGTTAGATGCATTTAGGACCCTATGAAATCATTTTTTTTTTTAATTGTTTTTTTTTCCGTTTGAATTTTTCCGGACACCTTTTTAATGGTTAAATTAAATTGTATTAATTAAAATCATTAAACCTAAACAGTTTAACATCAATTTATTAAGTTTAACAAAAATTACATGTTTAGGGCCCTATGAAATGTTTTTTTTTTTTTTTTGCCAGCTTATTTTTTATTGTTACCAAATTCTGTGTTTTAGCATGTTTAGTTATTTGAATGCATGAAAACAAGTTTCATTTATTCCTACAATAGCCTTGAGTTTTTTCCCCTCAGAAATTCTGTGTTGTGTATTACTTACATGTTTTTGGTTATCAAATGAAGGCATATAACATGAATTTATCTTTTCATTCGTGAAATTTAAAATTTTTATTTTTTGGCAAATAAAGGGGATTTACAATTACAATTAAAACATTGAAGAAATATTGTATGATTATTCCTTAAAAAAATAAGGTTTTAGTAATTTTAGGAGTAGTATTACATACATTCTGCTGAACAATAGTAATGACCTATTTTTGATTAATTCATCCAAACTTTGGCAAATTCCATGACATTCCGCATTAAACTGTAAATTCCGGGGGGGTTTATGGATGCCTCGATTCCGTCCACGTTTTCCGCATCGTGGAAATCATAGGGCCCTATGTATTATTGAGTCATTTAACTAATACTTTTATGTCTTCTGAGGTTGATGGTGTAGTTCACCCCAACTAATATGGCTTTGTTTCTTTGACCGCTTAGAAAACTAAAACTATTGGTTGAAATTTAAATAAACATTAACTGAAATGATATAAAAAATAAAATATATGAAATAACTTAAAATATATAATTTTATAAAATACATAAGAACTTTTCAACACTTCTAATTTTCATTTTAGTTTGAATTGAAGTTCTAAAACTGAAATAAAATAATAAATCATATAGACACTTAAAAACTAATCAAAATTAATAATAATAAAAAACACAACAAAATGACTAAAAATGAAACTAAAATTTAACTGAAAATGGAAAATATATAAAAATAAAACTTTTAATTTCAGCTAGATGTCTCTTTTAACTTTTCTGATTTGTTTAAGCTGAAGTAGTGATTTTTTTGTTTTATATTTAGACGTTTAAAAAACGAATAAAAAAGGCCAAAATAAATATCAGTATTAAACTTTAGCAAAAATAAAAAATGTACACATTGAGTTAGATGACAAGGCAACATTTCTCATTTGTTTAGTTTGCTGAAGTGCTAAAATTACTAAAACTAAAATAAATAAATATGTACACTTAAAAGAACAAAAACTAATAAAAATGACAAAAGCATACAACAAAATTACAAAAAAAGGAACTAAAATTAAAAATATTAAATATTAATATTTTTTTCTCAGGCAGATGCCAAGGCCACATTTTAATTTAAGCTACAAAGATTTTAACTAAAATTAAAATGGAAAAAAATATTCATAATAAATAAAACTTCAGTTAGATGCCAAGACAACATTTCTCGTTTTCATTTAATTTCAGTACTAAAATTACTGAAACTAAAACTGAAATAGAAATTAATAAATTATGCTGGCATTAAAACTCTAATAAAAGTGACTAAAAATTGGGAAAATTACTAAAACTTAAACTGAAAATGAAAAGAAAAATATAGAAATAAAAACTAAAACTTTTATTTCAGTTAGATTCCAATGCAGCATTTTTAATTTTCGTTTGTTAAAGTACTAACATTTCTTAAACTAAAACTGAAATAAAAATTAATAAAATATATAGACATTAAACCCCCCAAAAACTAATAAAAATCAAGAACACAACAAAACTACTAAAACTTTTAATGAAAATTTAAATAAAAAATTTTTAAAATGAAAACTATTTCATTTCAGTTTGATGCCAAGGCAACATTTCTAATTTTCATTTAGTTTAAGCTGAAGTATTAAAATGACTCAAACTAAAACTTAAATAATTAATCGTGAAAATGAATAAACATTATATAGACATAAAAAAAAACAAAAAATATGGCAAACTTTGAAAACAATAAAGAGATATATATATGTGTGTATATATGTATGAATAAATAGCATATTACTGATACTAAAATAACTCTGGTATGTAGTCTCAGTCGTGACCGTGGCGCAGTGGTTGTAGCGAGCGCAAGTGTGACGGTGGGGTTTTGGCGAGGATTTCTTCATCCGCTGAGATAAAGAGGTGGGGATCCAGTCAAGGTCACGGCTCCACCCTGAGAGCAAACACACTCCCACAGCAGCTTATATCAGCCCAGCAATCTCCCACACACACACACACACACACACACACACACACACACACACACACACACACACACACACACTGCTGGAGGACACAGTGAGCAAAGACAAGGGAAGCAGCACAACAATTCTACTTCCTGAAAAGACAGCAGGATCTTATAGAGGCAGAAGCAGACCAGTCAGTGTTACAGTGGCCTAAAAAACTATTTGAGAAGTGTAACATGTCTGAGGACACAAAATATCAAAGCGAGTGTCTGTATCTGCGTGTCTCAAATAACGCAGGATCTCTTCTCTTCACTGTCAGTTTTAACTGCTTTTTCTGTGATTTAGTAGAAGTATGTTTAGTGGATGTTTTCAGGGGTTTCAAAACTTTTTAATGCCAAGGACCCCAAAATATGATGGTTCAGTTGCGAAAAACCCCTTTATTAAAATATTAAGGTAGTAATATATGTTAAGATACATTTATACTATGTGGGAAAAAATACTGTGATTATTATAAATAATAATAATAAATGAGGAAAATTGTTAGTTATGTTGTCACTGTGCAAAATCTAAAAGACATGGTTAAAATATATTTGAACATTTTATTATGAATTCAGATAATGAATTAATTCTTTTTAGTGCTTTTCTTCCTCATTACTGCAAACAAAATAAATATAAATAAATTTACCTAAACAATTTTATTTGCTTGAATTTATTCAAATTTTAAACAAAATATATAAAAACGGTCATTTTTGCTAATATGTTGTCATTGTGCTGAAGCTAAAAAAATTTTTATTATCAATTCAAATAGTTAAAATTTATTTAATTTTAGTGCTGTCTCATTCTCATTACTGCAAAACAAAATATTTAAAATAACTATTACAGTGATGAGAAAATATAATAGACATTTTTGCTAGTGACATGAATGTGCTGTCAAGCTAAAAATATTAAAATATTATCTAGAGCATTTTATGAATTCAAATAGTTAATTATTTTTAGTGCCTTATTACTATGAAACAAAATATAAATAAATAAATAATTGCACCTTAATTTTAATTGCCTTAATTTATTCAGATTTTAACTAAAAATATATTTTGTTGCAGCATTTAGACAAATAATTAAAAATGCATAACTATTACAGTAATAAGAAAATATTGTTGACATTTTTGCTAATGAGATATGAAATATGAAGTCATTGTGCTAAAGCTAAAAAATGTATCAATATTCAAATATTTAAAAAGCAATGCTTTGTTTTATTATCAACACTAGATCTATTGTTTTATCATTTCAACTCAACAAACTTCTTTTTGTTAAACGTTTTGCTTAATGTGTTTTTATTGACACTTTAATGATATTTAACATCTAAAATTTTTGTGAGACTGTATCGTCCAAATTATGGGTTTTTTTTTTTTTTTTTTTTTTTTTTTTTTGTTATTTTGAGCCCACAGTATGTAACCTGTTATGATTTAGTCACTCTTGCTAGGAACAGTCTTTTATTTTATTTTTTGGTCCACTTTTTATTTAGAGGAGAGTAAAGAAAGGTACTGGAAAGGTTGCGAGCTGGGTTTAAACTTGTGTTGCCCGCTTGAGCACCACAGCTTAATGTGCACTAACCATTAGGCCACAGATGATTATTTGTCTCTGTCCGGCTGTACGGTCCGTGTCATGTCAGGAGCGGCAGTGGCGATGCTGCGATGTGTTTATTAATGGCAGTGAATGATCTTCTGTGGAGCCGTGAGGTCAGTGAGAGCCCAGACAGACAGACACACAGAGCTGGTTTCACATGACACTGCCTGGTTTCGGTTGCCATGACAACGTTTCCTCCTTCCTGTTTATGAGCAGGCTGGTAATCTGAGTCAAGGTTATAGGCCTCCTCCTCCTCCTACCTATTCCTCTGCGTTTCTCTCTCTCTCTCTATATATATACGTTTATATACATTGTTGCACAAAGAAAATTTGATGTTTATCATGAGCATTAAGATCTTTTGCATAGTCTCATGATTTTTGTGGCAATTAAGTACCTCATCCACAAATTCTCATTAGTGAGTATGTTTTCTCATTATGGTAATACTTTATAAAAAAATATATATTTTTTTTTTTTCATGCAATGCAACAAATTCTATCACAGTGCATTTTGTATTATTATTATAAATTAATATGTGATATTCTAAATATAAATTATAAAAAAATTATAAAAAATATAAAATTAAGTTTAATAATAAATATATGATGATGATGGTTATTATTAATTATGCATTGTATGATTATTATGTACATATTTTTGTGGTAGATTTAACAAGAACAAATACTACTAATACTATTATAATGTTATTTATTTATTATTAATATTATAAATATAAATTATTTATAAATTATACATTTTATTATTTTACGTTGTTTATTTATATACATATTTCTATGGCAATGATATTGAAGAACAAATACTATAACAATGCTTTTTGTTTATACTACTATTATTATTATTATTATTATTATTATTAATGTTTTATAATAAATATTATTAAATTATGTTTTATGTACAAAATTTTCTGCTTTAGTTCTCTGTAAAAAAAAAAAAAAAATACTGCAGAATACTGCAATGCATTGATTTTTTTTTTTATTATACATTTATTTTAATACTTTATTATACCTTATTTTATTTATGTACTTTTTTGTGGCAATTTTTAGATTTTAGAATAATGATAATTCTGGAAGAGTGTATTCAATTGTTGTCATTAACTGCAATACATTATAAAATCCAAAAAGTGAGCTTCTTTTTTTTTTTTTTTCAAAAATGTAATTTATAATATTTTTTTTCCTTTTGATTTTGAGGTGTAAATCTGACCTGTCCTGTCCTGATGCTATGTTTTGCTGCTTGGCAAATGGAAGATCTTTACCAGCATCGTTTCTCATAGATGTTCTTTATCACTCTTGACTCCCAGCAAAATCCATCCATTGAGTGCAATAATAATTACCTAATACAGTAATTATGAGAGCTCATGGATCAGATCCTGTCATAAACACCCTTTGTTCCGTTTACAGCCATGTTCTGATGTTTATCGTCCGCTTTTAACCACTGCTCGTAAACTCCCAGCAGGGTCTGTATTGCCAATCACATGCTCAGATGATCACATTAAGACACTTTGAGCAGCGAGATCCTCTCACCAGGCTGCTGGTGAAATGTCATCCGGTTTTGTAGTTTTCTTTCTGTGCGTTTGGAGTGAAATGGGCAGTCATTTAACTTACAAATGACGACAATTTAGCAATCAAAACCAACAAAAGAGCAATAATATGCAAGTGCTATGACAAGTCTCGGTTAGCCTAACACCATACATGTAGCAAGGTTTAAAAAAAAAAAAAAATTACTAATAATAATAATATTATTAATATTTTTCTCTATGAAATGATTAAAATATATATTATACAATGTTTATTTATTGTTTATATATTTATGTGCTTTTGTTTGTTTGTTTATTTAACTGTAATGAGGTTTTAGTCCAAAAATAGTCCAAAACCTTTTGATTTTTTTAAAATATTTTTTTTAAATGTACATCATTTACTATTATTACTTTATTTTATATATATATATATAATATATATATATATATATATATATATATATATATATATATATATATATATATATATATATATATATATATATATATATATATATATATATATATATATATATATATATATATATATATATATATATATAAAAATATAATATAGTGACTAGTTTATATGACAAACAGCAATATAATGAGTGGATTATATTGACAGGAGAACATTTGACCAATATAAAGTAACCAACTGCAGTGTTTTGGGGGTTTTAAGCAGAACAGACAGATTTGATTTGATGCCACAACCCTGGAAAACTTCTGTAAATTTGTTCTTTCTTGAAAGCAATCAACAAGCGACCTGAGCAGTTGTTTCAGTCAGCGTGACCCAAGCGCACGTTTAGTCACATTAGATAAAAATGTCTGTTAAATGAGTGTTTGTTTTCTTTCGGTTTGCTGAAGTCATCTTCTGTCCTTGCTGATCTAACTGTGTGTGTTGATGTGTTTCTTCTAGGTTAATGGGAAGGGCTCTCTGTGGTGTGTGGACCCCGAATACCGACCCAATCTGATCCAAGCCCTGAAGAAACAGCACTTTCCCTCAGCCCACTCCTTCTGCACGCCCCCTGCTTCCCCACCCAGGTAACACACACACACACACACACACACATTTACTAGAGTACAAACTAATGGAGATGCATTAGCTAATGTTTGATGCATGCATGCAAACCGGCCATGTTCCACACATCTCCTCTGAAAAAGTGGTTCTGTTGTCATTTGGCTCTCAAGTCATCATAAGTGCCTTGACTCATGGTCCTGCTTTGTCTTACTGTCTGTCTCTCTGTGTGTGTGTCTGTCTGTCTGACAGTGCCTTCTCACCCGCACGTCACCTCTTCCTCCAGGGCTGCTCTCTCAAAGGTGAGCCATCTCTGTTTTTTAAGTTGAATGTCTGTCAAAACAAGTGCCAATTTGAAATCTTGTTAGTCACAGAACAAATAAAAGCATGCGTGTTCCAGTGTGCTTGAAAGCGATTAAGTCTGGTTAAATGACTGTCGTTTGAGTCATTGAGTACACTTCCTGTGAGTTTAGGAAACTGGTTTTACACATCACACCCACATAATTTTTAGTGATTTATCATGATCACAGCATTTCCATGTTCCCAGGGTCACATTAAATTTCATATATATATATATATATGTATGTATGTATGTATGTATGTATATGTATATGTATGTGTGTGTATGTGTGTTTTTATTTTTCCTTTTTTAAATGTATGGCATTTATTTTATTATGTTTATATTTATTTTTAATTTGTTTATTTTCTTTTTCGTTTTATTAATTTTATTTTTTTTATTTTTTTTATTTATTTATTTATTTTTAATTATTAGAAGTTATACCCATTTCTCATCTTTCAAAAGCATAGAAACTCATTGGTCACAAAGTATGAGAACCCTGTGATTTTTGTTTCTTGTCCTCATGTAGGCTGAACTGTTTTCATTATTTGTCCTTATCAAGCATTTTCTTTCTCTTTCTCCGTCTCCTTGAGTATGGCGGCAGTTGTGTTCACTCTCTCCTCTGTCTGGTTGGTAATGAATAATTCAAATGTTCTGAAGGGTTGCGTGGAAACAGAGAAACTCCAGTCCCTTGATTTCCCCCCATAGACACACACACACACACACTGCTCTGACCGCTGTGTGTCTTTATGTCCTTTACAGAGTCTGACATTGATGCCGCCACTGCTATGATGCTCTTAAACTCGGCCCCCGGACACCATAGTGACCCATGTAAGAGAAGACCCCATCTATCTATCATTATGTCTGTCATTCTAACGTTCTGTTATTCTATCTAGTTTTGTTGTTCTATCTGCCGTTCTATCATTCTATCTATCGTTCTGTTGTTCTATCTATCGTTCTATCTATCTAGCTATCTTGTTCTATCATTCTATCATAGTCTAACATTGCTGTATCTACCGTTTTACCATTTTCTAACATTCTATTTTTGTATCTAAAGTTCTATCGCTGTATCTGTCGGACATTCTATCACTGTATCTCTAGAACATTCTCTTGTTTATCTAACGCTGTATCTATCGAACATTATTATATCATTGTATCTATCGATCATTGTATCTGTCAAACATTCTAACGTTGTATCTATCAGAAGTTATATAGTTTTATCTAACTTATCTATCAAACATTCTAACACCGTGTCCTAACTACACGCCACTGTCCACACCAGACGCGACGCGACAGAATCAATCAAATATCACAGCCAATCAGAAGAGTGTGTGGGCGGGCTCTCTCTGGAAGTGCACTGCTCTCGCAATGAAATGTATACGTTTATAATTAATTCATAAATATTAAACCTTTTTAACATCATTAAATGTTCATACTGAGTGACTGTTAACATCTTTGTCATGGAATACACTTGTTTGTTCGCAGTGAGTCATGGTTTTAACATATATATTTGCTTTAATTTATTTTCAAGATCTGAGGTAAACGATCTATTGTTGTTTTCAGTATGGCTATAAGGTCACGCAATATGATATTGGACACGTTTAACTTTGAATAAAGCACATAATCACCTGAGATTATCTACTGTCATATAGTTTGTATGTTGTTGTTGTTTCAGCCGTGACGTCGCGGAAATAGAAACCGTTTCTAAATTAGAAATTTCGCGTGTCGCCGGCTAGTTAGGAGAAAAACTCTGATTAACATGGAAAAGATACCTTTTATCGTGTGTCGTGGCATCGTGTGTGGTTAGGACACGGTGTAACGCCATATCTATCAAACATTCTATCGCTGTATCTTTCAAACGTTCTATTGCTGTATCTATTGAACATTCTATTGTTGTGTCTGTCAAACATTCTATCTACCTAACTCTCTAACTTTCTAACATTCCATTTATCTATCCATCGTTCTGTTGTTCTCAAATACACTCATGTGCCTCTATAATGTTGATGCTGGCAAGTCTGAAATCTGTATCTGTGAGACTGATGTTACACCGAGTGTCGCCTCGTGCAGCGGATGAGTCCGTTTAGTTCAGGTTCATGCAGAAAGGCGCATTTGCATCATTATTTATGGAGATGGTTTTGCAAATATGTCTGCGTAGCTACTAAAAGCTCTTGCTGGTAATTAGTGCAGCATTGCACTTCCTTCACACGTCTTTATCCTCGTTAAGCATGTCACTGTAGTGTTCTCTACCTCTAATGAGCCTTAATCACCCATAGCAGAATAAACCATCATAAGAGTGCTTCATTAAGACAGGCAGATAAAAGTACTTGATGATGCGTTTCATAATGGCAGTTTACAGATTGACACTTCAGAGAAAGATTTTATAACTGGCTAAACCTCATGAAACCTGTCAGACAATGTCCCAAATCCATTAGAGCCGTAAGCCCTATTCAGACGGGACTAGTTTTCTGAACTACACTTGAGTTTTGATTCTCATCACTTGACGTCTGCGATTTTTCATGTACCAATTCAGACAGGACTAACATCTGTGTTTATTACAGAGGTGGGAGGGTCTGTTTTGGACATCTGGGCATTGCAGAGATCACACGCTCATGCGTGCATTGCGTAGTCATTCGGATTGATAGTATAACCACAGTTTTACTACAAATACCATGGTGAAGCTATATGGCTAGGATAGCAAAATCAGGTAACACTTTATTTCGATAGTCCACTTTAGACATTCTACTAACTATAAGTAACTTTGTAACTACATGTCAACTAATTCTCATTAATTTGCAACATGTCTACTAACTCTCAGTAGGGTAGGTTTAGGGTTAGTAGAATAAGTTGACATATAATTGCAAAGTTTCTCATAGTTAGTATGTTGTATGTTGTGGAACCATCAAAATAAAGTGTTAGAAGATATTAAGCAGACAGTCTACTTATACTCTAATGATTGCTAGTCGACATGTAGTTGCAAAGTTACTTACTGTTAGTAGAATGTCTAAAGTGGACTATCGAAATAGTGTTACCCAAAACCATGGTTAATGCATGCTTACTTTAGTTTAAATTTTTATTTTTATTTTTTGGCAGTAAAACTGTAAAACCATGTTAAATTTTCATAAATGTAGCCTACATGCATTCGAATTTAAAAGGCATAATTTCAGTTAGGGGGAAAAAAGCTTTTGGCTTCTCTCCTGAGGCCACAAGAGGGCGCATTGGGATGGGAAAAAACCCGCCATAAAGTTACATTAATTTTACATGGCTTTCTAAACATGCGGCTCTCTTGTGCGAGACGCGAGCGCAACGGTGATAGATGTTCCTCTAGAAAATGCGCAAAATATGTGTTCTGTGTGAATGGCTTGGTTTCAGTTTTGACGTAAACAACATCATCGATGTTCTCTTTTTCCGCAATATCTTAAATAAACAGCGCAGCATCGCCGCATCTACTGGGTTCAACTGGATAGGCTAATAAAAACATTAAATGCAACAAAACTTGCATTGTCATCGCATCTTGTGTGCCACTGATAAGGCTGCCTGACGCACACCTAAAATTCAAATGCTACGTTTTTGCATTCAAATGTGGATTTTTATTTTAAATTCGATGAATATTCGAAATTCTAATTTTTATTTGACAGCCCTACTATCTTGTCTTAATTTTCACAAATTATTATTATTAGGGATGGGCAATATCTTATCGTTTGTGATTTATAGTCTTCCCACGATAATAACGATAAAGCCTAGTTGTTGACATTTTTGTGTGCGACTGTGCAGAGCGACATAGCGGATGGCGGACATGAAATTGAGGAGGAGTTTATCACTAAACGAGGAGCTCCTTCTATAATCTGAAACTGGTTTGGTTAGGGCTGTACAGTGCGACAAAAAATCAGTCTGAGCCTTGAATAAATGTAGTGCAGCAGCACGTGTGTGATGCATGTGTATGAGCCTGTTTACAAACCTGTTGTCCAGCAAAGATATGATTTATTGACATGCTTTTACTCCAAATTAACTTAACATCATAACATCAGTCGAGTGTTTGAAATAACTTTGTGATCAGACGTGGTTTCATATCACAGAATGAGACAGAAATCATAATATTATATACAGTGATCAAAGCTGTATTGATTAGCATTGCATTATAAATACACTTTATCTTTATAAACTACCCAAGATTGCTTGAACACAAACCATATATTGTCCCAAATCGTATTGTCTTCAAGTTTCCTCAGTTAAAATTTCTCGATCTGCGTTTTATTCAGCTACAGCGATAACTGGGATACCTTTGTCCATATTAGGGATTTCCTGGAGCGTTGTCAGTGCTATTACTTCTGCAATGCATATGTGGAGTTTTTGCGCAAGGGTGCCCTCTGGCTTCCAGTATGAATTAAATTATATTATGTGTGTACTCATTAATGCTCACAACATCCTATTTTGGGTAAAAATAGGAAAGATAATACTTTTCTCTAAAGAAACAGGATTTAAAAAATAAAAAAAATTGTCTCTTAGTGGATGCATAAGATTCCCTGAATTATCGTCATTGATATCGCTATCACAATATATATATACTGGAAATTATCGTGATATATTTTTAAGCAAATAACACCCATCCCTAATTATGATTGTGTTGTGGTTTGGTCCTCAGGTGACCCGGACAGCCCCATAGACCTCTCGCGCCCGGATTCGGTCCTGGTGAGCAGCGACCCGAAGCAGGACCACAATTACAGCAGCTCGTCCTTCCAGCGCTGCTCGTCTCGCTCTTCCTCGTCCTCCTCGTCATCGCTATCCTCCCTGGACGAGGCCGGCTGTGACTCGGGCCAGGGCCGCCGCGCCGGCAGCGAGGGCTTCCACAGCGACGAGGATTCGGAGGAGGAGAGGAACCCGCGTCTGCCCTCGCTCCCCGTCCGTCGCCCGCTCACCGTCAAGTGCCCTCTTCCGGTTAAACGAGCCCGTCACGAGTCCAAACCAGAACTGGACGAGGAGTTGAAGGAGGCGGCCGGGTCTCTGTTGCACCTCGCCGGGATCCGGTCCGGCTTGGATCTCTCCAAGCGAACGGCCAAGAGTAAAAAGCCGGAAAAGCGTCGGAAATGAATGGTGTAGTGACATTTTAACCCCTGGACTGTGTATCAGTGACTGTGCCTCCTCATTTTTCACATCATTGAAACCTTCTCTCTTGTTTTTTTGCGTTTTTATACGAGAGAATTCCCTCCTTGACTCAAACTACGGCAATAGCAACCCTCACGCGGAGGTGAACGAAGCCATACTGAGACTTGCGGAGAAACGCAGGTTGTTGTGCTTCAGGACGAAGGATTTCTCTCGGATAGGGAGAAATTGGTGTTTTTTTCTCTTAAACATTTGCATGCTTCCTCTTTAAGTGAGTGTCCTACTCTTCCAAGTGAATCTGTGCTATTTATACAGAGAACGAGTGCATGTCTTTGTTGTTCGAAGCACTAACCTCTCGTCCATTTTATAGACGCCAATTACGTCAAGATTCCTTGCTCTTATATTGTTTTTTTTTTTTAAGTACAGAACAAAGAATGCAATAATTCTCATCAGGCGGGTGGCGTTACATTCGTTCTCCTCTTCAGAGGTGCTGGATGTGTGTTGGGTTGTCATCAGGTCTGAGCGGATGTGTGCAGAAAGGATCTACGGATAACGGATTACTATGTCATTTCTTTAAGGATCCGTCAGTGGTGTTTGGTGATGTTTATGGGGTACGTCTCATGTAAACAGGTCACATTTCACTCCAGAATCAAAATAAAGAAAAATAAATTATATTTTGCATTAAAATTAATATAATTTTGCATTGGGACATTTTCTTCAGAGTTCCCATTTTTCTCAATAATTATAATTACTGTTATAAAGTATTTTTTAGTTGCATTTTTTTATTTTTTTGGTAGCACATCAGATGTTACCATGCTGTGATGCTTATTAATAATGTAATTTTAAAAAATCTGTTATGTTTTTACAGATTTGAGGTGGAATGTACAACAATTGCAAATAAAACTTTTCTTTACATTTATAAATCTGCGTAAAAACCAATACAATAATTTCTACCTTAATGTTATCTTTTCCTTATAAATGCTTAGTTATCATGAAAATGTTACAATGCAAAAAAATAAAAGAAACAAAATATAAAACATAAAAAAAATTATTATAACAATACTAAAACAGACTTATTTTTAATGAAGACTAATATTTTAATGAAGTGTATTATTCATAAGAATATTATTTATTTATTTATTTATTTAATTTTTTTTTACTTTTTTTTTTTTTTTTTTTGGAGTGAAATGTGACCTGAACATGTTTCAACGAATTTAAAAAGTAAAAAAAAAAGAACTGCACGACCGGAATCGAAGCCTAATCTTGAATATCAACACCGGATCAAGATCCACAACCATCAGTGGAAGGATTCATGAACACAAACCGGCCCCAAACAGACTCTGGAACCAGTCTGAATGAACAGCAGAGGACTGGAACACATTTCCCATCATCCTGGTTTCTTTCTCTCTCTTTGGTGTCTGTGATCTTTTCGGATGCTTCATCAGCTTTCGTGTGCTAAATGAAACAGCTTGCTGTTTGATGCCCTCTGTTCAGAGCCTATGCAAAAAACGGAAGCCGTGTAGCTCTATATTTCCTCTTGGTATATATATATATATATGTGTGTGTGTGTGTGTGTGTGTGTGGGATTATGTATGCATGTGTTTCTGTGTCCATTCGTTGCGCATTTTCACACGGTCAGCAGACTTTAGAAGATCAACACTGGATTTAAACCATTTAAAGCTTGAGGAACTCAAGACTGTGGGTAGATATCGCATGAAACCACTAAAGAAAAGCTCATATTTCACCTCAGAATGAAAGGAAATTATATTTTGCATAAAGAAAATGAAGATTGAGATTTTTTTATATATATATATATATATATATATATTTATGATGACATTGTTTAAGCACATTTTTCCCCTTCAAATGACTGAATTCTGAGGAAAATGGCACTTAATAAAATAATTGTTAATTGCAAGTCATGGTAGTATTTGTTATACCATCTCTAATTTACAACGAATTAAAAAAAAAAAAAAGTATTACAGTATTTGTAACCGTAGGAAGGTTTAAAAAAATAATAATGGGATGTAATTATTATTTTGGGGTGAAATATGATCCACTAAAGTTTTAATGAGAAACTACTGAATTACTGCCACAAAAAACCTGATAGCACAGGTACATGAAACCAGATGTTTTAAATATGATTATTTATTCATGCTGTATGTTAGTAGAGGACGTATGAAGTGTTTGGTCAGCAGTTTTTGTTGTTTTTCCTCACTTGCCCGTCCGTCTGTAATGTGAATCACAACAGACCCGAAGCAGAAGCACATGCAGGACCTGTGCCAAAACCCCAGAATCACTGCCTCAAACACACCTGCACCGGTTCATTACCACGCCGCATTTCAACCCGCTCCATTCTTCACTTCATCTGGACCCCACAACATCTGCGTTTGCTCCTCTGGTGCCAAAATATCCAAGAAATATCTAATCACTGCCAAGACTGCTTTACTAGTCCTGCCTTTTTAGTTCTTTTTGTGTGCATCAGGTTAAGAAGTGTTGACCATTAACTAATAAACTGCCAAGACCCAGTGAGGGTGAATCTCACGAAACCTGTCAAGAAAACAAGATTTCATTCCACCTCAAATACAAACGAAGAAAGAAATTATATTTGACTTAAAATTAGGATCGTTGTTTTTTTTTTTGGTGGGTGGATGGATATGTTTTATTTTTCCCTTTTATTAAGTTTTTGGGTTTTTTTTGGGGTTATATTAATTGAAAGATGATTGTGACATGTATTTGTGAGATTCACCCATGAAGCAAGATGAATTCTGGGAAAATATCACTCCAAATGTAACGTCTTGAAATTAACGACTTGTGTTTTTGGAAACTGCCATTGTGTATCTGCACTGCCACGTGACCATCCGCTCGCCATCCCATGATGCACTGCTGATTCGTTCTCGGTGTCCAATGAGAGATATTCCTGTGAAACTCAGCTCAGAGGTGGAGATGTATCTGTGAAGAGCAGAAACGCGTGCAGATGTTTGTGAATGAATCGTTCGTCGTCTCATGTGGTCTTCTGCAGACTATGGAGTGTGTGAATGATGTATATAACGTGCTCATGACTTTCTGCCAACCCGATCTGCCACCTCAGTATGAGTTTGTTCCTGTCTGCCGTCTGCTAGACAGACAAACCCCTCGTTTTTTGTACGCTAACCTCTGTTAATAAAATGTTTATAAAATTTATTTTCGCCAAAGATATGCAATTGCATTATATATGGTATTACTGAATAAAAGATGTTGTTTTTAAGATTAAGATTGTTTTGTGCAGATGTGTGTAACATTTTAACACTTCGTCAGTTAGTGTGTATGTGTTCTACTATATATACACACATGCATACATACATGCACACATATACATATATATATATACAGTGAGGAAAATAAGTATTTGAACACCCTGCTATTTTGCAAGTTCTCCCACTTAGAAATCATGGAGGGATCTGAAATTGTCATCGTAGGTGCATGTCCACTGTGAGAGACATAATGTAAAAAAAAAAAAATCCAGAAATCACAATGTATGATTTTTGAACTATTTATTTGTATGATACAGCTGCAAATAAGTATTTGAACACCTGAGAAAATCAATGTTAATATTTGGTACAGTAGCCTTTGTTTGCAATTACAGAGGTCAAACGTTTCCTGTAGTTTTTCACCAGGTTTGCACACACTGCAGGAGGGATTTTGGCCCACTCCTCCACACAGATCTTCTCTAGATCAGTCAGGTTTCTGGCCTGTCGCTGAGAAACACGGAGTTTGAGCTCCCTCCAAAGATTCTCTATTGGGTTTAGGTCTGGAGACTGGCTGGGCCACTCCAGAACCTTGATATGCTTCTTACAGAGCCACTCCTTGGTTATCCTGGCTGTGTGCTTCGGGTCATTGTCATGTTGGAAGACCCAGCCTCGACCCATCTTCAATGCTCTAACTGAGGGAAGGAGGTTGTTCCCCAAAATCTCGCAATACATGGCCCCGGTCATCCTCTCCTTAATACAGTGCAGTCGCCCTGTCCCATGTGCAGAAAAACACCCCCAAAGCATGATGCTACCACCCCCATGCTTCACAGTAGGGATGGTGTTCTTGGGATGGTACTCATCATTCTTCTTCCTCCAAACACGTTTAGTGGAATTATGACCAAAAAGTTATATTTTGGTCTCATCTGACCACATGACTTTCTCCCATGACTCCTCTGGATCATCCAAATGGTCAATGGCAAACTTAAGTCGGGCCTGGACATGTGCTGGTTTAAGCAGGGGAACCTTCCGTGCCATGCATGATTTCAAACCATGACGTCTTAGTGTATTACCAACAGTAACCTTGGAAACGGTGGTCCCAGCTCTTTTCAGGTCATTGACCAGCTCCTCCCGTGTAGTTCTGGGCTGATTTCTCACCTTTCTTAGGATCATTGAGACCCCACGAGGTGAGATCTTGCATGGAGCCCCAGTCCGAGGGAGATTGACAGCCATGTTTAGCTTCTTCCATTTTCTAATGATTGCTCCAACAGTGGACCTTTTTTCACCAAGCTGCTTGGCAATTTCCCCGTAGCCCTTTCCAGCCTTGTGGAGGTGTACAATTTTGTCTCTAGTGTCTTTGGACAGCTCTTTGGTCTTGGCCATGTTAGTAGTTGGATTCTTACTGATTGTATGGGGTGGACAGGTGTCTTTATGCAGCTAACAACCTCAAACAGGTGCATCTAATTTAGGATAATAAATGGAGTGGAGGTGGACATTTTAAAGGCAGACTAACAGGTCTTTGAGGGTCAGAATTCTAGCTGATAGACAGGTGTTCAAATACTTATTTGCAGCTGTATCATACAAATAAATAGTTAAAAAATCATACATTGTGATTTCTGGATTTTTTTTTTTTAGATTATGTCTCTCACAGTGGACATGCACCTACGATGACAATTTCAGACCCCTCCATGATTTCTAAGTGGGAGAACTTGCAAAATAGCAGGGTGTTCAAATACTTATTTTCCTCACTGTATATATACACACACACACACACACACACACACACACACACACACACACATATATATATATATATATATATATATATATATATATAGTGTTTGCATATTTTATTTTTTTAATTACTCTCTCTCTCTATATGTTTTTATAGTATTTAATAAAATACATTTTTATATTTAAATAAGTCAAACCAAAAATTATTCAGACACCAAATATAATTTTTTTAAATATTTTTTTTACTAGTGGGTGCAGGACACTATAGTTCATTTATGTAAATGAGGATAGCAAAATAAAGTCAACTGTGACATATTATAACCAACAATTCTTCATAAAGTGGACTACCAGTAAAATTTATAAAAATTTGGGATCAAAAATTATTATAAATTGCTATTATCTAATTGTGTACTGACAGCTGAATTCATAACATACCTTTCTGTCAAAGTTATCTGAAAAATGATCAAGATGAACTATAGCGAATGACAATGTGAGAAAAGGTGTCTGAAGAAATTTTGGTTTGACTGTATATAAAATTTAAGTATATTTTCTAATATATAAAATTATAATAAAATATGTATATTATTTTTTTTCTACATTTAATTATTTGATATGATCAACTATATTCATTATGACAATATGAAATATGAACAGTTTATAAATTTACATCGACGTTTCTCTAATATTTTAATATTGGGTAGAGAAAAAAATATATTGACAATTTTATACGATTATGTTTTATGTATTTAATTAAAATATATTTGTTAGAAATTTACAATTGGTTGAAATGTTCTAATAAATGATCTAATT
The DNA here is from genome assembly GCA_036784905.1 of Acrossocheilus fasciatus. Classification (NCBI taxonomy): domain Eukaryota; kingdom Metazoa; phylum Chordata; class Actinopteri; order Cypriniformes; family Cyprinidae; genus Acrossocheilus; species Acrossocheilus fasciatus. The sequence goes on from CM071950.1 coordinate 29,169,703, forward strand.
TATAATTGTAAACGAGCGGCTTCTACAGTCAGAAATAAAATTCAATAATCAATTGATCAAAATAGTATTGAAAAAATATTTAATAATATTAAAAAAAAAACAATAGGGCCTATGGGTTATTTTGTAGGTTCTATACAATTATTTTTATATTATTCCAATAATTAAATATACTGTGTACAGATCTATTACAAATAAAAACGTCTGAATACATGAAAATGTATTTCTGTCATATTCATGTTTGATGAATTTAAAACTACATTGAAGTTTTGTGGACAAACGGCGCCATCTGCTGGTTATGAAATCAACTCAAGAGGGTTTTGATGATCATCTTGCTTTTTTGCGGATGTTTTTCTCTCAGAGGCTAGCGTGTAAATCTGATGAAGCTTGTGTTTATTAGCTGCACTCAGTAAATCTTTGCTTTAGTCTCGGAATCGCCTCCATTGATAATTAACACAGCGTCTCATTCACTTCAACTCAACCAGAAATTACAGCCTCCCAACCTGCTTCCGTAGCAACCGCACCACGCCAACAGTCGCCTAGCAACCGGACAGAACTGAAGCCTCCAGGCAGGAACTATTGTGTGAGGAGAGACATTGTCTTACTGTCTTTGAAATGGGAAATATTTTTGTTTTGCCTTCACATCAAAATTTGATAAAATTATAAAATTATAAAATTATAAAAAAAAAAAAAAAAGAAAGAAAGAAAAAAAGTTGAACCTGCACAATCCAAAATAAAAGCTTAATCTTATTGCTTATTGTAAAATGGAAATCCGTGGAAAAAAGTAACTAGTGAAGAGAAGAATATAACAAAAAGAAAGCATGTTTATCAATATATAATGAACTATGAAAAATATCTTGTTATATTTATGCTTGTTTTCATAATTGTAATATTGTAGTGGTTTACCACATTGCTGTAGATATAGAAACAAATGACTAGTGTAACGAAAAATTGTAATCTAAAGAAAAAAATACAAATATATAAAATATTGAAATTAAATATATTTAAAAAAAAATTCCCAATACAGTATGTATGATCATATCTATCTTCTTCATTTTAAATATACAATATTATTTTTTAAGGGATTTTATTTTATTGTGTTTCTATTTTATTATGTTTCAGTTTTATTATACATTCATATATATTTATTTCTGGTTTTTGTGAAGAAATGAGGAATATTTAATTTGAAAGAATTCTTTCTTCTTCTTCTTCTTTCTTTCTTTCCTTTCTTCTTTCTTTCTTTTTTCCTTCTTTCTTTGTTTCTTTCCTTCCTTCTTTCTTTCTTTTTTTCCTTCTTTCTTTCTTTCTTTCCTTCCTTCCTTCTTTCTTTATTTCTTTGTTTGTTTCTTTCTTTCTTTCTTTTGCTTCCACATTCATCAGCAAATGGAGAGCGAGAAGAAAAATATCAGTAAGAACATTTACAGCCCTCGTATCTACACGGACAAATCTGGTATCTTTCCGAAGAGGAAAGCTTTGGGAGGAACTGAGATAAACTCCTGAAGTGATAACAGACAGTGAACAGAGTCATTCTCAGAAGTCTTCTGTCAGACTGACCTCATCTGCTCCACTTTTTCATCTTCATCAGCAGCTCAATCATCTGTTCTTCATCGTTTTCTCCTCCTCCATGAGCTCCAGCAGCAGTTTGTTCTCATTCATCTCGTGATTCTCCTCAGCTCAGACACTAGATGGAGCCGTTTGCTTCAATCTTTCATGATCTTTTTCCCATGATTTTTTTCTGTTTGAAATTAAATTAACAATGGAAGTATTACTCCCTACTTTTCTTTGCATACAAACGTATGTCTTTTCTTTAATATGGAGAACATTTTTGTTGCCTTCACATTAAAACTTGATTAAAAAATAAATAAATAAAATGTTTAACTTGTATGGGTAAAATTTCCTCTTAAACCTCTATCTATGAATCAGTTATAATAATAATTTTAATTTATAATAAAAATGATCCTTTTGTTTTGTTTTTACGAGTATAAAGCATTAAATCATCAAACTTGACGGGTCATCATGAAGCTTGATTTTGAACTTTTATTCAACAGGAACAGATATGAACCAAACTAACCTCGGCATTCAATCTCATCTCAGATATGATCTTCATCCATCATAATATCTTCTGTTGTGTCATTTGAACTAATTACGATAATAAGGCTCCTGAAGGAAAATTCTTCCACAAATTTTTATTATTAATAACATGAATTAAATATTAATATTTAAAATTGTTTTTATTTATACATCCATCCATCCATCCAATTATTCATTCATTCATTCAAGCAATCAATCATTTCTTTCTTTCTTTCATCATTTATTTTATGAATAACATGATAAACGTCTAGCTGAGAGCACGATACAAACAAAACTGAATAAATATGTGTGAACATGTAGCCACACCACTATAAACATATCACAGTATTAACATGTTTTATAAAATGACCTTTGAGAATGCAAATGCAATGGGATCGTTCAGCGAGGAGTCGATCCTGAGCAGAGCAGCTGATGGTTTGATTGACAGCACAAGCAGCTGAGGGCTGGAGGTCAGCTGTCCAATAAGCTTCTAAAGCCCTGCGTCAGGCGGGATCGGCGTGTGATTGGCAGCTGCTGAGCTGGAGCACCACGGAGGAGCAGCTGCTGCTTGACCATCATGATGATTACAGACACGAGCCTTCACAGCCTTTCATTCAGAGGCACGTCACACAGACACAAACTAATTACACACGTACGGCCTTTTATCCAAATATGGAAACCAGAACTTAGAATTACTATTCAAATGTTTGGGGTCAGTAAGATGCTTTCCAAGAGCATAGAATTTAGTAGGGTCCCTACCAATATCCAGCGACTACTAAATTGTCCCTAGCAATAATTTACATTAAATTTAGTCATTTAGCAGATGCTTTTATCCAAAGCGACTTACAAATGAAGGAACCAATCAAAATCAGCAAAAGAGCAATGATATGCAAGCGCTACGACAAATCTCAGTTAGCTTAACGCCGTACACGTAGCAAGGATTTTTATATATATATATATATATATATATATATATATATATATATATATATATATATATTTTTTTTTATTATATAGAAATAAAAATAAATCTGATAGAATAGAAAAAGAATAGAGCAAGCTAGTGTTAGAGGCCTTTTTTTGTTTTTGTCAGTTGTATAATAAATAAAAAGAAAACAAATAGATAGAATACAAAAAGATTCGAAAAGCTAGTGTTAGTATTTTTTTTTTTAAGAATAGAATTAGAATAGAGTGCACTAGAGTTAGTAGGTCAAATAAAGATGGAAGAGATGTTTTTAGCCGGTTCTTGAAGATGATAAGGACTCAGCTGCTGGGATTGAGTTGAGCAGGAGGGAACAGTTAATGTAAAAGTCTGTGGAAGTGATTGGGATGAACAATAAAGCGACGTTCACTCGCAGAACGCAAGCTTCTAGAGGCACATAAGTCTGAAGTAAAGAGTTTAGTTAAAGGGCTGCAGAGCCAGTGCTGGGTTTGTAGGCAAACATTAATGCCTTGAATTTTATGCGAGCAGCTGTTGGTAGCCAGCGCAAATTGATAAACAGAGGTGTGACATGCATTCTTTTTGGCTCATTAAAATTAATCTTGTTGCCGCCTTCTGGATTAATTGTAAAGGTTTGATAGATCTGACTGGAAGACCTGCCAAGAGACCATTGCATTAGTATTGAAAAATGAGATTTTTATATAGGCTAGGCTATATATTTGAGAGTGTATTATTTTTTTTTCCCCAAACCATCTTTTTTGGAAACATGGCAGCTGAAAACATGCCGAGTTTGTACAAGAGTCATCTGTCTATTTGACCACAAAGAATTCACATCTGACCTAGTGTGTCATGATAAGAGATGCCTCACACACACACACACACACACACACACACACACACACACACACACTCATAGGTCACGGGAGCGCAGACAGTTGTCCTCTTGTTCACCACATCCAACTGCTGCAGGAATGCAAGTAAATAACAACTGCAGAAAGAGCAGATGCTGTGAGTCTGATGGTTTAGTGGTGCTGTGGTTTAAACTCCCTGAATGACGGACGGGCGGCCTGTGAAACGCCCTGTGGGAGACTAAAGGAGAGGCTGTACTTTAACATGGTAAGGCAGAGCACATGCCCAATCATCAGTGACATAATTAGGCTAACTATTGTATAAAGCAATCAAACTTTTTTCAGACTTTGGATGAGAAATAGAGTAATATAATTAGATGAATGGTTGATTAAAGTGCCCCTATTATGGATTTTTGAAAATTACCTTTCATGCAGTGTGTAACACAGCTCTAAGTGAATGAAAACACCCTGCAAAGTTTTAAATCTGAAAGTGCACCGTGTATAAAGTTATTAAAAAGAAAGAGTCACTCTGAATCATTGAAACCAGTCGTTTTTAAAACAAATCTTAAGCCGTTTCACGTTGACGTCAAAATGAGACATTAGCATATTGCCCGCCCACTTGTTGCCACTAGGTGCCGCTGTTGGAGCGTTAAAAAAATAGCCGTTTCCCTGGTAACGGCTGCACACAAAGCAGCGCTGTTCACAATCACAAACACTGCTTTAAAGGAACACTCCACTTTTTTTGGAAATAGGCTCATTCTCCAACTCCCCCAGAGTTAATAAGTTGAGTTTTACCGTTTTTGAATCCATTCAGCCGATCTCTGGATCTGGCGATAGCACTTTTAGCATAGCTTAGCATAGATCATTGAATCCGATTAAGACCAGTAGCATCGCGTTCAAAAATGACCGGTCTTAGTACACGATATAACTACAGAAGAGTCAAGTTTTAAATAGGACAAATATCGAAACTCTTTGATCGTTTTTGAACGCGATGCTACTGGTCTAATCGGATTCAATGATCTATGCTAAGCTATGCTAAAAGTGCTATCGCCAGATCCGGAGATCGGCTGAATGGATTCAAAAACGGTAAAACTCAACTTATTAACTCTGGGGGAGTTGGAGAATGAGCCTATTTCCAAAAAAAGTGGAGTGTTCCTTTAAAAGAAATCGACCAATCAGACCAATCACCGCAGATTAGCATCATGCAAAGGAGGGGTTTGGAAAAATGAATCGTTGAGCGAATCATTTGGGAGTCGTTGAGAAAATAAGGTAAAAATAAATGCATATTATAAGACAATGAAAGTGATTTTTTGATCTTGCATGCATGTCAACCTGTTGTTGGGGACTCCCAAAACCAAAAAAAAAGTACCTTTCATAACCCATAATAGGGGCACTTTAATAGTTGTTCTGCTTCCCGAACGCCCTAATTCTTAACAGCCGAATCATTTTAGTGAATCCGTTCAATATGGAATACTTTCGGAATGTGGCGCAACCAATGAAGTCCCATTCCCGAAAGCATCGACTCCTATGAATGGTTATATTTTGATTAATCAAAAACATAAAGTTCACCTAATGTAGCCTAAAGCCCCGTTCACACCAAGAACGGTAACTATAAAGATTACAATGTTAGCGTGCACACCAGCGAAAGATATTGTCTGTTTATTCTAAGCTCACGCGCCTCTGCCGAGCTCGTTGTAGCAGGATGGATTCTGATTGGCTGTCAATGATTGTATCGTTCATCAGCTGGAAAAAAAATCGTTCTGAAAGTGATTCCAACGATTTCGTTTTTCTTTGCCTTTATCGTTATAGTTGTGGTGTAGACTCTGCTATTCTTTAATATTGAGAACGATTTTTAGAACTATATCTTTATCATTATCTTTGTAGTTATCGTGCTTGGTGTGAATGGGCCTTAATTCTCGAACTCATGACTCTTAAGAGCCGCTTAGCCGGTTCTCTTTAGTGAATCAACAACAAGTGCAACCAGTGAAATCCGATTCCCGAACGCGGGAATCTTATGAGCCGGTGTTCTGACGATCTGTCCTACCCGCTCAGGATGTGCTACCAGTAGTTCAAGCTGTTGTGCAGATCTAACGACATGAGCTTCTTTATCAGAATGAACTACCATCTTAATAAATGATGGAGAAACAGAGGTAGCACAACTTGTCAGCTATAAATGTCTATCAGAATGAACTACCATCTTAATAAATTATAACAAATTATGCAGAAACAGAGGTAGCACAACTTGTCAGCTATAAATGTCTATCAGAATGAACAAAAAATCACATATTTAATGTAAAAGATTTGACGTACAGTGAAAAAGTATTTTATTTAGTAAGATAAAGACAACTTTTATTTAGTAAATCAAGGTGTAACGGCCACTAGAGTATTTACGGTAGTTTTGTGGTAGATTGACAACTGCGCATGGGAATAGAGCGGGGCTGTACGAGACGAAAAGGGGAAGAGAGAACTTGCTCTACCGACATCTTTAGTTTATTTTATTCTTTTCTGTTTGTGACCTGAGTTGGATGTTTATGTACCATTTTCCCTCACTCGTTCCCCATGTATGTGGACGAGTGTGTCGGTGCTTGAGGTGTTTTATTAAACTCGGGAAAATACGCCATCTTCTCGTCTCCCGTGCATTATTAGCACCCCACAGTGTTCCCCTCCGGGCTGTTTAACATTTCAACTCGGTGTTACAAAGGACTTGTCAAAACCGCATGCTTTTTTGAAAAAGCACCCTCGTGATAACGTTAGAAAACTCGTTTTTGTTGTTATAAATTATTAGACAATGATTTACATATTTACTGGGAGAGATTATTACATATTTACTGGGAGAGATTCAATTTAACCCAAAAACACAACTTTAATTAAGCTAAATTGATTTTACAACTCCGACAGGGTAGTTCAAATTTATGGGCGGGTCTTCAGATAGAGGATTTCCAACTGTAGTAGGGTACTGCGCATGCGCATTGGGTATGGGTAGCTCATTCTGACATAGATATAATACACATAGACTGGCGCTGCCTATTGGCGCTGACGTACAGCGCGGCCGCCATCTTGGTTGGGTCTCCAATGCGCCCCCCCTATATTCATTTCTACTGCGAGGAATGTGTATCACCAACTACAATAATCATAACTCCCCGAATTTTTACCGGATTTTCACACGGTTTGGTTTGTTACAAACTGCAGATATTTAGTTATGATACAGGACGCTGTCACACATTGAAAAATACGTGCTTTCATGCTAAAAGACTTTGTATTATGCTCTTTAACAAAGACATATGGTAGGCTATGGCATATTGATAAATGAATGAATTTTATATTTTAATAAAGAAACAAGTTTGAATTTATTTCTCTCTCTCTCTCTCTCTCTCACGCACACACTCAAACAAACACACACACACACACACACACACACACACACACACACACACACACACACACACACACACACACACAAGTGAAAAGAACTTAAAATAATAGTGGAAACAACTTAAAATACGCCATAATGTTTGCTCATAAATGTAGGAGTAATACATCATTCGGAACTGTAAAGGGTCTACTTTTATTTGTGTGCATTCACAATATAAAAAAAACGTTGTGCTTTTATTAAAATAAATAGAAAAACAGAGGATGGCTTGCCGTCTCGTCTTGAACAGGAGCGCTTCACAATGATGAACCGAAACTCAATGAATTGAGTCACAAATATGATAAATATATCTATAGAAAGCTTTAAATTACTACTTTAAAACGAAATAATTCAAATCGAAAACAAAAACTATTTCATTATGTAATCCGTAAAGATGCATTTCTCTCTAAAGGCACGTTCAATGAGGAGATGGCGAGTCATTTTTCATCACCGCCTAAAATATAAAAATAAGGAAAAGCCTAAAACAGGCCCGATTATATTTTTTTTCTGATTTTTACGTTGCTCTGCTCTTAATTCCTTAACATTAAAGGGTTTTCTGCAACGTAATTTTGTCTGCATGATATGTGAATTATTTACTAGCCTATTTTTTAATCCACGCAGCAAAATGCTTTAAAAACAGCTGTAAAAATGACTTTATTGTATTCCAGATGATTTTAAAGAACGTTTTCACTATAAATTTTACGGGTAGCTTGAATGTAAAACATTGTCATGACTTTATTCCCATTTGTAAAATAGGCTACAGATTAATTGTGGTAGTCTAACCTGACCTGTTTATAAGCAGAAATGGACTTTGGCATGCAAAAGAATTATACGTTCATTATTAATGGCTGGTTCAGTCGACAGAAATACGGCTATAATCTACTGCTGAAATGATTGCGGGACAAATCTCAGGTCAGTCTGAGCGCTCATGGTGCGCACAGTGTGTCCAGTCGTACACCTGCAGGCGCCACTGACCACTAATGACACAAGCATGAAATGATGTGCTGCCCGTGTAAGAACACATCCTCTGAAAGTTGAAGAACAGAAAAAAAAAACAGCAAGAGATAATGAGAGAGAGTGTACCAGTTCCTGCTGTAATAATGTTACACGTAAGTAACGTTAGCTACGATGACATAATATTATAAATGGTAAAATAACCAAAATTATTGTTCAATATTACTTGTGAAAGGTAATCCCACGCGATCTGGTATCTGCGCGGGTTATTGCAACGGTGCCATTAATAATGAACGTATCATTCTTTTGCATGCCAAAGTCCATTTCTGCTTATAAACAGGTCAGGTTAGACTACCACAATTAATCTGTAGCCTATTTTACAAATGGGAATAAAGTCATGACAATGTTTTACATTCAAGCTACCCGTAAAATGTATAGTGAAAACGTTCTTTAAAATCATCTGGAATACAATAAAGTCATTTTTACAGCTGTTTTTAAAGCATTTTGCTGCGTGGATTAAAAAATAGGCTAGTAAATAATTCACATATCATGCAGACAAAATTACGTTGCAGAAAACCCTTTAATGTTAAGGAATTAGCGTAGAGTGAGGAGACCCAAGCAATATGGCGGCGACGCTGGGTTACGTTCCAGCATGTCATGAGGCGTCTACGTATATTATACCTATGGTTCTAGCAACCACAGAAAGCACCTGCGCGGGAAACTAATCAAGATGGCCGCCGATGGTATTTACCTCAAAGAGGACTGAGATAATCCAAGAGGCAAGTTTATTCACTGTGTTTATTGGCATTTGTACATTCATTCATGCCTTTACGTTTTTAAAATCGCAGTAACTTATTCATTTGTGTATTTGTGATTAGTTTCCCCAATGCTAACAGATTAGAGCTGTAATCTTGCATTTATTGTTGCTGTCAACACATAAATGATTCAAAATAGCATTTCTGAGACTAAAACTCTGCATTTGCTGAATAGAAGTGATATAGAGTGTGTAGACGTGTAATATATGACCCTGGACCACAAAACCAGTCTTAAGTCGCTGGGGTATATTTGTAACAATAGCCAAAAATACATTGTATGGGTCAAAATTATTGATTTTTCTTTTATGCCAAAAATCATTAGGATATTAAGTAAAGATCATGTTCCATGAAGATATTTTGTACATTTTGTACTGTAAATGTATAAAAACTTCATTTTTGATTAGTAATATGCATTGCTAAGAACTTAATTTGGACAACTTTAAAGGTGATTTTTTTCAATATTTTGATTTTTTTTGCACCCTCAGATTCCAGATTTTCAAATAGTTGTATCTCAGCCAAATATTGTCCGATCATAACAAACCATACATCAATGGAAAGCTTATTTATTCAGCAAATTTAAATTTAAGACTGGTTTTGTGGTCCAGGGTCACATATTTGTTTCTACAGACAGTAAATAAGATATTACTGCATGTTTTGGCTCTACTGTAGAGGAATAGGCCTTCAGTTGTCCATCTCAACATTTAGCATATCAATTTTGTGTAATCTTAGCTTCAAACTAAATTTAACTGCACATTTCCAGTATCAGAACAGATGTTTTTGTGAATCTCCTCCACACCCTAAATAACATACAATCCAATAAACAACAAAGACAACAACTGGGCTGCCATTGCTCTGCTGTAATGTTGTTTTTTAGGACTTCAGATGGTTTTATTCGTCATGGCCTCTAGCATTCATACTTCTTTTGACATGTGGCTTTAATCCAGTGTTTCTGTATTTCTCAAAGTGAGTCATTGTGTGGATCTTTTTAATAATATTAATAATAATGCTAAATGGCTTCTAATGCGAGTTAAGAAGAACATATTTTTAGTTCAGTGTTGGCAAAAAAGAAACCATAAAAACCCAAAGAACACCAAGACTAATTTGACCATTGCGAAAACAAGTATGACATGATTTAATATATTAATCTAACTTTCCTTAACAAGCTTCGGTCAGACAGAGAGAATTAGACAGAGAAAGACAGAAGGATGATGTCATGACACATGATCTAATTCCAAGCTTAGATGATTGGATCATACATTTTCCCCTAATTTAGGGGTAATTAAATGAACAGAGCTCCTTTTCTGCACACTGTAATTCAAAAAAGGGACGCTGTGGCGACCCCTAATCTTCCTCTCAAATGAATGAGCGCTAGCCGCAGCCTTTTCCTGACAATTTACCATTGAATCCATTCATTTCTTTACGGAAGTAAATGAGGTACTTCGACGGTATTCTAATTAATGTGTTTGATTTGAAGTTTTACACATTAAGAGATTAATAGTATTGTTTAATATTGCATCCACTCACACTGGCGTCACATGACCTAAAATAATTTCACAGGTCTGTTCTGATTGGTCACAGACGGTAATGAAAATAATTGAAAATAAATGAAAATAATAATAAATTGTATAGCAAAATACCATGTGTTTTGTTGTGGACATAGAAGGCTAATACTAATGTAATATTTTGCCCTGTGTTTTGTTCCAATGTTATTGTAATATTATTTATTTAACATTAAAATTATTTATATTTTGAGTGAGTTTTTATTTTTATATTTTCATTTTAGTTTCTAGGAATGTTTGGTGCTTTTTCATCAATAGTTTATTTTTTTTTTGTAATATTACTAGTTAATATTCAGGTTAATTTTATTTTAGTTTTAGTTTTATATTCATTTTCATTTAGTAAATTTAGTGCGTTAATATAAACTTATTTCAGTTACCTGCCACAGCAGTATTTAAATTTTTGTTTACATCTAATATATATTTTTTATTTCAGCTTTATTTAATTTACCAGCTTTATTTCATGATTTTATAGTTTTATTTAATGATAATAACCTTGCTTTGTTATATTTGTTTGGCTGGTAAATCACACTTCTGCTGTTTATGTAATTACAAATTTGTTAATTTTACATTTCAGCCCTCAGTCATGTTAATATATTTGCATACTTTTGGGTGTCTGCAGTTTCTGTTTGATTTTAAAAACATTTAGCTACTTTTGTGCAGTTGATACTGTGTTGGGCTGCTACATGATGCCCTGTATATAAAAGAAATATATAAATAGTATAAGATTTTTATAAAAATATATTTATTTTGTATTTTTATTTGTTTTAAATTTATTTCATTTACCTTTTTTATAACATTTTATAAACAGTATGAAATCTTTAACTAAAGATCATTGCTGTATACCAGTGAAAAAACATCAAATATTTAGTGCACATTTAAATTTAGCTGCATGTGTGATGTTGAAAAGCGAGCCATCAGTTGTGTGCAGATGAATGTGGGATTTAAACATCTGACTCGAGCAACTGGCACACTGACTTCAGCAAGATCGCAAATGCTGAGACGTGTGTTCTCCAGCTGTCTTCTCACCGCCTGTCTCCAGGCTTGACCGTCACAAATATTTGTCCATTACTGTGCAACGAAAAACACATCTGCTCTCACAACTCGTCCACAAGCCTTTGCCTTTTCAAGTGACTTTTATATACTCTTAAAAATAAAGGTTCTTTATTGGCATCTCTGGTTCCATGAAGAATTTTTAACATCCAGTCCACAAAAGGTTCTTTATAGTAGAAAAAGGTTCTTCAGATTTAATAATGTTCCGCATGCTAAGGCAAAAATGAAAGGTTCTTCACTTCTTTTTTTTTTTTTTTTTTTTTTTGCAACAATTTGTAGAAAATCATGCTTAGTGTTAGTGATTTGTTTGGGCTTCTTGCCTTTGTGATAACATGCAATCTTTCAGAGTTCAGTCTTCAAAGAACTTGGCATCTTCTGTAAATGTAGTGCAATTCTTGCATTTGCAGATGCGACATGTACAGCAGCAAGAACAACACCCTATGCTGCAAACCCACAGAACACCTTTGCAACTGTATTGCAATGGCCTGGCATGACTGTAGAAGCAATATTAAAATCAAATAATTTTTTGCATTCATGTTTGTTGAGAATTATTTATTGTTTTTTTTTTATTATTGTATATTTTGTTTATTTTAAATTTGGAAAAATAACAATTCATCTGCTTTTCATATATTTTATTTATTTATTTATTTTTAAACAACCACATAGAAATGGTCTGGCAAGTAGTGGCATCACCATGGTGGCAATATATAATTCAAATTATTTTATTGCATTGCATTACAACCGTATAGCAATGGCCTGTCAAATAGCAGTATTATTGTGGTGGAAAATTGGAAATATAAAAATCCATTTATTTTTGGCATTTTTTGTTTGGTGGGTAATATGTTTTATTTTATTTTGCATTATTTATATTTATTTATTTATTTTTTAATTTGCCGAAGCTAAGTTTAATTGGCAGGAATTACTGTTGCGTGCTGTATTATTGTGCATTTGCTAAATAATCTTAAATTTCCATCATCTGCGATCCATCTGATCCGGCACAGACTTTCAACATACACACATCGGTGTGATGTGTGTGTGTCCAAACATGAGCTCATCTGTCATCTTTTTATTTTCCTAGATGATGTTTCGGAGATTCAGACGATGCCTGGAAGAGAACAAACAACACTTCTGCCATCTGAGAGAGGAACAACACAAATGCCAACTCGACAAGTCAAGTAAAATTTATTCATGTTTTTCTCAATACACATTATATTTCTAAACAGTTTTTATAAAACTTTTATGTTAATTCTTATAATATCCTCATGCCTAATAGTTGCATTTAGTGGATTAGAGCTGGGCCACAATATAGTTTTTGCAATAATGCATGCCTTTGAGAGAGGCTTGATTTTTATCGAACACCTTTGTGCTATAAAAACACACAGACTGTTAGGAATGTTAAGGATGCTTTTTGCCAGTGTGGCTTAGTACCAATTTGCGCATCCAGAGAAAGGCAAGAATTCACTCATGACATCAGCAGACGGTCTGATGCGTCTGGCTCTCTGATTACAGCTAACAGGCTGTAAACATTTCTGCGATTAAACGTCATACCTGCTGGGTGAGAAATGCGACTCGCAGAGTTTGCGCTTCGACAGCTGTGTCCGTGTGTTTAATCAAACCTCTTGATGTTTCTCATAAACCTCTTGCGTAATGAAGGCTGCGGCCACCTGACCGACGGCGATGACATCATGGGTCAAAGGTTAAACCCTCCATCATAGTAATTGAAGGGGGTAAAAAGTCCAGAGTACAGTAAATGGGGAAACTGGGCTCCAGCATTACATAGATCACCGCAGAACGTGACTAAATGTTGAATGACCTCATGCCGGTCCATTTCCGTCTCGCTTGATTGCCACCCGAGGCGGACTTTATATTGAGATGAATATAGAGACTCTGAGAGGCTTGTAATGCATTGTCAGGTGTTTGATTACTGGGAAAGTCTCTAGATGGTCTAGTCAGGGTTGTTATATTTATCTAAAAATATGAATGCTACAAACACACAGCAAAACCACTAAAACTTTAGAATTAAAAGGAAAAAAAAAAAAATTAAATATTAATAAAAAGTGTAATAGTGTTTCAAAGAAAACTGCTAAAACCACAAAAAATAGTTTCTAAAATAAAATATAAAAAACTTAAGCTTTTTAAGCTTAACTTAACTGGTTGGCAAGGCAAAATTTCACATTTTAGTTTAATGTAACGTGATGTGCTAAAATAACTAAAAATGTACTAAAATAGTAAAACTGAAAAAAAAAAACATCCACTAAAAATAATAAAAAATAAAATGATCAAAACTTTAACTAAAATGAAAATGAAAATGGAAAAATAAATAAAAACTAATTCAAAATGTTAATAAAATCATGCTAGTATCTCAAAGGAAACTGCTAAAACCACACAAAAAATAGTTACTTGATAAAATATAAAAACTTTTTTATTTCTCATTTTAATTTAGTTTAACTTAATGTACTAAAATAATAAAACTCAAATAAAAATAAGGAAAACCCTACTAAAAATGATAAAAGCACGACAAAATTTATAATTTATTATTACTAAAACCTGGAAAATGAAAAAAAAGAGAGATGATAACCCATTCAAAATCTTAGTTAAAAAGTATAATAATATCTAAAACCATGAAAAATTGTTACTTAAAATAAAATAAATGGAAATAGAAATAATTTTAAAAAACTTTAATTTTATTTCAGCTATTTGCCAAGACAACATTTCTCATTTTCTCATTTATTTCTCATTTATTTCACGAAAAGTGAAATAAAAATATGCATGTATGTATGTATACATATTTTTAAAAAATTATTTATAATTCAAAATTATAATTTATTTTAAAATGAAAATGAAATCACAAAAAAAACTTGAGGTGCAACACTCAAATGAGAATGAATAAAAACTATATAATGAAAAAACTACTATAAATAACAAATATAACAAAATTATGAAAACTAAAATTAAAGCAGAAAATGTAAAAATAAAACTAATTAAAAATGTTCAATTCAGCTATAAAGCAGCTCTACAGAAAATAAGTAATATGAACTATAATAGTCTGTCACTAGAACAACACTGGTTCTAGTTGCTAGATACGGCTCAGATTCTTCCTTCAAATAAGTCTGTGGGTCTGAATGTCACTAATTGACTTCCGATTGGGACAAGTATAGTTTTGATTGAGCGAAGTGGCACAAAAGCAGGGTTGTTGCACTACAGAGATGTATTGACTGGACTTGCACAGGGCAGGTTTGAGCGCTGCATTATTTCAGCTTGCTGTCTGCGTTCTCCCCCTCTGGTGCTGCTGATTGTAAATGGACACATTGTTCTTGTTTTAAATTTGGATCTGAGGGAACGATCTTGAGAAATGTCTACACGTCTGACCACAAATCAAAAGTAGAGCATTTCGTCATTTGGCAAGTCGGAGAGTCACAGATGTTTCATTTCAGTCGTTTAAGATGGTTATCAGCATAGCCGGACACATTTGGAACATTTTCTAATTTATTACTATTACCATTATTATTAGTAGTAGTATTACCATCATCAAAGAGTGGTACCAACAACACAATCATGGCTATGGAAAAATCTGTTTTTCCAATTGTGCTTAGTGGTAAAATTGTATTTTATTTTTATTTTATTTTATTTTATTTTAAAGCAAGCTTAAGATATGGAAAAGTACTATATACATTTAAATTACTGTTGTTGTTGTTATTGTTATTAGTGGTGCATACATGACTCTTAAGTTGTGGTATGGAGGCAACTTATAAATTATTAAAAAATTTAAAAAATATTTTTCCAGTAATGTTTGGTGGGTATTTTATTTTAAAGCGAACTTGAGCTATGGAAAGGTGCTATACAACAACAACAGCAATAGTAATAATAATAATAATAATAATAATAATAATAACAATAATAATAATAGTGGTGCATAAATGACACACGTCATTTTTAAGTTGTGGTATGCAGGCAACGTAGAAATCAAATCATTCTTGCAATCATGTTTGGTGGGTATTTTTTATTTTATTAATAATATATTAATATAATTTAACAACTATTCTTTACTTATTTTTTCATCAACAATGAACAAATCTGAATTTGTTGGTTGTTTTTACACAGCATGTTTGGTGTTCAAGTAGGAAGTTGCATATGTACAAGCTGGCCTTAATAATTATAATAACAATATTTTAAGCATGCATTTAACCTAGGTGACCAATTAATTAATTAATTAATCTAATTAATTAAAGTAATTGAGAATGCAATGCAATGCCTTGCATGCAGATTGTTTTATCAATTGCACTCTGTCACATTTCATAATGTAACGACCCATGAATCAAGTCGCTAGACGTGTTTGCATTCATGTATGTGATTATGCTGGCCTTAAATGTTCTCAATATGATGCAGTTCTTCTGGAAGGAACTTTTTCTGATAGCAAAAAGAGAGAAAGAGTAGCTTTTGTGGGTTCAAATTATTGCTTGCACCTTCTATATTTTTGTCTCTTTTTCCCTCTCAGTGATGCGCAACAATCACTTCCAAGGTGCTCATGTCTGGGCCTAGATCTTGCTGAAACTGAGAAAAAGCCTTATTTGAGATGTCAGATAATCAGCAGGAGACTCACATGACTCCTAGTTGAGCTCTACAGCAAACTGATATGTAGGGTTATGCATAACAATTGAGAGGTTGCGAATGTACAGTGGACCTCCACACAGTCTTTGATATTCGTCCAGCTCTGGGCTTTATGCTTCCGCTTGGCATCGTCATACAGGCTGATCTCATGTGTTTGAGCACATGGCTGCAAATGTAGAGTTCAGCCGGGCTTCAACCATGTCTGTTCTGTTACAGAAGTACAATCGCTGATGAGTTTGGAGTGCCTAGAACACCCTAATAACATTAAACAAACCCTCAGAACACATTAGCAACTGTATAGCAATGGCCTGGCGGGTATTAACACCACCGAACAAATCAAATTATTTTTGCAATTGTTTGGAGGTTAAATTTGAATATTTAATATTCAACCTTGAGCTATTTAAAGGTGAAACAAATAATAATAATTTATAGCTAATTTAATAAACTGGTGCCTAAATGATATACTTAAACTTTAAGTTGTTGTATTGCAGCAACATTATTTTTAAATGTAATTTTTGCAATTTTGTTTTGATTGATAAATATTTATTTATGTTAAGCAACCATGAGCTATGGAAAGGTTCTAGGTATATAAATTAAACATTATTATTAATTATTGTTTATTTATTATCATTTATTAATATAGCATGTTTTCCTCACTAATAAATCTGTTGTTTTAGTGGTAAATGGTCTCTTTTCGCTGGCGTTTCTTAGCATTGCTAACATGAGCTGTTGTCGGGGTTCAGTGAAACACGACTAAGGCCACACGGTTCCAGGTGTATGCAGACGTCAGCTATCAGGCATGCACTCCTCTCAGATTGTGCGTGTATGTAACTCGCTACATATCTCTGGCACATTTCTGAGCATATTAAATCAATGATAAAGGGATGAAGTCATAGCTGTTGGGTGCCAGAGGGCTCGTTCTGACGGTTAATGTTCCTTAAAACCCGAGACGGAGCATTGAACAATCCATCCTGTTGTGTTTCGCCTTTAAATATGCATGCTTGAGGCGTAAGACAAATGAATGTGCATTATTTACTTTTGCGGGGACAGAATAAAGCAATTCAGAGATTCCAGTGGAGGTCAAGTGTCTGGGCGTCCCATGACAAAAACACGAGAGGTTTAGCTCATGACTCTGGAATTCAAGACAAACAAGATACTCGCACCGCAAATTTATGACTTCACCAGTACTTTGCCAGCATTTTTGTCTGCCTCTCGGTCGACTTTCGCCTTTGTTTTCACAAACTTCTCATTCACCAGCTTGGCGAGTCAAACAAGCCGTTCTTTCTATGATGCTGTGTTTGCACTTGCTGTCATTTTATTCAACTGTCAGTTTCTTCGTGTTTAACAATGAAATGAGTGGGTGATCCTGACCGTAACTGGTTGTTCGTGTCGCTGTGTTAGTGTAGGAGAACAGCCAAAACCAAACATACTTAGTTCCTGCACACACAGACATTTTCGCTTTGTATGGGAATCGTATTATGACCAGATTTCAGTCAACACCACTGCACTGTAAAAATGGCATTGTTTTAAATGAAACAACGATTATTGGAGTACTTTTTAATTGGAAAATACAATTTTATACTTTATACCTAAAACTGGATTCGTAATTTTCTTAAAAAAAGAAATGGGTGGTTGCTGGGGTGTTGCTATTCAGTTTCTATGGTGTTCTGAGTGTTTTTATTGCATTGGTTAAGTTAAGGGGGTGGTTGCCAGGGTGTTGCTAAGGTGTTCTGAGTGTTTGTTTTGCATTGTCAAGTTAAGGGTGGTTGCCAGGGTGTTGCTAAGGTGTTCTGAGTGTTTGTTTTGCATTGTCAAGTTAAGGGTGGTTGTCAGGGTGTTGCTAAGGTGTTCTGAGTGTTTGTTTTGCATTGTCAAGTTAAGGGGGTGGTTGCCAGGGTGTTGCTAAGGTTTTCTGAGTGTTTGTTTTGCATTGTCAAGTTAAGGGTGGTTGTCAGGGTGTTGCTAAGGTGTTCTGAGTGTTTGTTTTGCATTGTCAAGTTAAGGGTGGTTGTCAGGGCGTTGCTAAGGTGTTCTGAGTGTTTGTTTTGCATTGTCAAGTTAAGGGTGGTCGTCAGGGCGTTGCTAAGGTGTTCTGAGTGTTTGTTTTGCATTGTAAAGTTAAGGGTGTTCGTCAGGGTGTTGCTAAGGTGTTCTGTGTTCTTATTGCATTGCTCAGTTAAAGGTGGTTGTCAGGGTGTTATTATGCTGTTGCTAATGTGTTCTAATTGTGTCTTATTGCATTGCTCTGATATTATGGGCTGTTACCAGGGTGTTGCTATGTTGTTGCTAGGGTGATTTGGGTGGTTGCTTGGCCATTGCTTATTATATATTACATAATAATATATTTATTTAGTTTTACAGAGACCATTAAATAGGCTACTATATTAACACTTTTGCTTTTATTTTATTGACATTTAAGTATATTTAATTTCCCAAATTTAAATTATTTTTAGAGATTTTTACTTTGTTTTTTTTTGAGTAATTTGATTTGTATTTTTGAGTAAGTTCTTATAGCCTACTCACTGTTGTAAATATACAATATATTTTGTAAGTCTGCATTTGTTAAATAGAAGCTTTACCATTTAAATAATGTCTTTGTTTTTAGACTTGCGGTAATGAGAATGAAGTCTATAGTTATAATGGATAATGGTTTTTTATTTTCCATTATAGATCAATTTAAACCACACTTAAACATTTGCTAGAAAACTCCTCTGTGTAAAATTTTAAGTTCCTAAAAAATCCCCAAAAATGAGCATCGAGGGTAAAGCGGCAGCTGAGATCATTTTTATTTTTCAATCATTTGGTTTTGGAAGTATTTCATGAGAAATGTGAGTTTATATTGAGATCTCTGACATTTGATTGCAAACACAGTTTGAGACATCGATCGGATCTCTTCTGACAGGTCTTTTTCTTAGAAAGAAAATAAATCTCTAGCAAAAGCCTCCATTTGCTTCCATTGAATGTCTACAGTAGGAGAAACAATTGAGATGAGAGATGTCACTACTGTTGCTCACAGGGTTGTGGATTTGAAGAAAACCCCAAATCTAAGCATTAAAGTTTGACGCTTAACTTGTGCAGACACGAACGATGCCTTAAATCATGCAGCTTTGTTGCTGTTATTTTTCTAAGCGAATGAATTTTTGGCTTTGGCATTGGCAAACAGTAAGTTTTCTTCAGAAAATGTAAAGCTGTAGTTTGTGATTTTTCTTTCCTGTGAAGAATCTTTGAAGTCATTGAGTATAAATGAGCAGCAGTTGACCCGCGTGCTTTTCCAGTGATCAAACACATCAAAAGGTTTTTCTTTCTCTGCGGTCGTAACGTCTCAAGCTTCTCCATTTATTCAGAGCATCCGAGTAAGAGATCAAACTGATGTGATACTTGCGTTCTGTCAAGTAAATGGGCCCATTGTCTCTGTGCAGAGCTGTAATTTTCTGTAATGAGGCCCTTGATATATGCTGCGTGTGTGGCACGGATGTGGCTAGACGTATTTATCATGCGTGGCACATGTGGTTTTTGTTCGTTTTGTAAATAAAAGACATTCTGTTGATCTATTCGAACAAATGCACATCAACCCACTTTTTCAGCTGTACTGTGCTTACAAAACTAGTTTCCCTTTTGAAAGTTTGTGAAACTAGTTTCTGTTGTGATCATGATCATGAAATAATTAATAGTTATTAATAATAATATTACTTTAAAAAATTCTAATTGAATTTCCAAAAAGTGGGAAAAAAAAACCTTATGACTGACTGTAAAGCATATTTTATTTCATTTGTTTTATTTGTTTTTATTCGGATATTACATTGATGGATTTGTTTTTTAATTCACCGGGAAAATATTAGAATTTTAATTAAATATCAAATTGAAAGATTATTTTTATGTATTATTATTGATTTGTTTTGTTTTGTTTGCCATGAGTATAGCCTTTGATATATAAGTAAATAGAAAATAAATAAATATTACATTGAAAATCTAAAGCTGTAATAATAAATAATAATAATATAATTATATCATTTTATTTTTTGTATTTATTTTAATATTATTTGATGTATTTTGTTTTCATTGAGAAAATTAAGCATTTATGCTATTTTATTAATACTTTCTGCATTTATTTTCAAAATATTTTTTTGAGTAATTTTAAGTTTTTGGTAATTTTAAGTTTTAAGTTAGATTATTTTGAGCTGTATTTTATTATTCTCACTGTGGTAATACAGTAATATATACACTACTTGGCACATGCTAAATACATACTCATGTAATAACATCTTTAAAAGAAAAAGAAATAAATGTTTTTGCATTACAGTAATGAGAATGAGGTCCTGTGTCATTACGTAATGCGATTGCATGTGGAAATGCAAATGCTAGCAGCAAGTGAGCAAAAAGTTCATTTTCTGTAATCATAAAGCCTTGTACCCCCAAACCAAAGCCTTATGATGAAGGCAAACAATCAAAGAGCATCTGACCACACGTTTTCATGAGTGCAGTCACGCCATGACGTCAGCGCTCATCTCAGAGGAGATTTTCGCCTTTATTGACTGCAGTAAAGCGCATATAAGCCCACCTTCTGCCAGCCAGCATGTCTTTTATCATCATCTTGGGAGGGCATGATATCATCTAGCCCAGCGTCATCTTCCACCGCCAGATCATGTTCAGAGACGAGCAAAATATCTATTTAAACAAGAACCATCCGCACACCTCACTTATCTGATATGCAAGAGACAGCAATACTGTCCGCGGTTTTGGTCTATTTTCTCTAATCTTCTTTATACAGATATTTTCCTTTTTAGTTTCTTACTAGTATTAAGACTAAGCCTAGTTTGAAGACTAATAAAACTTCAAAAGAGAAAAGTAAGACTAACTAGATTGGCCATTTTCTAATTTATAAAAATGAAAAAAAAAAAGTGTTACTTTAAAGTGATTGCCAGGCTGTTGCTATGCTGTTGCTTGTGAGTTTATTATATAATGGCTGTAGTTTATTATATTTTTTTGTTTGTTTGTTTAAATTGAGAAAAGTAAGCCTATTTCAGAAATTTTATTAATGCCTTTTGCATTTATTTTCATGAAAATTAAGTAAATTTAATTCCCCAAATTCAAATTATTTTTTGAGAAATTTGTATTTGATTTGCAATTTATTGTATTTCTTAGTTGTAATTTCCATTATTTTGTTGTAAATCTTTAAAATTTGCACAGTATTTATTAAATCTAAGTCTGCATATTTTTAAATGCTCATTGTGTATAAAACTTTACAATTTAAATAATGCATCATATTTTTTTTCTCATCACAGTAATATCAGTGATGATATTTTTAAGTTTTTAAAGTTTTTATTTTACCTTTTGCTTTTGCTAAGGTTTTTAGGTGGTTGTTTGGCTGTTGTTCATTATATTTTTATGTTTCATGAACTGTTTGAATTCATGTTTATGACAGTTAAGTATATTTAATTCCCCAACTTCTATTTATTTTGTGAGTTATCTTGAGTTGTAGTTTTGAGTTTGAATTTAATTTTAAAGTTTTCCTTCATTCTCACGATTTCAAATACAGTAAAATTTGCTGTATATAAGTTTTTAAATCAGCATGCATTAAATATATACTCATGCTGTATGAAACCTTTACAACTTAAACAATATATCTTTTTTTTTTGCATTGCAGTAATGAGAATAAGATCTTTTGTCGTTACTGTATAACAGCACAAGCGAGAAAAACGTTTTTATTTTTCCTTTTACATAAATTTAAACTATACATTTGAGGTCATATCTGGCCAACTTTAACTGTAAAATTAATTTTAAAAAAAAATTAAAATTGTATTTCAATGATCTCATTCCAAAGTTCCTTGGAATTTATTGTCTGTGCATATGCAGATAAATGTTTTGGCATGTTGCAATTTTTAACAGTCTTGCCTAAGGATTGTAATATCAGAACAGAGGAGCCTTTTGAGCTTGCGACATCTTGTGTAATGAAGATCCAGCATTTTCTAAACTCCACTCGTTTCACTTCGGCCCCTCCTCATGTATAGAATTATCTCTGATGTTCAAGCTGCAACACATTAAAGCCTGTGTGTGGATGACTTCATAGCGAAACCAGAGCCTTTTACAACAGTCATTAACCATGTCATAACCAGGAGCGACGCAAGCATATGGCCCGCTGCCGACTGACGGATCTGCTAAATGATAAACCTAATCCTGAAATATTGGTGAAATGCTAAACTATTTATGTTAAAACGTCCCTCCTGGGTGTTTAATGAGGCTTAAAAGAATCTAGATGAAAGCTTGATTGCTCTAAGAGAAAAGAGAGCTCAGGAGTTTTCAACCGTTTCTCCAAAAATGCAAAGACAAAAAGAAATGAAATAGTTCAAACGTGGCAAGTGTGTAAAATAATGAAGATTTAAGTGACTTGTCTTGAGATCTATTCTGAAACTATGAAAGTCCAAATAAGAAATGTACAAATGGGTAATTGCGACTTTTTATTTCACAATTCTGACTGTTTTTCTCAGAATCATGAGACTTGCAATTATGAGTTAAAAAGTAAGAATTGCAGGGTATAAACGCGCAATTCTGCCTTTTTCTCACAATTACGACTCGCGAGTTTGTATATTGCAATTGAATTTTTCTCGCAATTCTGACTTTTTTTTTTTGTAATTGCATGATATAAACTCAAGTCTGACTTTTTTCTCGCAATTCTGCCTTTTTTTCTCACAGTTGTGTCATTAACTCACACTTCTGCCTTTTTCTCAGTTCGCGAGTTTGTATGCAATTGACTTTCTCGCAATTCTGACTTTTCTCGCAGTTGCAAATTTGTATATTTTCTCAGAATAGAGAGAGAAACTCTCAATTACAATTCTGAGGGAAAAAAAGATTATTTTCTTACAATTGTGAGTTTATATCTATCAATTCTGAGAAAAGTCATAATTGTTAGTTTATATCACACAATTGTGTGAGAGACAGAATTGTGTGGAAAAAGTCGCAATTACCTTTTTTATTTTTTATTCAGTGGCGAAAATAAGCTTCCATATGAAACTCTTTCAGAGATGAAAGTCTCCTTTCCATTCTGCCTCATTGTCTTGGAGGAGGAGACATATTTTTTGCTCAGATATTTTATAAATTGTGCCCGTCATGATTTTCAGCTTCCCTGTTGTGACATTAATATTGCTTTCTCTCATTTCAGAACGCTTCATCATGGTTTCTTCACTTTTACTGTGAGCGAGTGAGAGATTTATAGCGTTTTTTACGACTCCTTGTAAAAACTGACATCATGTGTTATGGCCAGGTCAAATGGCAGAGGTAATGAGGAAGTCTCTTCTGCTCCGCAAGGCTGCATTCATTTGTAAAATAAAAATATAAAAACAGTTTTTTATTACAGTTTTAAATAACTGTTTTGTATGTGAATATATATATATATATATATATATATATATATATATAGTAAAATGTAATTTATTCCTGTGATCAAATCTGAATTTTCAGCATCATTACTCCAGTCTTCAGTGTGATCCTTCAGAAATCATTCCAATATTCGGATTTGCTGCTCAACTTGTCCAGTTTTCCTCCTTTTTTGTCTTTAACCAAACACATGCCTGATTCAAGAATTCATAAAACTTTTAAGCTAAATTGTGCTTTGTTAGTATGTCTGCTAGAATGTTAAGAATGCTGTTTTGTATTTGGTTTTTTTTTCCTTTGAAAAGCCAGACAAAAGAGTAAAAGGCATATTTTGAATATTTAATTTATGCAATGGTGAAAAAATTGGCAAAACACATGGGGGGAAAACACAAAAAACGTGTTTGGTATTTGGCCTTCGGCCCACTGTTTCATTTTATTCGGTTTCCGCTTCGGTCAAGAATTTTCATTTCGGTGCCTCCCTTCTCTTATAATAATAAAGGCCTGCGGATGACGGAGGACGTAAGTGCAGCATAAGCTCCGGTGAGAATATGCTAGTCTCACGAGAACCAAATTTTCTTTACAGCAAAGGAAAACCAGTCTCCTCTTGGCTTATATCGAAATCCTCCGACATTTTTCTTTGCAAATCCTCGTTTTGTGCTCTAATTCGTGACCAGTGTTTTGTTTGGCTCTATCTTCTGCGCTTCCACATTCGTCACCGCGTTTGCTTACGTCCATCGTCATCCGCTGGAATGCCACTCTTTCGTGGACGTGCGTACAACAGTTAGTGGAAGGTAGTGGTTACGGTTTATAAAGGTTTAAATATGGATATTTTTCTTACACAAACACATCTTATTAACCCGCCACAGCTGTGTGGAGCACTTTTTATGATAGATGGATGCATTTTATTGGACTTCAGCCATTCACTGCCATTACAAAACTTGGACATTTTTTGATAAATCTCCGATTGTATTCGTCTGAAAGAAGAAAGTAATATACATCTAGGATGGCTTGAGGGTGGGTAAATGATCAGGTAATTTTCATTTTTTGGTGAACTATCCGTTTAATAGAAGTATGAGGGGTAACAAATATTCTAAAACAACTTTCCTCTTTTACAGATTTTCACATCTACGTTGTTTTCTCTGCTGTTCAAACCCCGCTGTGTAAATGTGACCAGTCAGCTCCACACACTGTCAAGGGGTCAAAGGTCAGTCCTGAAGGCATCATTTGTTAGAACACATGGCATTCCTGTGCTTAAATTAGCTTGTGCACTTTCATTGGGACGAAACCTGTCGAAACAACTGTTCCCAAGGCCCAGAACAAAGACGTGTGGAGAAAGTCCGAAGTGGTTCATTTGAGAGCGGACAGAGACGCGAGCGCAACGCCAGTTATCAGAAGCTGCTGAAAGCATAAACACCTCAGATGTTTTTGCATTTAATTGAAGCCAAGAATCTTTTCTGGACAACATCTGAAGACCGTCTTCAATTTTGGAATGTTTCGCTTGAAGGGAAGATTCCGAAACATGCCGATCTGCTACTTTTGAATATTTACGCTACGTTCAAAAGGTAAGGGCTTCTGTTTTGCCTTGTTGCGCTGCCTCACCCTGACCGAAAGGGTCACCCAGGGGTCTCCTGCCGTCTCCGCCGTCCCGCTCTTATCGCCAGGCTCCTCTGTTCTCAGTCAGAGAGGAAGTTTTGACAGCCAGACTTTACAACCTCCTCTCCCCCTGCCTGTGCTTTGCACATGCTCTGACAGAAACTCCGGTCCGGTGACTTCATCCCTCATTCACGAAAGCTTCCCCTCCTCCTCCTCCTTCCCTCTCTCTCTCTCTCTCTCTCTCTCCGGCAGCATGCCAGCCGTTTTCCTCTTGCTGCGCTCTCTGGTTGTCAGTCTCCTCAGTAGCAGATTAGCAGCCTCTGCCGCGCAGCTCCTTCGCAGAAGCCTCACGGCGGCTGCTCGCCACCTCGGCACCGTGCTGCGCCACGTCTGGGAGCGGATCAGTTCCCAGGAGTCCAAGGAGGCCATCCTGGGCTGCGTCTTGTGCATTCTCAACATGCACAAGAAGGTGGACAACTAAATTCTGGAGGAACGAGTATAGCTTGGACTTCATTATTTTTTTGATTTAGAACGAACCATGTCGGAGAGCATTGTGAGGAAAATCCAGCCGTTCACCATCGGGACCAAACTCTCGGCGCCGGCCGTGCCAAAGTGCTCGGACTTTCCCGATGGTTTTCTTCCGAAACGGACGTTCTCGGATAACTGCAAACTAAGGCACCTGAATGAACAGGTGTCTCTTTATCTCGGCCGCGACAGACACTGCGGACCCGCGGCGAAGCATCGGCGTGAAGAGATGTCCGATGACCACCTGAACCGAAACACAGTCTCCCCACCGAACGCTGCGTCCAGATCCATTCGTAAGATCACCATCTCCAGTCAAATGGAGGCTGCGAAAGACAGACTGACTCCAGGGATGGAGCTGAAGAAAATAAGAGCAAACTCGGAGAATATTAATAACAATAACAACATCACATCCTCCAACACGCAGCTGCCTAAAATAGTGGGTGTCAGCTGTGAGAATAAACCCAGCTCACAGTTCAAGGTAAGACACGCTTATTTTAGTCCAATCAGAATGAAAGTAAATTAAAATATTTGTTGTTTTATGTGAAGCCATCATTGCTTTTTAACGCAGGCATACAAAGAGTATTAAAGTTGTTAACAAAAATGCCTTGAACTTTTTTTTTATTGGTCTATAAAATCTATTTTTAATATTACGTAATGTGTAAGTAAAAAAAAAAAAAACTGTTGCTATCCTGAAAAACTCAAATGTTGTTGTTTTATTACTGTTATTAATGATGAAATGAGCATTCATTTTGCTCACGAAGTGCATAAAATGCTTCATAAGTGCTTTTACAGATATAATAATGAAAGAATGAATGTATGAGTGAAAATATTTTTAGATTTCATTTAATATTAAGACAAAAAATGCACAAACACAAATCTAAACATAGATATTTAATTTGATATGTGATTGGAAAAAATAATAAATGTTTATACATCTCTACCATTTATAAATGTATCACACATGCCACTGAAGATTGAAATAAATTGCCATGTAAGTGCAGTACACTTTGAAACTTCGCTGTATCCAGATAAACATGCTTACATAAACTACTCGGGACAATAACGTTGTGTTACTGGAATAAAATGGCATGCCCCTGGTATTGAGGAGTCTTGTTTTTGGAGAATCCACATGTTGCTGTTGTTTAGTAAAAGCTTCCGTAATCAAAACATAACGAGATTCCATGGAAACGGTGATACACAAATATAACTATTGTAGCCGATCTCATCCAGGCTGATGTCATCGCTCTCTCAGCTTTAATATTAGTTCATGCGTGTCCACATGAACTGATAGGCACGTCTTATTATGAGCTGGAAAAGGCAGGAGATGAGTGCGGTCGTGTGCTCAGGATCTGTGTGGTTCAGATGATGTGTTTATTATGTAACGCTGCTCTTCCTGGAATCACTGCTCAAGTTCAAATGATGTCAGAGCCTCGGCTGAAAGGCTCCATTCTGTTCAAATCCACCTCCAGGATCCAGCGTGTGTTCACCCAGGTTTTGTTTCATGTCAACGGGTCAGCAGAAGAAATGCTTCTGTGCATTTATACTGTACGATATAGATATAGAGTGGAGTCCTAAAGTCTAATACCACTAGTCACGATGCTTCTATTTTTCTCATCTTTATTTCATTACAAATCTTACGATCAGTTTCAGTGAAAAGTTTTGAAATGACACGATTTTCAGGATTTCTTAGTATTTGTTTTCATTTTTAATATATTAAAAGGTTAGTCCACCCCAAAATGAAAATGTTGTCATTAATCACTTACCCCCGTGTCGTTCCAAACCCGTAAAAGCTTGTTTGTCTTCGGAACACAATTTAAGATATTTTGGATGAAAACCGGGAGGTTTGTGACTGTCCCATTGACTGCCGAGTAAATAACACTGTCAGGGCCTGGAAAAGTATGAAAGACATTGTCAGAATAGTCCATCTGCCATCAGTGGTTATATAATATAGTTAATATATAAATTAATTTCAAACATTCTTAGTGGATGTTTTTATTGTATGTTAGTGTGTTTAGAAGTACAGATAATCAGTTTTGGCCTTGAAAAGCAAAAGATAATGAATATAAATCATGACAGCTCAGTGTTTATGTCTTTGTTTAGGTGTTGCTGTGTAAAGATGGTGAAAAGCAGTGCAGTGGTGACAAAGAGAAATTCACTTCTTCTCCACAGGTAACTTTTTATGATTTACCAGATTAAACTTAATGACAATATTCTGAAAAAAAAAAAAAAAAGATAGTTTTCATCATTCAGATTTAGATTTTAGATGGTCTGATTTTACATTTATACGTTTAGCGGAGACTTTTATCAAGAGCGACTGAAAAACAAGCAAGCCGTTTTTAGCTGCTTTTTTCATATTTATTTTCATCATGCAGATTTTCATTAAAGCATGAATCAAACTAACCAGCTCGGAGATTAATCACATCGAACATTTGAAGCAAGAAATTTGGAAATTACTTTTACAAGTACACACATTGTTGGTGGTGGTGTTAATGATGTAATTATTATAAAACTATTTCATTTTATTATAAAAACAGTATAATAATAAGCTTCTGGAAAATACTCTAATATATACAAAAATCTAATGCATTTCATGTTTAATTCCAAATGCACAATTCACACCAGTGTTGTTGTTTGTTTTTTAGTATCATTTAGATTCTATTATAGTTTTAAAGATTTTGAATTAGTTTTATTTTTGTATCTTCTATATTCATTTTAATTCAAATGTGAGTGAGGTTTTTTTTTTTTTTTAATTTATATATAGTTTTTATTAATTTTTATTTCATTTTTAGTTCATTTTAGTACATCAAGATAAACCAAGTGTATTTGGCAGTGAGTTTAGTTTATTTTCGTGCTAACATTATTTTATGTAACAAATTGTTAAAAATAGTTTTTGTTCCCTTTTAATCCTGATTTGCAGTGCATCATGGGAGTTAGCGGCGACTGCTCTGCTTTTTTTGCTGTGTTTCAATGGTTTCATTACTAGGTATTTGGGAATTAAACATTCTACGCTATTGTTAAAAATCTGTTTCTCCAAGTACAAAATGAATGAGTTTTTCACTCCCAGAACTTGACTGTTGCACTCTATACAGACTTTGACACAGTAAGCCAGTGGTATTGTAACCATATCATCTCTCTGTTGGTCTATCGCTTTGCAGATCTTGTACTTCTTGTTTCTTGACCGCTCGAACACACGACTGACCCCAGACCTGTGTGCAGCAGAATTTAATTTTGACCGTGAATTCCCTCTTGAGTGGTTTGTGTTCAGCCATAGCCAGATGTATATAAGATAATGGGCTCTTAGAATTTAGGAAGTGATGTCAGTGGCACAGCAGGCCAAGCCTAAACGACTTATTATTTTAAGTGTTCAGTTGGGTTTTGCAGAGGAAAAAGCAGCGGTGAAAC
This sequence comes from Acrossocheilus fasciatus, assembly GCA_036784905.1. NCBI lineage: Eukaryota > Metazoa > Chordata > Actinopteri > Cypriniformes > Cyprinidae > Acrossocheilus > Acrossocheilus fasciatus. The sequence continues at coordinate 29,198,841 of CM071950.1, forward strand.
TTTTACAGCCGTTTTGGGGTAATGTGAGTCGAGGCCCTTAAAAAGCGGACCGCCCTTTGATGAGACGGCGGCTGCGGTCGGGGCCACCTGCGCACAGCGCTGTTGTTTGCGAGGCACGATGCCTGCGAAATAAATGTTTACTCGCAACATTAAGGGAAATCAGCACTCAAAACAAACCGGTCGCAGCCTGAGCGCCTGCAGGCCAAGGCTTGAGTCATCTGCGATCGGGCGCCTCGCGAGTGTGACCAGGCCGAGCGGATCGGGAATCGTGTGGAAAACATGAGCTCATACAGGATGGGATGACACTCGGAATCACTGGACACGGACGGGACACACCAATCCACACTGAGTGATGGAGTACCTCAACATATATGAGGCCTCTTTTAGATTTACACACTGCAAAATCATTTTCTTAATCACTGTTTTTGTCTTGATTTCCAGTAAAAGTACCTTAAATGCTCTTAAAACAACTTGAGAAGCAAAATTGCTTATGATGTTCAGTTTCTTGTATGTTTAATTAAGTGTATTTTTCTTAAAACATTGACAAATTGGATCGTCTTGTAAATGTGGAGTATATAAACCATTTTTTGGTTTGCTTAAAACAAGAAAAATCAATATGGGAAAACATGTTCAAAGTCACAAATTTTGCATCTTTGATTTGCGGCTATCTTTTCGAAACTTTAATTAAAAAATATTGAATAAATGGTTTGAACTTGATTTTATAATTTAATTTATTTTTGATTTATACTTGCAAAAATAATTTATAGAAAATAATACTATAATATATAAATATACCTTTTATTTTTTAAATATAAATATATTTTTTATATTAAATATAAAACAAATATAATATACTTATATGCTATGTTATTTTGTAACATTGAGATAATGTACTTTTTAATTTTTGTATTTTCTGTTTTTAATTTTATTTTTGTATTTTCATTTTTCATTTTAATTTCTAATTTTGTTGCGTTTATTTATAGATATTATTAATTTTTATTTCCACTGTAGTTGCTTAGTTAGTTATTTTAGAATGAGAAATGAGAAATATTTTTTATATTTTATTTCAGTTAACGTTTATTTTATTTCAAGTAATATTTTTGATTTATTTTATTTTTTGTGGTTTTAGTTGACTATAATAACCATTATATATATATATTTAATAATTACTAAGCTATACTAAGAATAACCAAATGGATGCATTACCATCTCAAGTAAATGTTTCTTTCTTAAAGGATGTTTAATAATGGAAAACAAGATGAAGATAATTTTTTGCAGTGTAATGTTTTTGCAGCACAAACATGTGATCTCATCTTTTATTTATGATTGTGATGATGTGTTGATGTAATGGGCCGCCCTTTCCCACCACATCAGCACAGATGTTTCCTGACTTTACGGAGTTTGTCAATTTTTTGAGCACTTTAAATGCGCCCTCACCACCATAATCGTCACCGTTTGTGCTGACTGTGGCTTTTGGTTATATAAGACCGTCTGACACGAGTTTGCAATGGCTTTCTGTATTGTAAACAGTGCCGTTATCTGTTAAAATGGACCGTTTTACACACCGCCGCTAGCATCGCTGTTACTGTACATATTCCGGCTGCACACACAAACATGTTAGTCTAGCACGAATTATGCACTTTTGCAAAAACTCCCTTTATAATCACTAAACTGTGAAATGAAACTCTTACTTGCATCTTTTCTACTCTTTGTTGTTCGAGATGAGAGAATTCGCAAGCGCGTCGAATTGATTCAGAGTGCGCATGCAACAAAACTCTGGTGTTTATGATGATGACTCATCTAAATGCTTCTGATTGCCGTGTTTTATCGCTGACTAATCTAATCGCATAAACGCATTGGCCATTGAGTTCATAAACGTGACAGAAACGTGTGATTGGTTATAATGCTCAGCGTTGCAAAAAAGTGCGCAAACATAAACCTGATGCAATCTAATGCCATGAATTGACACTTTTAATTCGTTTTCACCTTTCACTTTAATCGTGACAGCAGGAATAGATTTCGTTTAATTGTGCAGCAGCATTTTTTTGCCCCAGTACCTTGAATTTGTGGGGCATTTTTGTTCATTTTGATGCCATTTTTAAGCCAGCATTAATTTCTGAGCCTGCTTGTAGACTTATGATATTCTGATTTGAACAGATTGTAGACACTAAGTAGTACTTTAGTTCATCAATGCGTTTTCTCATTCCTTTTTTATTCAATGTGTTGTTGTGGTTGATTCGTCACATATTTAAACATGAATGGTGTCGTTGAGCTGCTCTTCCTCACTCGTAGTCATCGATGACATAATCACTGTGGGAATTTACTTTGTGGTTTTGTGGTCCCGTGTTGCAGTGATCTGAAATGACCTTGTTTCTTGCCCGGACATGTTTCGCAGCTCTTCCATTCTGTAAGCGTCTTACTCTCAATATAAACTCACAATGACGTCACACAAGCTTTTCAGTCCACCAGCACAGTGTTCAGATGTTTTAGCTTGTATATATTACCAGTTTTCCCCATGAATAAGTGATAATTTCATATTTCTTTCCACATAGACCCAGATACTCAAAACCCAAGCAAGAAAGGATGTGGTGGACAGTCTGTCCTGCGAGCACAAAGACGTGTGCTTGGTTTCAAAAGTCTCATCGGTGCAAAATGACCACAGTTTTACCCATCAAAACGCCATCTTCAATAAGGAGATCACTCAGGTATGATCGCTGCACTCCGTCAGTGAAAATCAAGAGAGATTGCTTTAAAGAATAGTTCACAGAATTCAGCAGCACCATTTTATATGTTATTCATTTGGATTTTATGCATTTGGCAGATAATTTTATTGCATTCAAGTCATGCAAGGCATTTGCTTAAAACAAGAAAAAACAACAACATGCCAACAACATGCTCAGTGTCACAAATTTTACTTTTTGGATTTGAAAAAGAAAAAAAGAATGAAATAGCATTTCATGTATTGTTAATTTGCTTATGCATTTTGCAGATTATTTTATTTAAAAAAATACATTTTATTTTTGCATTCTTGCAAATTATGCTAATATTAATTAACATATTAAGTACAATTTATATCATTACTTTTTGTTGCATTATATGGAAAAGAAAATTATACTAACAATTTAAATATAATTTTTTAATAAAAAAAAAAAATTAAAAAATTAAATATATATATATATATATATATATATATATATATATATATATATATATATATATATATATATATATATATATATATATATATATATATATATATATATATATATATATATATATATATATATATATATATATATATATATATATATATTTATATATTTTTTTTTATATATATATAAAATATATTCATAAATCATCATTGGAGGGAAAATTTTGAAAATGCAGAAAAAAAAGCTTGCTTCATTTTCTTCATGCAAAATTTCTTATTTAATTCTTGCTTTTGGGGGAAATCAATCCTGGAAATGTTCGTTCATTCATTCATTTTGCTGCAACTTCACAGCTGAAATTCAGTCTTTGTTTTAATATTTGGAAACGACGTTGCCTTTGTGGATAGGTGGACCTGTGTTTGGTCACTTTTGATTTTTTTTCCAGCTAAACTGAATCAATTGAGTTGCATTGCGTCACTAATGTGGAAAATTACACTTGCCGTTTACAGACAAAAATGCAGTGTAGATAAAGGTGAAAACAGAGCGTCCTGGCCCTTCTGACCTCGTTCAAGCCCCTCTGTTTCTTTTCTTTCACTCTTTTTGTCTGAAGTTGGAGAGCGGGCAGCACAGGGGAGTGGGAGGGAAGGGAACAGCCACAAGAGGAGCAATTATTTTGGGATGAGATCATTGTTTGGCCCTGTCTATTCACGCCTCTGGCCTTCTGAGACTAAACCGAGCCGCTCGAGCGCTCGCGTTATCTCATCGCCACGCTCGCTCTGACATACAAGGACATTTTTCGGGGATATTTGCTTCAGGACGCAGCTGCTGCTCTCAGCGGCCCGTGTGACCCGTGAGATTTACTGAGCTGAAGTGAAGTGGGCAGCGCAGTGTTTTAGATGACAGACGAGCCTCAGGAACAGTAACACGTCGTTAATGTTAATAGGCTGTAGAAATGCTGCCATTTGTTTAGGAAATGGCCTTTGGATGAATATTCGTGTTGGGTAAAGCCTCCATCTCTTATGGGCGATTCGGTTGACTGATAGCACTGATGAATCTGTGTTAACGTAGCATTATAGAGTCAAGGATGTGGAAATTGGCCTGCGTTTCAGAAAGTAGAATTAAAGTCAACACATCCTCCAGTGCTCTTTAGGATTACCCCATAAAAACCCTTTTGGGATTCACATAAAAATGGGTTAATTGTATAATTTTGATAATTAAAAGAAATTAGATGTTTGTTTTTGTTTTTTTAAGAAAATGTGAGCGTTTGCCTGTTCAAAAGATTTAAAAAAAAAAAAAAAATTAATACATTTATTCAGCAAGGCTGCATTAAATTGATCAAAAGTGAAAGTAAAGACATTTATAATGTTGCAAAAGATTTCTATTTCAAATAAATTGTTCTTTTGAACTTTCTATACCTTAAAATATCACGAGAAATAATAATAATAATCAGAAATGTTTCTTGAGCAGCAAATCCACATGATTCCTGAAGGATCATAAATTCAGCTTTGCACCACAGGAATAAATTACATTTTAAAATGTATTTAAATAGAAAACAGTTATTTTAAATGGTAATAATATTTCACATTTTTACTGATTTTACTGCATTTTTATCAAATAAATGCAGACTTGGTGAGCAGAAGAGACTTCTTTCAAAAACATTTTTTAAAAATCTTACTGACCCCAAACTTTTGAATGCTGGTGTTAGTCTGTGGGATTTTTGTATGATACAAATCGCTGCAAAGCGGCTTTACAGAAAATGTTAAGTTTCTACATTATATTTAGGAGTAGGTAATTAGTGGTGACTATGACAGAAGTGTACAGTAAAAATCATGCATGTAATCAAACAGACGGTGAACACTATTAACGGCAAAGATTAAATGTTGCTATCAAAAAGTTGTTAGATTTGTATGTTGTTCCAGGTAATTAGTAATCAAACAGTACAAGACACATACTAACCACAAGTATGAGGAAGACTTTTCACTTTAAATCGAACATTTAAACAATGAAATAACCTGTTAGATATCAGTTTCACAGTACAGGTTTACTCAAAGAAGGAATCTGGAAAACCTGCATGACCTCAGCCGCGCTGATGACATCTATAGCCATATCATTTCACCAAAACATTCATTATGATTTACGGAATGTTATTTTTTGAAAAACGGACTATTGTTTTAAAGGGAAGCGGAAGAAACAAAGTATGAAGTCATGGGTTTCTCGTCACGGTGGGGTAGAAATGAGACGATAGAGTTGTTTACACAGGCCGCAGATATTGAAATACCTTTGAGCCTGTGGGAAGCCATTAAAAATAATCGCTGATCTTTTATTAGAAGTGACATCATATTATTTTTTTTATCTGCACTGTGAGAACTTGCCAAACGTTGTGGTGGGTTTGTTTTTCTTGTCCACTTGTGATGTGTATCTCCTGTGTGTTTTTGATGTGAGAAAGATTTGGATTTATACTGAAACTCTGAGACCATGATAAAAATGATACGATCAATAAGTCATGGTAGAATATGTACTTTCATGAATTTAAACAATTAAATAATTTACCAATTTCAACTTCTTTTTTTTTAACTCAGGTTATGAAAACTAAAACTGAAAAAAAAACTTTTATTTATTTATTTATTTTTTTTTTTTTTAATTTCATCAAATCTTTTCCAAGGCAAGATTTCTCATTTTAAGTTAGTTTAACTTGATGTATTAAAATAAATTAAAAATTAAATAAAATTTCATTAAAATATATTTATATATTTATTTATTTAAAAAAGAAAAACTTAATGAACAAAATAACAAAATTCAACTACGATTGAAACTAAAAAGATAAAAACTGATTCAAAATATTTTACTTTAGCTTAACTTGATATACAAATATAGCTAAAATGGTAGTAAAAATGAATACAATTCTATATTGACATTTAAAAAATGAAAAATTAACAAAATTACTAAAACTAACTACAATTAAAATAAAATGGAAATTCAAATGCAAAATATTAAAACAAAAATAAAAACTGATTAGAAATATTTTTAGTTTAACTTGATACACTAAAATAACTAAAAATGGAAGTAAAAATGAATAAAAAGTATAAAAAACTATTTAAAATGACAAACACGTAACAATCACTTAAACTTTAACTAAAATTTAGATGATAAATTATATAAAATATTATATATTACATTAAAATATAAAAATAGGTACTAAAATAACACTGCATTTTACAGGATTCAACCACATGAGATTTTAAAACCATAAGTTCAAATGATTTGTACCGCCAGTTTGGTTATACTTCAAAATGTTTTTAAGTGGAAGGTGTTTGAAATATCTTACACTGCACATGATTTTATATTTTCTTAAAAAGGTAGGAAAAAAAATAGTCGAGCAAAAATAACAACAGGCGTCTTCTCAGCGATCAGTCATGTCTGTCTGGGATGAATTATGAGGCAAGGTTTAATATTTTAATATGCCCAATAGCAACAGTGATGGTTTCTGTAGCCAGCAGCACTAATAATTATCCTAAGCTGTCTCCTTACATTTAGCCCGATATGTTGGTTTTATTGGCTTTGGAGATCACATGCGTTTAGTCTTGCAGAAATGACAACTTCATTTAACAATCGTTTGGTTTGTGCTGATGTGGGTGGGCTTTTTGAAGACTGCCAGTGGTCATACATTGTGTTCATACCAAATAAACATGTCCAGGACCTATCTGGACTCGGCCAGCTGGTTTCTATTCACGCAGTGCAAACATGGCCAGAAATGGTGCTTTCAAAAGCCTTATGCAACAATCTGTGAGCTCCAGCCAAAAGAAACCTTCACTGCTCATAACATGATATCTGAGAAACGGTGAGCAATCTCCCGATGATGTTTCTGAAGTCTTTCTGTAAGTCGAGACATAAGCAATCGCTATTTTCTTCAAAAACAAAAGTCACAGAGGAACTTCACTTTCCTCGGCGTGAAATAATAGACAGCGACTGTAACTTCACATATGCTGCTATTTGCTTAATATTGTGTTTCCAGAGTGCACTCAGAAAGCTAAGCGAGCGTAAAATGGGCCTTAAGTGTCTCAACATGTGTTCATGTTTCAAACATTAACAATAAAATCCAAAGAAAAAACAGAAAGGTTGAAACTAACATCCTGATGTTATCCAGCCTGAATAGTTCAGAAATTGGTCATTTTGTAGAATTACCATTTGTTTTGAGCAGGTTTCTTTATTCCTACCTCTAATAAATATTACTATTCTCTTCCACCAGCTTCAAATCTTTATCCTGAAAGAATAAATAAGTACATAAATGTATAAATAAAGAAATATTTTATTTATTGCATTTTATTATGTAGTGTTTATTACATTTATTGATATTCGCTATTTTAGTTAGTTAGATATTATATTATATTATATTATATTATATTATATTATATTATATTATATTATATTTACTTGTCTAGTAATTAGCAATTTTGTCTCATTTTCCTTTACAGATATATATATATATATATATATATATATATATATATATATATATATATATATATATATATATATATATATATATATATATATATATATATATATATATATATATATATATATATATATATATATATATATATATATATATATATATATATATATATAAAAAAATCTTAAACCAAGATACATTTGCTTCAGAAGCGTAATGGCATGAGATGTTAAGCTTTGCTTTCTGAAAAATTAAGTGAGAATTAAATTAGTTTTTTTTTCTTACAATCAGAATATATACCTGCCAATATATTTTATTATATTATCAGATTAGCATTTAAAAATTACTAAAATAAAAAATGTATGCACTAGCATTTTTTTGTTTGTTTTTGATGTATCTTGTTCAACAAGACTGCATTTATTTGATCAGAAATACAGTAAAAACAGTAATATTGTTATATATTATTACAAATTAATACACACAATTTTTTATATATTTTAATGTGTAATTTAATCCTGTGATGCAAAGCTGAATTTTCAGCATCATTACTCCAGTCTTCAGTGTCTGAAATATGATTTCCATATGCTAATCCTTCAGAAATCATTCTTCTATGCTGATTTGCTGCTCAAGAAACATTTCTTATGATTATCATTTATGTTGAAAACAGTTTTGCCACTTAATATTTTTTTTGGAAACCGTGTTGCATTTTCGTTCGCACTGCAAGTTTTGTTTTTTACTCAGCATTTTTTGTCTTGTTTTCCATTAGAATTATTTATAACTTCTAAATCAAGATACATTTGCTTGATAATTAACTTTTTCCTGTTCTTGTTTTCTGAAAAAGTACCAAAATTAAGTGAGTTTTCTTGTTTTAGACATAAACTTGCTTAGTTTTGATACATTTTCAGAAAACAAGACTTAATGTTGAAGTTAAATTGCTTCTCATGTACATTTGTGACCCTGGGCCACAAAACCAGTCTTAAGTGTCAATTTTCTGAACTTGAGATTTATACATCATCTGAAAACTGAATAAATAAGCTTTTGGCCGAGATACAACTATTTGAGAATCAGAGGGTGCAAAAAAATCTAAATATTGAGAAAATCACCTTTAAAGTTGTCCAAATGATGTTCTTTGCAATGCATATTACTAATCAAAAATTAAGTTTTGATATATTTACAATAGGAAATTTACTAAATATCTTCATGGAACATGATCTTTACTTAATATCCTAATGATTTTTATCATAAAAGAAAAATGGATAATTTTGACCCATACAGTGTATTTTTGGCTATTGCTACAAATATACCCCAGCGACTTAAGACTGGTTTTGTGCTCTTGGTTTAAGAATGTTTAGATGTTTGTAATGGAAAACGAGACAAAAGTACTAAATAAGAACATCTTTTTTTGAAGTGAGCAGGATTCAAAAAACAGCATTGAAATAAAACTCTTTTGTAACATTATGAATGTCTTTCCTCTCACTTTTGTGTTCTAAAGCAGCCGCTTCAATTAGTAGGAAGGTAAGGATCTTGATTTTGAAGTAAGCATTTTATGTTCGTGTCCCGCAGGCAGAGACGTGGATCAGAGCGAAGCTGCGAGACCTGAGGGACACCAGTAACGTCCATAGATGTCCTCTGACTGACTGGGAGGAACTTTGTCAAACCCTCCAGAGAGACTTGAAGGACTTTGAGAACACCGTCATACAACTCAACCAGGTTAGGACAAACCGTCTTCATTAGGAGAGTAAAAGATTGATGAATCATCGTCAGGTTTCAACAGGTCCCTCGGCCAAAATCAACAAAAGAAGTTCTCCCTTTTGCAAATAAATGGCAAAACATTTACAAATTGTTATGGTAACTATCATTACTTCTTTTTTAATGTCGACTTGTCAAAACACAATTTTAACAGCTCAGCTTTGACAAGACCTGCAGAGCCTCAGAAAGCTTTTTGTGAAATGTCCAAAATCACACAAAATGTCGAGTCACTCCATGTTTTTTTTTTTTTTCCCCAGCACAGATGCTAAATTTGTCCTTTACCCTTCATGTTGAAATAGTACATTGCAAATAATTAACCTCTCCTGACACACATCCCCGGTGGGTTGCAAAACCGGATCTCCTGTTAGCCTGAGACACAGAGAATGAGGACTTGGGTGGATTTCAAGCGCGCTGATATGATTAAGCTGTTGTTTTAGCAGGCCGTAGGTCTTTTGTTGCTCATGTAACGCTGATGAATGTTTGTGCAGATGGGAGAGCAATTAATGTGCAAGCTTAACCCAACGTCTGACCTGGTGAAGAAACAGCTGGCTCAGATCCGCGACCAATGGAACGCGCTCAAACAGACAGCAGCCAATCAAATCAAGGCGATGGGCGGGGCTAAGACTCTCCAGGAGTTTAATAAGAAGGTGGATTGTCTGGAGGCGTGGATCAAAGAGAAGGTTAAACGCACCACTTAACCTAGTTATACTAATTAACAGAGTCTTTTGATGGGGTTGTTTTTGGATTTGATGATGTTAACGGATCTTAGTGGGTTATATGGAGATATGTTAGTGATTTTATGTTAGGACGAACCTCACAAAACCTGTCATGGTCACTTTTCTATCAACAGTGAAAAGACTTGAACAAGAATTTATATTTTAAAGAAAAATGTAATAAAAATAAGCATAGTTTTAGGTCCATTACAGTTTTTTTTGTATTATTGTCATTTATTATTATTATTTATTTATTTATTTATTTTTTGCATTGTGACATTTTCATGACACACACAGATTTTCCATAAAATTCTTATTCTACATTCTTTAATGCATCCATCAGGTCTAATTCCTTTCATTTTTGTAAAAATAATTCTAAGTAATTGTAATACTGGAAAAATACTGTAATATAATTTGTTACAATACTATAATTTATTCAAATTAACATTATATTTTATATACACACACACACACACACACACACACACACACACACATATATTAAAAACCCCTTATATATGTATATATCAAATATATGTAATATATTATGTATGTATTTATTATAAATATTTGATAAAATATGCAAAGTAAATGACATTACAATGAAATTTTGTGACATTTATTTTTGTATTTATAAAATGTGGAGTTTGCAACATAACATGAAATGACCCATGTAAATATTAAAATATATTGAAATATTTGTTTTCTTGTGGGATTTTGGTCATATTATTCTTTCTTTCTGTTTTCCTTTGCTCATTAATCTTCGGCCTTCTTTGCATCTGCATCCAAGAAGCCGAGGTGTTACTGTTTTACGTCTCACCATGGTAGCCAGGCTCATTTAGAACAACAGTAGCTGCATTCAAAGAAAACAATCGCTGGGCTACAACAATTCAGGGCTGTAAACCTTTTATGTGTGTCAGCAGGAACAGGAACAATTGCTGGCCAGTATCCTTGGGGAAAACACTGACAAGATGCAGCTTACCAGGAAGATACTGGATTTGAAACAGGTGGGTGATTCTAGACAACAGACACAGAAATTGCTGCTAAATTCTCAGCAGGCCTCAATTATCACTACTGGAAAGCAATTGGATTTTTTTGAGAGAATCTGTTTTATCATCCAACGTAGTACCATTGTTTACCTGTATGTGAGCAAGTGCTTCTGATTTAAAGTGCAGTCTGAGAGGCTGAGACCTTCTGCTTACGCACATATAGGCCGTCATTCATTATACTTACTCTCAGACTGATTCACTAGCATCCCTAAAGCCAATTGAAACAGCCAGTTGTACTTCTAGGGTTGGGGACATTAGCCAAACACCTGGTTAAATGTAAGATCCTTAGCGCTCAGGGAAACTTGTATGTCTGACTTCCTTTCAGGATGAGCAGCTGTATCATAATCTTCATGAAGAGATCAATCATATGGCCCTCAGACTGGAAAAACAGGGGAAGACGGAAGGAAAGACCATCTCAACCCGCAGGAAACACATCAACAAAATGTTAGTGCAAATACTAATAATAATAATACACGAAAAAAATGTTGATGGCCCTTTAGAGTCTTTTTTTTTTTTTTAATTTATTTATAATTTTTAGAAATTATATATAATTAATATAAAATGGAAAAAATTATACACACGAATGTATATATATATATTATATTTTATAATAATATACATATATATGCAATTATCATGTATTACTATAAAATATAATCTATACGCAGATACATATGCATATAAATTAGATTTTATAATTATATAATAATTATTATGATTGTAATATACACTAGTCAACATTTGAAGTGGATCAAAAACTTTCATCAAAGTTATCCTAAAACCAAAATGCGTTCTTGTCTTAGGAAAACTTTGAGGAACTTTTTTGATCCACTTCAGATGTTGACTACTGTATATTATACTGACTAACATAATATATCAATATATAAAATTATTATTATTATTTCATATATACTGTATGTGTGTGTGTGTGTGTGTGTGTGTATATATATATATATATATATATATATAATAGCTATGAAATATAATAATTTATACACACAAATGTGTATATTATATTTTATAATAATATATACATATATGCACAATTATAATTTACCATAATTATTCATTTAATAATAATAATAATTATTATTATTATTATTATTAACAATTTAATAATCATTTGATATATTATAATTATTTGAATATTTATATGCATTTAATAAAGTTATTTATGTAATATGTATACATACAGAGACAATTATAATTTTTTTATTATATAAACTATTAAATGCATAAATATTCAAATAATGTTCAAAGCTAATAACTCTTTATCATCATCAATATATGAATAATTATAATTCTATGAATACATAAGAAATAATTATAATAATGTAAACAATAATTTAATAATTGTATGATTATATCATTTTTTACTTATTAATTAAAATAAAATATTAAATAAATTAAAATATTAATATTTGTCGACTACCTAGGTGGCTGAAGGCCCAGTCGCACTTGAAGGAATATCACGAGAATCTTCAGCTCGCCCTCGAAGTCTCGTCCTTCTACCAGCAGGCCGATAACATTGTCTGTTCCATCAACAACATGGTAATCATTTTCCTTCGTTGAACTATTTCGGTTCAGACCTCACAGGAATCCCGTATCTGTGCCATTTCGCTTTGACTTGTCCTTTGATACAAATGTAACCCAACTGTGTCTGTATGTTGACATGCTGATGTAATCTAAGAATGTTATTTATGGTTTGCTCTCCTTTTTTAACTTCTCATCCAGAGAAAAGGCCTCTCTGCAAGCAGCGGAGTGGAAAACGCCAGAGACGGGGAAATTCGGGACATTGCCAGTCAAATCATGGTGCGCGATCCAAAATTCACATCCCATTATAGTCACACGAGGAGCCGTGAGCCGTGCTGTGAACACGCTGACCCTAAACGCGTTAGTTCACGGTCCAGCTCCATGTCAAACACCAGCCTGACGCCTGCGTTTGTTTTCTTGTCGTTCTGTGTGGTTTCAGATGCTGGATGTGAGCGTTTCCCAGCTCTCTAACCTGCACCCGGCGCTGGCAGCCCGCGTCGCACAGAAGCAGAGCGAGGTGAAAGACTGCTGGGCCGTTCTCCAGAAGACTCTCAGGTAACTCAGACTTGCAGAGATATAAACTACACAAGCCCTACGGTGACCTCTCAGTAGGGGTGACCCTGAATAGTCGAAGATTCGGTGCTTCGATAGGAGGAGCTTGATTTGATACCAATCTCACAGTTGAATATTCGCAGAGGTGTTAAGATCATATAAGTTAATAAACAGCCTAATATGATAATGCTGCCAATAAGAATCTGAAAAGAAGCTTTTAATAAATATTTTACATGCATGAATAAATCCAACCACTCCTATAGATTTAAGTTAAGTTTCACCTTCCATAATCCGTGACCGTCAAAGGAGCATCTAGGCGGCAAGGATTTAAATCTTTAACAAGATTCAAATTGACACAAACAGAGACTGATCCCGATCAGGTTGGGTACAAGTGATTTAAAAACATTTCTAATTTGATTTTTAGATGCTGTGAATATAGGCGCCGATCCCATGGATGCTCGGGATCATAAAAACTCGATATTATTTATCCACTATCATTTTGGCGAGACTGATCTGGCAATCTATCCAGTGCATACTTGGAGAGAATCAAAAGGTTTATTTTTGTCCAGCAATGGACGGGACAAAAAAATATGTGAAGATGTATGTGAATTGAGGCTAGAGCACCCTCCGTGTTTAATTCTGGAAGCGGGCCTGGATAAATCTAGCTGTATTATAGCAGTTTTCACAGCAGCTCATATTTAGGCGGTCGCATGCAGTTTTATGTGGCAGTAGGCTATGCTTCAAAGTCAGAAAAATTAGCAGGATATTTGTTAATTTCCTCTGTGAAAATCTCTATACATTTAGAGTAAAAATGCACACGGGCTTCATCAAATACTCCTTGCATCTGTTGATTTCATCTTGTGTGGATATTTGGTTTTATTTGGTTCAAATCTCCGTTTCATCACCTCTGATCAGTAATAAACATGATATGCGACCAGCTGATGTTAAGTATATTTTAATCAAAACATTAAACATTATTTATCCTGTTTGTATCTGCGAGGCGTCCGTTACACATTTTCCCTGTGTGTTAACGTCAGTATTTATGACTGCTGAATGTCTGACTACTTGAATCTTGGTAATGTATCCCCCCGCCGCACCCAAACATATGATTCGACTATCAGTCGACTATCGGCAGGATTCGACAATTCTTATTCGACTATGAAAATCCTTATTTGGGGACACCCCTACCTCTCAGGGACAAGAGCCATTTCCCTCCTTAATGGGCTTTCCACAGAGCTGAAGGCTCTTTCCACAATCCTGCTTTTGTTGCATTTGTAATCCCCACCACCAACCGCATGGGACACAGCCAGGAAACTGCTTCCAAATGATAATTAGATGCATATAAAAGATGTGTGCTTATTTTCACAATGCCACCAATTACCAATCTGAATTTTTCCTCCTGATGTTTTGAAAAGCTAAACACCAAAACAAACTGTTTGAAATTATATTTAGCTGGAAGCGACACTTAAACTCTCTTGTTTGTTTGTTGCAATTTGGCCATTTTACTGCACCATCATCAGGCGTCCATATTGATTTCATCGTCGTTTGAGGTTTAAAAGTCTGCGATTCCTGCGCCCAGTTAGTCATACAGGGTCCTTAAAAAGCCTTAAAACGTCATAAATTTAGTTGTATAAAATTTAAGGCCATAACAAGTCTTAAACGGTACAAGAAAAGTCTTTATAATTTCAAGAAGTCTTGAATTTGAGGACTGAAAGACAAGAATCGTGATATGGCTTAAGCTGCATGTTTCAAAGTCAAACCACGGTGCAGGTGTTTTATATGAACGTACCTCTGAAGGGAACTGACTGTTTTCAGAAAGGTTTGCCTGATAAAGTAGCGTTTATGACAGGGTTGCCAGGTCTGCAAAACCAAACCAGCCCAAATGTTTAGCAGAACTAGTCTAAAACAAGCCCAATCATGTTTTTCCCCTTCATCAAAATCGCCTTCCGGGGCGATCGCTTTAACCCACGTAGTTAAAAAACAACCCCCGGCAATGCTTTAAAAATAGGAAAACCACAGACTTGGCAACACTGGTTTATAAACACAGCACTGCTTTGATTACAGCTGTTACCGGGGAAACAGCTATATTTCTGCCGCTCCAAAAGCGCCACCTGCTGGCAGATAATTAATTTGCATTTTCAAGAAGCCCGTTTGCTTAAATTATTCTAATAGTTGATGCTTTTGACTCATCCCTTTTCTTAAAAAAAGGGTTTAAATGCTGAAATGTGAAATTAATCATTTAAACTTATTTTTATAATAATTTCTGCAATCATTTTTATTAGGTATTATTTAAATAATTATTAAATGTATATATCATTATTCAAATAATTATTAATAATCCTATTATATTTATATGATTAATTTTATAGTTTTTTTATGTAATATAAATATTATTATTGCACTGTATGTATTAAATTTTATAGTAAGAAATTTTTATTATTGTAAGTATTATATAAATTATTAAATACATCTATAAATATTTAGATATCTTACACCAATAAACGATCTGATTTTTTTATTCTCCTGATCAGCAGGACACATTGAAACACTAAACGCCAAAACTTTTGTTGGAAACGGTGCTTAAACTCTCATTTGTTTGTTTGTTTGTACGTTGCAATGTGGTAACCAAATCCAAGTGTGAGCTTATTTTGTACTTTATTGCACCATCATCTAAGATGTCCATATTGATTTCATCACCTTTTGAGATTTAAAAGTCTGCGATTCCTGTTCCTGAGCCCAGTTAGTCATAATAAATAGTGTGCTTACTGCAGAAAGCTTGCCATCTCCTCCTTATGCCTTCGGTTGAGGGTGAAGTATGTTTATGCCTGTAATTAGAGGAATTTATTCCTTATATTAAATGCATAAGAGTTTATTTGGGCAAAGCAGATGTTTAATCAAGATGAATTCATGGCAAAAGTTACTAATGGTAAAATAATACACAAGCAGCTCGTTCTGTTCTGTGAAGGCAGTAAAAGTTCACAGCCGAGCAGGACGTTTCTGGGGGAAATTAATAAAGAGTTTCTCTATATAGAAGTCATCATATAAAAACAGATTCTGTTAATATGTGGATTTTTTTTTTTTAAGCCATTTTTGACATTCCCGGATGTAATTCTGTATTGTATGTTGTATATGTCTTGAATTTGGAGCAGTTAAAGTTCATCTGTCAAACGCTGGTTCTGCTTTTCTTTAACACCTGTGCATTTATGGATTATGTATGACTGGATTTATGAACGGGATAAGGTCAGGCTGGATACTGTATGGTCTCGTTGTTAACATCCACTTGCTCTTAGTCTGCACTATTAATCATTGTCAGATCAGTTGTTACTGTTACTTTTAGAACAGATGAACTTCTCATGCATCAGTTGTTGTAATCTCGCAGGACAAAATGCAGGATTTATGTTGCCTAAGAGTGATTTATTTATTTTTTAAAGGAAGACACAAGTCACATTGCATGCGTTCCAGAATGTAAAAACGTAAGCCTGAGCCTGGATTTGATTATTTAGATTGCATGTTAGGTGCATTACATATTCATTCATTCATTCATTCATTCATTCATTCATTCATTCATTCATTTTTTTCCATGAATATTTTTAATATATAATAAATGCTTTTCCTTATTCTTCATTGCTTATTAGTAGCATTAGCATCATGGTGGCAAACTTCGCAATTAAGGCAATGTAGACTTAAACTAGTGTGCGTAGAATAGATTTTTAATTTATGTAATTTTATATTTATGAATAGAAATTAATTTATTTAATATATAATATTAAATAAATTATAATTAATACAATTTATAGTTATAATATAAAATTATATTAATAAAATTATAAAATTGCATATATATATATATATATATATATATATATATATATATATATATATATATATATATATATATATATATATATATATATATATATATATATATATATATATATATATATATATATATATATGTGTGTGTATATATATGTATATTTATTATATATAATAATAATAATAATATATAATTCAAATGTAATTAATATAACTTTATAATTATATATTTTATTAATATTGTAAACTAGTGTGTGTATAATATATAATATAAAATTTTATTAATTATTATATTTTTATTTATAAATATATTATTATTATTATTAGATTTTAATATAAAATAATGATTCTCTTTATTCCTTATTAGAGGTGTTTTGATTTCTTCACATCATTTCTTTATCACTTCTTTATGCTTTATTTCTTTACACTTTACATAATTTCTTAAGGAAATGTAAACGTATTAAAACTAGTGTGTGTATATGATATAATATCATACAATTTGTGTATATATGTATGAATGCTTGGGTGTTATCCTCCAAAAGTTGAGCATTTCAAGCTTTAAAGCTGAGGAATCTGGTTATTCCCATGTGCATATTTATTTTAAGACATGATGTAGTGTGTTTAGTGGCTTTGTTTGGAAAACATTGCTTAATTTTGGAAGTTGCAAATACCAGATGTGTAATCCGCTATCATCGGTCGCTCACAGTCACTGTATTAAATTTCCATAGAGTGACAACGAAAGCGAATCCAGCGTCAACATAATTAGAGGCAGTGCTGAAGCTTCTGTGTTCTTGGCTTGGTCTTGGGTCCTGCTGGCAGGTTGATTTGATGGCTGAGTGTTTGTGTTTGTAGGAACGAAAAGGCAGCTCAGCTCCCCTCCACCCCCTCGTTAACCAGGGACGGCAGTGACCCTGAAACCCCGAGCCAAGAGCCGCCCGGCAGCGTGGGAACAGACCCACACAGGATTATGGGAAAGGAGGTTAAAGAGGAACAAAATCGTCTGAAGGGGTTTACGGTATGCAGCTTTCATTCTATTATAATTCTATAAGTATATCCTCCTTCTCTCTCTCATACCACTTGTTTTTCTTTTTGTCCTTCTTTTTGGTTTTCACGCTGAACGGAAATGTTTAAATGACACCAGAGGCCTTTTCACATGTTTCCCAAAGTATTAAATTCTGTGAATTGATTCATCAAGCTGATGTTATGCAAATTTATTGATTTCACTAAGATGTAAAAAAGGTGTCTGCTTCGTTGTTTTACGGCAGTTGTTTTCTTTACACAGTGTTGAAGCCAAAAAAAAAGCGGGGGATGAAATTTCTTCTAATAGTGGTAATAATGGTTTCTAAACCATGTATTATACAAACTTAAATATTCTGTGCAAATTAATAAATAGTAAAATTGCACTTTTCATGTGGAAGTTAAAGCCACTGTTGCTGCTTGTTTTGAGGTGTTTTTAGCAGTGGTATTTTAGTATTAATTTTACACTGTTATACTGTATTTATTAATATTTTGAACTAGCTTTTGTTTTTATGTTTTCAGTTTCAATTTTTATATTATTCATATTTTAATTGATTTTAGTAATTTTATGGTTTTGTCATTATTATTATTATTATTATTATTATTATTATTATTATTATTATTATTATTATTATTATTTTTTTTTTTTTAAATATTTTATAATATATATTATGTATGTTATGCACTTTAAATAAACAAATAAATATTTTAAATAATTTATTTATAATAATATATTTTATTACTGTATATAATGTTTTTCGTTTATTCCTTGTTAGTGGTATTAGCATTATGTTGGTAACTGAGAAGTGTTTTAGCAGTGTTATTTTCGTACCATTTATATTCTATTAAAATATTTATCATAATATATTAAATGAGCTATTTATATTTTCAGTTTTTCTAAGTTTCTCTAAAATTTGCTTTTTATTTTATTTCAGCAGTACAAACAATTTTTAATAGTTTTATTTTTAGTTTAGTTAACTAGTTAACAGCACTTGATGTAAGTCACGTGAACAAACCTTAAGTGTTTCTACTGCTTAGTGCTGAAGAGATCAGCACTTGCTTTAATTACATAATAGACGCTGTAAATGACCTCTGACGCGTTGAGTCTGGCTTCTCTTTAGGCCACACAAGTCAAATACAGTCGCTGCTCTCCACGGATGATGGTGCAGTTTGCTTTAATTTGACTGAGTCACTAGTTAGTTAGGAGGGAAAAATGTGAGGTTGCTCTTTCTCTGTGTGTTGGTTTGGATGGGATGTAGATGAGTCAGTTTCTGTCATTTATTTAATGACATCCTCTCTATCTAACAAAGTCTCGTTGTCTGTGAGACACCGCTTTCAGGAAAGTCTTTGGAGGTGTTATTGACACTGGCAGGACAGATCTAGACATTTCCATTCGTTCGATTGTGCTGCGAGGGCAAAAACAGGCCGCCAGGACAAACAGCATTCTCTCAAAACTCCCGAATCTAGACGTTTTCATATCCTCTCTGACATTATGGCTGTAATAACATCTTTTGGACATACCTGCAGAAAATGGAGGAAAACACTCATTGGATTAAAGAAATAGCAGCATAAACCATTTGTTATGTTATAGGCCATTAGCACTGAAGAAGGGCTTCATTGTGTGTAGTATGATTATCTTGGATGTGTTTCTGGATGTTATTATGCCAGTCCTCCCTTTCTCAGTGTTTTTTTTTTTTGAGGAAATTAATACTTTTATTCAGCAAGGACACATTAAAGTGATCAAAAGTGACAGTAAAGACATTTATAATGTTACAAAAGATTTCCATTTCAAATAAATGCTGTTCTTCTGAACTTTCTATTCATCAAATCATCATGAAAAACAAAACGTTTCACAGTTTCCAAAAAATGAGGCAGCACATGACTAATTGAAATTATTCATATTAAATATACATTTTTATTGATTATACTATTTTTTTTTTTAATAATATTTGTCAGTATAATATATTATAAATATAAATTATAATATTGTTAGTTTAAATAAATGTAAATATATTAGTTAATATAAGCAATTTAAATAAATAAACAAATATTTTAAATAACATAATTAATGGAAACTAAATTAAAAATAGTATTAATATTATTTTAGGTCTGATTTCAAATTAATATTAAAGTATCACAGTGTCCACAAAAATATGAAGGGGCACAAATGTTTTCAACATAATAATAATAATAATAATAATAATAATAATAATAATAATAATAAATGTTTCTTGAGCAGCATATTAGAATGATTTCTGAAGGATCATGTGACACTGAAGACTGGCGTAATGATGCTGAAAACATAGTTTTGATCACAGAAATAAATTACATTTTACAATATATTCACATAGAAAACTGTTATTTTAAATTGTAATAAAATTTCACAGTTTGACTGTTTTTGCTGTATTTTCATTAAAATACATGCAGCCTTGGTGAGTATAAAAAGTATTTTTGGTTGTATTTCTGGACATGCAGTATTTCATACATAAACTGTTGCTGCCAAAAGTCAAGAGTAATTTCCAGTAAAACATGGACTGTCTCGTCCAGTATTTTTTTTGTTTGTTTTTGACTAGTCTTAATTGTTAGATCCCTACATAAGCTTTTGATCATATGGTTTTCTGGCTTGGTTTTGATTGGCACGGTGCTGGCGATGTTCTGGGCTGAAGCAGGTTTGTAACAATGGCCGCTTGTGTCAGTGCTTGTAGCAGAGGTTACCTGGGTGTATCGTGTATGAGAGCCGTGCTCATTATGCTTTATGGAGACTTTTACTGGGAGACACGAATCCCCAGGACTAACATGATGCCAGACGGCACCACCGGTCCAAAAGCTCGCCATCTTCCAACTCCAGTTCTCTTCAGACTGTTGTTTTGCCATGACTGCAGTCGACTGAACGAGAAAATGAGACAGTTTGTGCAAATACTCACTATACCACCTCTAGCGTAGGGTTTTTAGCCTTAGAAAACTGTTTGTTGATGTATCCTATGGTTGTTTACTGGTCTCAGCTGCTTTAACTCTATAAAGCCTACTGCACTTTAATAAACTAATTTCTAAGGCCGCTAAATGATCCACGTTTGCTGAAAACCTGTCACACACAATCTACTACATGCCTTCTGTCGTCTGATTAATAGTTTTGACTTTTTAATCAAGTAATTTTAGTGTAATTGTGCAAACATAAACCTTCAGCTTGTGCTTCACGTGTCTTTCTGCTGTCTGATTTTTATAAAGTAAACATAAGAATACCTTGGATATTGTAATATTTCAAGATGAACGCTTACTGGACTCAAGCAACTCGGGTTTACTTCATTATCCAGACGTCATTTATTAGAAAAATCCTGTTCAAATGTCAGGATCAGATATGATCATCAGGCTTTTGAGGAACGTTTATTTATCATCATTGGATTGTATTGCATTGCGTTAGATCATCAAACTAAGCATTTAAATCTCAGTTTTACTAAGAAATATTACTGGGAGATACAGAGTGACGACTGATATTTATATAATTTTATGTAAGTATCTGCTATCGTGCTATAGAGATCTCATTGATTTAGCCTACACTACAATTTTCGCCACTTTTTGTCCATATAAATATCAGCATCTCTCATTGCATATTTTTGCTCAGTTTGGGCCTCTGAGTAAAATCAGAGTTAAAAGTGGAAGTGAAGCAGTCAGTTAAGTTTACATTATTTAGTAAAGTGATTTCCACTTTGATTAAAAAATATATAACAAACATGACTAATGTATCCATTTTAAAGAAAAAAGTTTGTTTTGTTATAGCTTTTGGAGCACACCACCGTGTGTGACGTCACGGGGTTGGTTCGCTCCGATGGCCAGTACAGTAATACAAGCATTTCTTTACATTTTGAACACACGCTTCTTTTCGAAATGGAGGAAGATGACCTTGAGTCCATAATAAGTGCAATTGCCTATGCATTTGAGCCGATACGGCAATGGGACCGAGCAGTATTAGGGGTTGGAGAAGTCGTGAACCTGCTGGTTTGGGGTAAAGTGCGGATCGGAAGCAATACTCGTTTACGTGGATACTCCACAAGACTGTCATTCCGACGTGCTTTTGTGTGTCTCCCCAGGTGAAAAACAAGTGCACTTCCATAATGTACTTAAAGTGCTCTATTTTCGCACACTAATTTTGTACTTAATAAATATTCATTTAAAAAATGTACTTAGCTACCACTTGTAGTACACTTGAGTGTACTAGTGTATGAAAGATGGGTTCAAGTGTACTACAAGTGGTAACTAAATACATTTATTAAATACAAAGATAGCATGTTAAAAGTGCATTTTAGTTCATATTCTAGTATATTCTAGTTCATATTCTTTTAGTTTTAGTTCATATTGATGTTGAATATTCATCCAAATGATGGTGAAAACCAAATTATTTGTGTTAAAATAACATTTGTGTATTCAAAATGTAAAGAAATGCTTGTATTACTCAGTGGTACTGCAAGATGGCGTCGCTCTTGCTTCAAAAGCTATCACAAAACAAACTTTTTTCTTTAAAATGGAAACATTTAATCATGTTTGTTATATATATTTTTTTTATTAAAATGCAAGTTATTTTCCTAAATAATGTAAACTTGATTGACTGCTTCATTTCCACTTTAAGTTAGTCTCTCAATCTGGTCAAGTTGGTTAAATAAAGTGCCCAAAACCCGACGACCGACTAACCTGGATTAGTTTAAGCCGTTTATTTCAGTTCAATCATGTCTAAACCTGTGTATTTTCATGCATTATGAGGCACCGCATCCATCCGTTGGCGAGGGTGTGTGTATAACCAGACTTCTTGTTTAGTGACGTGAGGTAAACATGACGAAGAGGCCTGTATTTCTCTCTAATGGCTCCCAGATGCAGCCGCCACACGCTTCATATGTACTACGAGAGCGTTTGGCTGACATCGCTCCACAACTTTACACTGAAAGAAAAGCTGATGAAATACGGCACTAATTACTATCAGCGCTGGGAACGAGCAGAGGAAGCCCTTCAAGAGCTGTCTGGTGACATAATTCACTGTCCCTTAGTTTTCATCATGCAGGAAAGGCTGGAGTTTGTATAAAGCCTGGACTGATCTGAAGCGGGCATGTGGAGAAGAGACGTCGGAGCGTGTAATTACACCACGCTTGTTACTCAAACGCTTCACGCTCGCGAATAGCCCGATAACGTGCCGCTGTGCGATTAAACTCGAGGCTTGCACTCTTTGAGTGGCGTGTTTATAAATGCTATTAGGCCTTGTAAATTTGCTGCGCTCTCCAAATGGCACTTTCTCAGGCGACTGTTTCTTTCTTTCTCTCAGGCATCACGCATTTCTCTCTCCCAAACTCTGACTCATTCATCCTGAGCTCATAATCAGAGAATGCCCAGCTCAAATTCATATGCCGCCATAAAGTAGAAATGAGCCGATGGGGTGCCGTGCATGAAAACCGATTTTGTCTGTGTGAAAGAAAGCACTGTGGAAGTGATTTTGCAGTTGGTTCTCGCATATATATATAGATAGATAGATAGATAGATAGATAGATAGATAGATAGATAGATAGATAGATAGATAGATAGATAGATAGATAGATAGATAGATAGATAGATAGATAGATAGATAGATAGATAGATATAGTCATTTATTGTTAATTGCCAAATTCTAATTTGTGGAAATCTTTGAGATCTTTTAATTGTGCTTTTTGTCTTCTGTCCTCATTCACTTTCATTGTCAGATCTGGTTTGGAATGAAAGGATAGCGTAATTATCAGTCTCTAATGCTCACCAAGGCTGCATTTATTTGGTCAAAAATACAATAAAACTGTAATATTGTGTGAAATATTATCGCAAGTTCAAATAACTGTTTTTTTTTTTTTGGAATATGTTAAAATGTAATTTATTTCTGTGATCAAAGCTGTATTTTCAGCATCATTACTCCAGTCTTCAGTGTCACATGATCTTCAGAAATCATTCTAATATGCTGATTTGCTGCTCAAGAAACATATCTGATTATTATCAATGTTGAAAACAGTTGAGCCACTTCATATTTTTGTGGTAATCTTCATACTTTTTTCTCAGAACTATACTTTAACATTAATTATACTATACTGATAAATGTTATAAAATGAATACCATCAACAGTAATTCATATTTAATATTAATAAATAATATTATTCATTATTAATTACAATTATTTAATCATGCTTTTTTAATATTATTAATATTAATTAGAAATCTTAAATATAAATTATATTTGCATAAATTTATATGAATCACACACGCACAGAAAAATGTTGTTTATTTAATAACCTTGCATCAATAAAAAGTTATTATAATAATACAAATTTTGGGTTATTTTCCTCAATACTTGTGCTTGCTGTGTATTGTTATGAT
Source organism: Acrossocheilus fasciatus (assembly GCA_036784905.1). Classification (NCBI taxonomy): domain Eukaryota; kingdom Metazoa; phylum Chordata; class Actinopteri; order Cypriniformes; family Cyprinidae; genus Acrossocheilus; species Acrossocheilus fasciatus. The sequence goes on from CM071950.1 coordinate 29,223,247, forward strand.
TATTAGAGTATCATGTTGTTCATAGCTGATGTAATGCACATGAAAAAGCAGTGACCTTCTGCTCGAGACATGATGGCGATTATACAGAATAATTATTTTCCCATGTTGGCTTCCTCATGTGACGCTGGAGCCTGTTTAACAGCACTGCTCACTCTAACTTTCCAGAAAATGTGATTGGCTTTCTTTCTGGGATTACATCCATACTGTCCGCACCTCCAACCACACGCTGATATTCAGACCCGGCTTACCAGCCAACCTCGTCAGTATCACGAAGGACCACCGTGTTTTAAACAAGCACACAAAGGTCCGTAGTAGGCGTTGTCTGCTGGATGAACACGTAGCTTGTGTTTCCCCCCGCAGGCCGGGAGAGACGCCGAGCGCTACGGGAAGCCCTCAGACAGCCGGGATGCTGGAGAGATGGCAGCACGAGCCACCCTCAAACTCCACACGGCCGCTGAAAGGTGACATTTTCACTTTGGAAAATTTTTTTGCACACATGCAAATTTAAGATGCATGCTAAATAAGAGGTCCTGTGTTTGGCTTTACAGCGGGAACGCTCCAAGGCCCGAGTCCAGCGGCCACACACCGCTCCACACGCAACTCCAGAAGTTCACCGTTTCTGCAGACAAGGTGCCTATTTATTACTTCACTATTACACAAGAGTTACACAATCACTTATGCTGTGAAAAGACCCACTGAGTCCAGTCAGAACAGAACAGAGAAGCTCTTAGCCGCTTCACTGTGGTTCAGCTGAGAGTTCAGATTCTTCGGGAATAAACTCATGAGAGGTTGATCGATGGGTCTTTGCTAATTGCTCGAGGATCTGCTAGTGTATGTGACTTCCAGGAATTGTTCTGGCTTGAAAACGCTGCCGGCGGCTTCTGAACCCAGTCTGGGCCGAGCAGCCAGCGGTTCAGAGGTCAGCCAGGTCTAAATAAGGATCTCTCATCTCTTTCTGTTAGAACTATGTCTTCCTGTTTTTTCATTGAATGTGACGCCTCGGTTCTGTTCTAAAACCTAGAGAGCTGTATAGAAAGCATTTAGGCAGAATAGACATAGTAGGTCCGCTTGTGACAATTAATACAATTAGTTATTAATTAGACTTTTAAAATAATAATAATAATAATAATAATTAATACATTATTTATATGTATATTTATTTATTTTTATTTATAAAAAATAATGTACATATATATAATTACATTTGTTATAATGATAAATGTTTAAAAATTACTGTAATCAAATTTTATAATTATAAATATGATAAATTAGTAGTGATCAATAATAAAAATAACTAATATTAAAATTATACTTTGTTTATTATTAATTAGAAATCAGACCTAAATATTATTTTATTTAAAAATCTGACATTTAAAACAATATGAATATTATATAATGAATAAATATAAATTATATTTCCACCAATTTTATTTTCAGAAATTATATGTATATTAACTATGTATTTATACATTATTTAATTATAATTTGAAATAGCAATATTATAAAATGTTATTATACTGATAAATATTATTAAAATAAATATCATTATCAAATTTTATATTAATAGTCATCTTACATTACTTTTTATTAAAATTATACTTTTATTATTGTTGTACATTATTATAAAATTATTCTTAGTTTAATATTATTATTATTATTGTTATTATATACTAAAATTTAAATAAACTTAGTTTAGAATTAATATTTTTAGAATTAATTCAATAACTTAAATATCATTAAAAATAGTTGTAGTGAAAATGTAGCTTATTGTCATATTTCATATTTGTGTGTGTATTATGATCATTAGTGTGTTGTGTTGTTAGCTGAGCAACATGCTAATGTCTAACTATAGGAATGAGTCAAAGGTGCATCTCTTGTGCAGTTCACGTGGAGTAGACTGCTGTCTGTGGGGGAGTCTCTAGGTGTTTTGAACAGAGCGGCTGTGTTCATGTTCTCGTTGTATTCTCTGCAGACTCTCTCCTGGCTCAAAGACAGCGTTGCGATGGCCACTCAGATCTGCAGTTTGGCCGGGCCGAACGGTTTTGAAGCAGCCAAGAGGCGTCAGGCCTCACTGGAACAGGATATCCTGTCCAACAGAGCCAGGATAGAGCTGGTCAAGAAGGTGAGCGCTGCTGTCAGAGTGTGTTAGAACTGGGATGTTCACTGGCTTTACACAACAAGTGTGCATAGATACCTCATCATACACTAACTTTTGTCCATTGGTAATGCACTTTTTGGAAATTAAACTCGACTTAAGGGCACCTATTATGCCCCTTTTTACAAGATGTAATATTGGCCTTGGGTGTCCCCAGAATTTGTCTGTGAAGTTTCCGCCCCAAATACCCCACAGATCATTTATTATAACAGCTGGAAAATGTCATTTTTGGGGTGTGTCTAAAAACGAACTTTGTATGGCTTTAAATGCACTGAAGAGGGCGTGTTTCTCTCTGCATTGCATATCAGCAGCAATAAACACAGCCAGTAGAAGCAACGTAACTGAGAGCGAGCGAACCGGTGTTCAACTGTACATATGGGAAGTCAAATGCACTGAAAGTGGGACGAAAACAGCGCGATGTTACAGAGCTGTCACCGCCGCCGATCAATGGACTGAGCCTTGCGACCACGCTACCGAACGAATCTCACAAGCACGGCGCTGATCAGTTAAAAATACTTAATGTACGCACACAAATACGATTAAAACGCTAAGCGCAGTAATGACATGACATTCACAAAGGAGTCTTGAGTGATACACGCATTTAGATAGATGTTGAGGTGCATTACCTTGAAAAATGAAATTAATCCACAGCGTCCTCAGCAGCTCAGATGTTGGGAGAAAATGAAGACTCTTATGTTCAGTCTTGCATCCAAACACAGAACACAGGGATTGCTTGCGAGACATTGTTGACGTTACAGCTGCTCGAGCGCGGAGAAAATGAAGGACAGCGTAAACGCTGAGGGTGGAAACTATAGCAATGAAGGGCTGTCAATCAACCCCTGTGGCCACGCCTTCCGAAATGCGACGTCACACTTTTGCATAATAGTTGCCCTTTTAAGTTATTGTGTAAAAAAATAAAAATAATAAACATTAAGCTACTTTTTCTAACAAGTAGAAGTGTATTGCAATGATTCTTTACTGCATGCCGCATTTTATTGAGAGAATAAATCCTCAAGTTTTTTTTCTAGTTTAAATAATTAAATTGAAGCGATTACGATTTTTCTTTCCGCTTATCAATGAAATGTGTAAGTTTGATGCATTATAGCAAATTAATTATTTTGAATGGTTTATTTCAGTAAGCTGATTAAAAAATTGTTTTTGATTTAATTATTTAAAATATTGTGTTTTTGTTATCGTTTTTTGGTGGTTTTAGCCTTGTTTTGTGGTTTGATTTTGTCTAAATGTATGTCTTCAGGATTGATGCTGTTGCCTTAATTCAAAGTGTTTTTGTATATATTAAATCCTGCTACTAATAAATTATATAAAATTACTATAATTATTTTATAATAATTATTAATGCTCATTAATAATAATAAAAATAACTTATTTAAATTAAACTGTTATATTTTCTAATTAATTAATAATTTTTCTAATAATTTTTTAATTAGCATTAATTATATAGAAATACTATAGAATTTACATTATATTGATAAATAATTTATATTTAATAAAAATTAATATTAGTCCTTAACCATAATGACAATTAAAATGACTAAAATTATACTTAGTTTAATATTATTAATATTAATTGGAAATCAGACTTTTAAAATAGTATATTATTCAATTAACAAATTGTAATTATATTTGCATGAATTATTGAAAATGTAAAAATGTTCATTCAAACCTCTTGTTTCCATCCAGGAGGGTTACAGTCTGGTGAGGGCTCAGCATCCGGGCAGCATGAAGATCCAGGAGTTTCTGAGTCAGCTGGAGGTTCTGTGGGAAGAGCTGAAGAGAAGACATGAGAGGAATGGTCTGGTCCTGAAGGTGTCAGAGGAGCTCAACTATAAGGTACATATATCTCGTGTTTCCCTGAGTGTTTGGAATGGCATACTGCCTTCTGTTGTTTAAAGAAAATAGTGAGCAGTATGTATACTGAGCAAAATATGCCATTTATTATGCCAAGAAATGCCCACATAACTACATTTGCCAAAATGTACAGTATACATCTAGAACACACTGTCTGGAGTACTGTATCCCATAATGCAATCAATCATGATATGACTTCTTTTTTTTTTTTTTTTGATTACTTTTGAAGAAGGTTATGTAACAAAAATGTAGCAGATTACTGTTTGAAATATCAATCTTTGCATTTTGCGTACTGTTTCACATAAATAGTAGACACTGCACAGTGTATTTTGCATGAAGAAATTTTATGTAAAGTGCTGTATGTGTCTAAATGACAAATTTCATTTATGCTGATTACATTATAAAATATAAATAAAAAATATAGCAATTTTTGTTTTGTTGCATTTAATATTTGCTTTATTACAGTAAAAAAAAAATCAAATGAAATTTTGCTGCATTACAGTGATTTTTGATTTTTGATGGAAAAGGTGCTTAATTATCTTAAAAATAATGTCTCAATGCAAAAGTTGTAAGTTGAATTCATATAATATACATAACACGATGGCAGGTAAACAAAATGAAAGTAAAATAAAATTAAATATTAAATGAAATATTAGGACATATTTGCACTTCTTTTTGACTCACTAGTCAAGTCAAGTCACCTTTATTTATATAGCGCTTCTACCAATACAGATTGTGTCAAAGCACTTAACAGTATCAAATTGGAGGACAGAGTGTCAGTAATATATAATGATAAGATTAAACACTCAATTTTCAGTTAAAGGCATTTTATTATTGAATTCAGAGATGTCATTGTCTAGCTCAGTTTAGTTTAAATAGTATCTGTGCAATCAAATCGGCGATAATCGCTAGAAATTCTATTTCATTGTACTGCCAAAAGATAAGATATTCTACACAAAATTTGATTTCAAATGCAAAATAACCATATTTTTGCCAAATGCATGCAGTTTGTAAAGTGTTCAGTATACAGTCAATCAGTCACCCTGCATGGAATATTATATCTCATAATGCAGTGTGGGATAAAAATTAAAGTCTCTGCCTCATGAGTGTATTTGTGATTTGTGACCCTGGACCACAAAACCAGTCATAAGGGTCAATTTTTGGAAATTGAGATTTATACATAAAATGAAAGCTGAATAAGTAAGCTTTTGATGTATGGTTTGTTAGGATCGGACAATATTTGGCCGAGATGCAACTTTGAAAATCTGGAATCTGAGGGTGCAAAAAAATCTAAATATTGAGAAAATCGCCTTTAAAGTTGTCCAAAAGAAGTTCTTAGCAATGCATATTACTAATCAAAAATTAAGTTTTGATAGATTTACGGGTAGGACATTTACAAAATATCTTCATGGAACATGATCGTTACTGAATATACTAATTATTTTTGGCATAAAAGAAAAATCGATAATTTTGGCCCACACAATGTATTTTTGGCTATTGCTACAAATATACCCCAGCGACTTAAGACTGGTTTTGTGGTCCAGGGTCACATTTGTGTATTGCAGAGAATATTAACTGACAGACAGTCCACAGCAGCTGTGTTTAATTGATAACTGAGTTGTTTGTGATTGGCAGGTGGTGCGGATGCTGCAGTCTCTGGCCAGTCTGGAGGCGTGGTTGGAGGCGGTGGAGCTGTCCATCAGGCAGGCGTCTTTGGCTGGAGACCCCGAGTCTGTAAGCGTGGCGGAGCAAGAGAGCTGCCAGCTGGAGCAGGAGCTGGAGGCCAGACGTCTGGAGCTGCAGAACCTTAGACAGGAAGTAGATCATCTAAGCAGTCAAAGACATCTTCATACTCAGCTGCTTCCAGCACGCCTGAAGGACGTGGAGATGAAGTATGTGCCGCCGGTTCGATACGGATAGACGTTGTTTAGGCTGCGGTGTTCGGATGTATGAGCGTCTGTGTTTCTTTCAGATTCAGCAGTGTGCAGATGGCACTGACCCAGCAGAGCTCAGAGCTGAAGGACACGCGGATGCTCACAGAGTTCCTGGAGAAGGTGGAGCTCGAGGAAAGTCACTACAGCACCCTGGGACAGGTTAGCTACGGGTTGTGTTTTTATAGTTCATTTACATTCATGCATTTGCCAGATGCATTTATCCAAAGCGATTTACATTGCTTTGAAGGTTTTCATTTTATTGGTTTATGCATTCGCTGGGAATCGAACCCATGACCTTGACAATGCATTTGAACTACAGGAACGCTCAATTCATTTCTAGCATTGATAATGGCAGCATTAAGTTGGAGATAAAGTGTGCCATAGAAAGATGGTGTGGTTTAGTCATAATTAGAAAGGTTGCTGGCTCGAATCCAGTGTTGAACAACAATCCATTAACTGTATTGTAAAAAAAAATAATAATTATTGTCATAGCTTCATCTCTGGCTCCATCCATTTGTTAATGATTGTAAAAAATTATTATTATTATTATTATTGTTAAAAATATCTTATTTATAAATTATTATTATAAATAAGACTTAAATGTTAAATATTATTTAATAAATAAATAAATATCAATTGGATTTGCATCAGTCATACTTATATCAATTTATGTATATGGTTTATGTATATCATATTATAAATATTATGTAATTTCATTTATTTATAATGTTATTAATTTAATATTGTACAATTTATATTTATAAAACTATTATAAACTCTTTATATTATATGATACTAATAAATCTAATTATAAAAACAAATATGAATTTAATATAATCAGTAATCATTAATAATTAAGTTAAATTTTATTTTTATTATTACAATTTCCTTAGTTCAGTTTAAAACTGAAGTTTAGAATAAATAAAAATTAAAATCAATAAATATAGTTTTGTGTGTGTGTGTGTGTTTGGGAGTGTGTGTGTGTGTGTGTGTATATATGTTTGTGTGTGCTGTGTATTGTTATAATTATTAGAGTAGCATGTTGATAGTTTGGCAACATGCTAATGTCAAACTGTTGGAATCAATCCGTCAGTCAAGTCTGTTAATTTCTTTCAATTCTACCCAATTTTATGAGTTTTTAGAGATTTTCCACTTATAGCCAGAACAATTCAGATTTTGTTTATAATGACATTCAAAATAAGTGAAGAGGTGCAATGAACTTGCCACAAATCCATACAAATGAATAAGTGGACACGAAATATTGATTTGAGTTTAAATCATTTTATTATGCGAGACGGAAGAGATTACGGAGTGATATGAGGCATCAAACTAGCACAGCTGTGTTGGAAAAAACAGTTAATTATCCCATTCAGTCTCACTATAAACAAATATTTGATCAGAATGGCAGGATCGACCAATCAGAATAGAGTATTGCAGAGAGCTGCATAATCAGACTGTCAGACTTACAGTAGTCTAGTCTTTGTTTGATTTCCTGATTTATTCGTTATTGTACTGTTCCTCCAGCCACTGTGCAGTGAGCTTGACTCTGGACCGTCTCTTCTGAGCTTGCCGGTGAGCGGACATGATGAGCCCCTGATGGAAGCCATTGGGAACCCTGTGAAGGAGCTCAGAGAAGCAGTGGAGATGCTCAATGACACAGCGCGGGAGAGGGGCCGCTCGCAGTCACATGACCAGAGCATCCAGGAGCTGCTCACCAGGGTGTGTAGAGTCAGAAATTAACTTTTGTTTGTGTTGAGGCAGACTTGGCAAGAAAGATTTGATATGCAAGTGTTGACTATTCTCTGTACTATTCGTTCTGTCCTCGTTTCCCAGCATGCCATGGTGTCAGCGCGCGTGGAGCAGTGTCTGCAGCGCTGTGCCGAGCTCGCCGTAGACGTGCTGGAGATGGAGAGTGAGATGGCTGTGAGATGTGAGCCAGATCGCTGTGGTCTGGATGACCTGCAGGAGTACCAGGACCAGCTGGAGGTATGGGTGCACTGAACGTTACTGCAGGACTACCAGAAAAAAATGAGTTTAGGGTGAATCTTACAAAACCTGGCTCACATTTGACCTTATTTTTAGGACAAGTAAAATATTTTGCAGTTCTACCTTGTTTTTTATGAGTTAATAATTTTCTCCTAACAATCTTATTGCTATAATGCACACACACATAAAAAAAAAAAATTATTAAATTAAATTGTAAAATATTCATACATAATGGTAGTGTTGTTTTTCTGCCCTCAATTTATCCTTTTTATTTAATAAAAATTCTTTTTACAGCAATTTTCATTTATTAATTAATTGTCATGAAAATAATCACATCGCAATAATAATAATAATAATAATAATTATTATTATTATTATATAATTTTTATAATAATTTATTATTATTATTATTATTATTGTAATGTGATTTTTTAAATTTTTTATTTGACAAATAAAAACAAGAAATTATCACTTGTTTTTTAATGTTGTTGTTGTTATTATTATCGTGATTATCATGATGGGATTTTCATGACAGTTAGGTAACAAAAAATTGAATTCTTTCTTTATTAATAACAATAATATTATTATTATTGTTATTAATAAATAAAGAATTCAATTTTTTTTGTTACTTAACTGTCATGACAATTATTATTATTATTATTATTATTATTATTATTATTTATTTTCATGACAAGTAAGTAATAAAAATAAGAATGAAAAGAAATAAAACAAAATTAAATAAGAAAGAATAATTAATAATAATAACACTACTTGTAGTAGTGTTATTGCAAAACAAATTCCTGAACCCAAAAATATAGCTGATTTTATTCATGCAGATTTTTGTTGTGAAATGCTGTCATGCAATTTACCCTTTAAAAAATATATATATATATAAAAAAAAGTAAATCCAGACAGCAACCAAGTGTTTCTCAACACAATAACATGTCCGGAGCATTTACCAGCGAACGCGCTCTGCGAACAGGAAGCATCTTGTTTGCCGGGACTCGGTGACCGCCCGGTCTTGATCTAATGGAAATGTCTTTCTCCCACCTCTTGTGATGAATTTGTTTTAGCACATTGTTTCTAGAATCTGTTTCCTGTTGTGGTTGAAGCTGGACATCCACTGAGGCTCAGCCAGACCCTTGTTTTGTTCAATAGATGTTAATGAAGTGAGCCCACACATGCCTTTATTATCCACACAGGACTCCATTGTGTGCAAGTTTTTGGCGTTTATGATGTGTATTTGTATGTGTCGGTTGATTCATTTGAGACTGCAGCATTGTGCGGGTGCGTTGCGATGCAAAAATACCTCGATGGCGTGCAAAACACGAACACATCTGTCTGGAAACCCCAAAGCACAAGAAATGACCTAATGGCTCATACTAAAATAGTTTGACGCTCATGCACAAAGCATCTGACAATCTCTGTTTTGCAGCCGCAGATCTGAAACACAACGGCTTGATTCTTATTAACGCTTTTAATTAGCTTCAGAAACTCTGTCAGCGATGACAGCAATGCATATGTGAAGCATATGGTTCCTTTAACAGATGTAAAGCACTGAAAGTGTGAAGCCGTAAGAGTTTGCACAACTGGGGTTTATGCTGCAAAAATAGCACTTGTAGGATGGTAGTATGTGATTGTGAACTTAAACCTAGACGTGTTTTCTTCCTCCAGGCTGAATACGGGCTCTTGAAGGAGGAGGTGGAGGCCATGGCGAGTCTGGCAAGCCGTTTGTCAGACGTGTGTCCAGAGAGGATGAACGCTGTAGAGACTGAGATTCAGAGCAGCCTGAACGCCTGGGACGAGCTCGGCAAAAGTGTGGCTGAAAACAAGAAAAGACTCCTGCAGTTTGGACACCTGCGCCATTTCTTTAGGAACTACTTGGCAATGATGTAAGGCTATGATTAAATGAGACCTCATTTTTTCACATTTTGTTAAAGACTGACATCACGAGAACACGTGCAGGTCATAATTTACATCAAAACCAAAAGAAAGGGATGATAATTAATATGCATAGTTTAAATAAATTAAATCCTTTTTTAGGATTATTAGACTTTTTTGCATTATAATATTTTCATGACATACACTGGGACATTTCCCCCTAAATTTTGATAATTAATTAATTAATTAATAATTGAGTATTAATATACATTAATCACATTAATACATTGGAAGTACTAATATAAATTGATTAATCACATATAGCAAAATTAAAAATGACTATATATACTATTAGTATATAGGTATTTCTACTTATATAGTGCATGTATTTGTAAAATTATTTTCATGAAAATTAAGTTTCCTCTAAAATTTGTATTGCTGTAATATGCCCAGATATTTCAATTATGTATAATATAATAAAAAATTAAATTAAGTATAATTATAATATTTTATTATAAATTTAATAAAATTATAATATTCTAATATACTTTTATTATTTTAGAATTTTATTCTAATTATAATAAAAGTAATTATTATTTAAAAAAAAAATATATATATATATATATATATATATATATATATATATATATATATATATATATATATATATATATATAATTTTTTAAAATGTTTTTATTTATTAAAATACCATAGTATAGTAATGAGAATTTAATAGCAATTGAACATGATTAAAAAAACACAAAAAACTAAATTAAAATACTAAAATAATGCTGTGTTTAGTATTTTTCCCCAATAAAACTACTAAACAAAAAAAAATAAAAATAAAAAAAAAAAAAAATGTCTGCGCGCATTACAGTAATGCATATTTTGGGGAAACTTACTTAACTGTCATGAAAATAATGGCATAAAGCAAAAACTCATAATGGTCCTCCTTTTATTTGATTTTAGGGTGAAATGTGACTTGGACATGTTTTGGTGTGATTCACCAGGAATGTTCTATGAATATAATTTGCAGAGCTAATGTTTGATTTATTGATGGGAGATGTCTCTTCACATTGTGTTCTCTTCATGTGTTTGGAGAAACGTCTGGTGAGCATCATCTTGAGTTGTGTGTGCTGGCCTGAAACGCTTGTCTTCACCTCTCTGTTGTTCATCTTCTCTCCCGCAGCTCTTGGACAGAAGACACCCGCTCCTGCATTTTCTCAGAAAGCGCTCTGCGTCAAAGCCGAGAGAACCAGGAGCCTCTGGTTGAGGTTCTGGATCGGCAGATAGAGCAGAAGTTCGAGGAGTTTGATCAGCTCGCCGTGGCTGGAAAAAAACTCTTTGATGACGAGCATCACCTCAACAAAATGGTATATAAGCTTTCTTTAATATCTGCTTCAGTTGCATTGCTCAACTGATATACAACTAGATTTTGTAACTCTACACTCTCTTTAAGTCTCCTATGAAAGAACAACCTCAAGTTTCCTCTGGATGACATAAAGTTAAAATGGTAAGGTTTATCGCTCTTTGTCTTGTGCAGATCAGAGAGAGGATGGAGGAGCTGAGGAGCATGCTGGGATGGATCCTGGTCCACTGGAGGGCTCAGAAGGATCAGCTGTTGAGCAGACAGAAGGCTGAAGAAGCTCAGACAGATGCTATTTACTCCGAGGCTACGGTCTGCAGCCCGCAAACACAGGTAGAACCATTCATTTGTGAATTTCCCTTCTGGGGATAAATGAAGTTTATCAATCAAAATGTGTGTGTGTATATAATAAATAAATAAATAAATAAATAGATAATAAATAATTGATATCAATATCAATTACAATAATTCAAATTATTCTTGATGATTCAGCAGTAAAATACTGTAATGCATTGATTCAAATTCTCAAATGTTATAAACAATCTTTATCGTTTTATTAATATAGTTTTTTTTCCCCCATTACACCTAATTTGAAGATGGGAAATGTGCTTATTTGTCTTAAATAATATCAGTATCAGTCAATCAATCAATCAATATTAGCAATGATTTTTCAATTGACATCAGAATATATGCAAATGCTACTAAATGTAGAAGTATTTCACTTTATTAATATAGAATTTTTTTTTGTATCAGCTTATACCAAATGTATCTCATGCTACTAAATGTAGAAATACTTCACTATTTTATGAATATAGATTTTTTTTTTCCTGAACAGTTTTCATGAGATCAACCCAAAAAAGTAAATAATATTAAAAAAATAAATAAATAAATTTCATGTTTTTTTTACATAAAGAAAATAAAACCTAATCTTTAAGATTTTTTTTCTAATTCCACTTATTCTCAGTGATGATTTGTATTAGATATTCTATTTTTATATTGCATTTTTTAAATTTAAATCTGCATTCAATGAATCACATGCTACTAAATGTAGAAACAATCATAATGCAAACAAGCTTTACTATTTTATTAATATAGAATAAAATATAGAATATAGAGTGTAATATATATATAATATGAAGAGTTCAGATGCAAAAGCCTCTTTTGGGGGGGGGGGGGGGGTTATAGTAATGGGAAATTGAAGGCAGGAAATGTGGTTAATTGTCAAATAATGTCACAGTGCAAACAATTTTAAAAGTCCTAAAATACTGCATGTTTTTGTCTTTATGTAAAATAAAAAAATTGATTTATCTTTTCTTGGACCGTTTTCATGAGATCGATCCAAAGATGCAGTCTCCTCATAAGGCATTCTAATTTTGCCATTTTTCAGGTGGAAACCTCACCCGAGGTCTCTCAGAAGAGAACAGAAAGCCTCATGAGTGCTCCCTCTGTTGACATGGAGGATGATTTTCAGCGCAATTATGGATATGAGGTGATGCAAAGTGTCAGTCCTAAAGGAAGCGATGATAGCGGTCATTTAGAGAGGCCGGATTCACCGTACCTGGTGCTAAAGGACCCCAGTCCCTCAGCTTTAGGAGGCACCGTCAACCTCATCCTCAGCTTCAGTAACTCTGGAGACACACAAATCCAGGTACAGGCACCTGGCAGGGAAGGTGGTGTGCCAGTGCCCGAACCTGTGCACAGGGTGAGAATGATTAAGCATCACAATCTCACACAGTCAAACGCTATTGCACTTATATGCTGCTCTCTGTTTGATATCCCTCTCAGTCTCCTCACATTTCCTTCTCTTTCCTCAAAAACACCCTTCTCTGTTTTATTTTGTTCTACGTTCCCCTTCAGCCTGCTGAGTCTCACTCTTCTGCCTGTAAAAGCTTTTGGAAGCGCTGCCAGGGGCTTTTTGGTAGTTTAAAGCGAAAGAAAAAGATTTATCGACACAGTGCAGAAGAGGTAAATATTGTTGGTCGGTGGCCCTGCACGAGTAAACAGAAACATGGTAATTTTGTGCAGTACTGGGTAGTAACTGATTACATGTAACCTGGATTACGTAATCAGATTCCAAAAATGAAGTATTTGTAGTTAGATTATACTATATTGTAAAATGCTTGTAATCAGACTACAATTACATTTTTATTGGTTACATTTTATTGGTTACATGATTACATATTATTTACACAATAGCAATAAAATATTCATCATTTTATCATCTTTTAAATTTTCCTTTCTGAAATAGCCTGCCAGTTTCCAGTATTGTGGACATTCACATAAAGACCAGTCATTAGTCTGCTGGCTATAATTACACAGAAAACTGAGAGGCCACACATTTGACTACTAGATTTTTAATATTTTTTAAAGTTTTTTCTCATCATCCCAACATTGCATCAACTACTGGTTGAACTTTTTTTCTTTCTTTTTTTTTTTTTTTTAATTGTCACTAATTGAGTTATTTAGCTATGTATTACTATGTCTTTGGAAGGCTTTTGTCTTTCAAACACAATTATTTTAAAATTATTGATTTTTAATTTTACATTTTTATGATGTAATTAATTATTAGCTTTTCTAATTATTAGCAGTTCCTTCACGAACCCCATTTTGGGAAACCTTGACGTATTGTAATGTCGACTGCCCTTTATGTTAATGTTGTTAATAACAATGAGTGGAATATATTTTCTTTATCTTTGTATTTTTATATCAAATATATTACAAGATTATCATATTTAAATCAATGTGATAAACAAGTTAGGTCAAAAGTATGGAAGCCCGTTTCCGCCACTGAATAAAACGTTTTAAAAAAAAAAAGGTAATTGCAATTACTGGCAATTCTGGCTTTTTTTCTCAGAAGTGAGTGATTTAAACTTGCAATTGCGAGTTATAAATTCAGAATTGTGAGAAATAAAACGTAATTCTGAGTTTTTTTCTCACAGTTCTGATTTTATATCTCACAATTATATTCCCCAAAATAGTCAGAATTGTGAGTTTATATCTTGCAATTGAGGAAAAAATGTCAGAATTGTGAGATTAAAAGTCACAATTGCCTTTTTTATATTTTATTTAGTGGCAGAAATGGGCTTCCCTACAAAAGTAATCTAAAAGTAATCAAAAAGTAGTCTGATTATATTACCTAAAATGGTGTAATGTAATGGATTACATTACTAAATACAATTTTTGTCATGTAATTTGGCATCAGTAACGGACTCCAATTTGTAAGTAATCTACCCAGCTCTGCTTGTGTGTGTGCATGAGGACTGTAGTGTGATGGACTGACTAACATCATGATCTCGAAACATCTCATCATATTTTTTTTATTACCAAAGCATTGCAGTACATCTCAGAATCATGGTATAATAGTATGCTGTTCTGAAATATCGCCATTGGCCTGATCATTTATTTGTGCAGTGGTTGGAAAAGCAACAAAGCCAAAGAGACTTTGATGGAAGAGAGGTCACTACGGTTTCGAGGAGATTGGTAACAGAAACAGGTATGGGCAGGTAATGAAAAAATGAGGGAGGAAATAGCCACTTCCAATGATCTCATTTTGAGCTGCCAGTATATGGGAAGTATTAGAAACCAGGACATGAAACTCTTCCAAGACTCATATAAAGCCTCATTTCAAGCATTCGGGTTGTTTACAAAACTGTCTTTGGGAACATTTTGAAAGTAATTGCAGCAAAAATAAAAAGTGTGTGTTTCTTGGAATGGTTACAGGGGCTTAAAATATAGTAGCATATAGTAGCCTTAAATGGTTTTGCAATATCCTTGGGACTTTTATTATGCCATTAGGGTCTGTGAAATGAAAACTTCGGTCAGTATTACAAGTTATTTTGGAAATTTTGCCCATTGCTGTAGATTTGCAGCTCTCATGTAATCCAGTGTATTTTTTTGAAAACATTAGGAGAATTAGGGCTTGTGGGAAAGTGTCTAGCTGCTGTCATATCGTTTAATTTCAAATGCATTTTTAAATCTGTCAGCAGGATTTTATTTTGTGCCCTCGCAGCTTTCAGCACATATAAAGCCACTGATAACAAAAATGAGACCCTAGAGATCAGTGTATTCGCACAAATTCAGAAATGATGATTGAAACTTGTATGCATGTCTTCTACACCCATACAATAGCTTTGCATGAGGAACAGAGCAAACTTTTAGTCTTTTTACTAGCGCTGCCCCCCCATAATAGTTGACGAGAAGAGGCTTAGTCATCACCCTCAAATATGTGACCCTGGACCACAAAACCAGTCTTAAGTCGCTGGGGTATATTTCTAGCAATAGCCAAAAATACATTCTATGGGTCACAATTATAAATATTTCTTTTATGCCAAAAATCATTAGGATATTAAGTAAAGATCATGTTCCATGAAGATATTTTGTAAATTTCTTACCTTAAATGTATAAAAACTTAATTTTTGATTAGTAATATGCATTGCTAATAGCTTCATTTGGACAACTTTAAAGGCGATTTTCTCAATATTTAGAGTTTTTTGCACCCTCAGATTCCAGATTTTCAAATAGTTGTATCTCGGCCAAATATTGTCCGATCCTAACAAACCATACATCAATGGAAAGCCTTTTTATGATGTATAAATCTCAATTTTGAAAAATTTACACTTAAGACTTGTTTTGTGGTCCAGGGTCACATATGGCTTTTCATTTGTAATTGAAACATGTAAGTAGTAGCAACTTTACATGGCCGCTCGTTCTAATGTTAACCTAGATAAATGTGCTCTATTAGGCATATATATCCAAGTGTTTGTGTGGAGTGTGGAAGCTATTAGTCCACATACTGTATGACATGGAGGCTCCAGCAACTCCTGATAACAGCGAAAACATCTTTAAAACTGAAAAGGGTCTACTTTTATTTGTGTACACTCACAATATCCACAAAATGTTGTGCTTTTATGAAATAAAGAAAACAACCAAGATGTGTCTCCATGAACTGGAGAGCATCACAAAAATGAAACGAAACTCAGTGTTATAGGCTACTTCCCTCACAGACATGAGAAATATGTCTATAGAAAGCTTGAAATGTCTACTTTTAAATTAACCAATTCAAATAAAAACCAAATGCTCTCTGATTATGTAATCCATATAAAAGTTGCATTTTTCTCTAAAGGTGCATCCACTGTACTAAATGGCAAGTCAGCATTGTCAACTTCATCTTTGCAGCCCACACTGACTCAGAAAATGCTATTTGATTAATAAATGATTAAAATATCTCCTTGCTATTTTTTTTTTGACACATTCATAGTCATTATAGTTCAATTTTGCTTTGCAATGAGCTTTTTGTGTGTGCTTGAGCATGGAATAGGCTATATATTAAGCCTATTATTTAACTAATTAAATTGATATAAATGTCATCGACTAGTGGCTTAAATTAATTTAATTCAAATGGAGAAAAAAATATATTTACTCTTTAAACTCTTGCTCCACCATGACAAATGAATCAGAAACCAGCAGAGACCAGAGGTTTTTATTAGATCTTAAGATTTGCTGCAAATCGGTTGTTTTAATCAGATATGCATGGACAGAGAAAGACAATGACAAAGGAAGCAGATGATAAGAGAGATGATAAGATGCATGCAGTGGGGTTTTTCGCTCTTACGTAAGCTCTCTTTAAGGCTGATGTAAACTCACTCATGACAGCAGTGCGGTGCTGAGATGTGACCTCACCCTTCGCTTCCCATGATCGCTGAAATTTGAAATGGCTCCCAGCAGGAGCGGGGGGTGCTGGAGAATTTGTTATGAACTTTCTAGAAGGCCCTCCTGACTGCCCTGTGTGATTTATGGTCTGGGGCTGCCAGAGCAGCACAAGATTAGTCACGGGGTGAAAGGTCAAGCCATTACAGCTGTGTATGACGACATGTTTAAGAGCAGATGATTCTTATTAAGCCCAGAGTTAAAAAAAAAAAAAAATCAAGTGTGCTAGTGTAGTCATGCTAGTGTTCTTTTGTTCATGTTGTTCTCATGTAAACCTAATGTTTTTGCATTATTAGTGGTGTTTGCTAATCAATTCAGAATAGCTTAACAACTGCATAGTAACGCCCTGACAACTGTTCACAGCACCTTAGCAATAGCATAGCAATGCCCTAGCAATCACCTGGAACATCTTCAGAGTAGCATAGCAATACACTAAAAACCAATTAGAACACAACCATATAATATGGCCTGGCAACTACCTGTAGCAACACCCTGGCAACCACCTGAAACAGCTTAGAGATCTTAGAAGTGTCCAGACCACCTTAGCAAAAGCATAGAAACACTTTAGCAAACACCTACAGCAACTTAGTAATAATGTAGCAACACACTAAAATACTCAGCCTTACCAACTGCTTAGTGACATCTTGACGACTAGCCATAACACCTTGGCAACAGCATAGCAATGCCCTAGCAACCACCCAGAACATCTTAGAAACAGCATAGCAATACACAAAAGCACTTAGAACACCTTAGCACCTGCATAGTAATGCCCTGGTAATGATCCAGAACACCTTAGCAAAAGCATAGCAACACAATAAAAACCACTTATAACATGTTGGTAACCACATAGTATGTAGCGACGACATAGCAACACCCTGGAAAAACTTTCACAACGTACTGGTGGTATATTGGCAAGTTTTGCATAATTTTTCTTCTCAGAATATAAGAATTGTTTATTTTTTCCCATAACAAATGTGAATTCCAGCTGCTTAACATAAGCAGTGAAGGAAAAGATGTTTCAGCATTTTAAATGTTTTTATCATTGCAGAGCGATGTCATCATTCATCAGTAACAAATGTGAAGCAACATGTGTCTGTGTTTTTGCTTAGGAATGCTTTGCTTGAGCCAGACACAGAAGTGCTGTGTTCAGATATTAAAACACTTATTTTCATAAATGGTTATACAAATAATCATTTTTCAGTGTTTGAATTGTGAATTACACTGGCCATAAAAAGTATTTGGACACTTAAGCCACACTTAAATATGAATGTCATTGCATAAGATAACAAAATACCAAACCAAGTCACATTTGTTATAAAGATAACACAAGCACACTTACAAGGTCCAAAATGAAGACAATTTGTGGTTGTGAAACATGTTGATTAGTTAATGTGATGAACTGCACCTGTGTGTTTTTGAGAAAAACTGAGTTCATTCATGCATTAAAAATTACAGCAACAGTTGTTTGCAGATGCCACTTCATTTGATATTTTGTTTTGCAATGCAATGATATTTATTCATTTTTATGTGCGGCCTAAATGGTCCAAATGCTTTTTAGGAGCACTGCTCATCAGATAATTAGCATGATATATCTTTGAAGGGTGAACTTTGTGTTGAAGTGTGATACTTGTGCATGCTATCCACATTATGCATGGAAGAAAAAAAGTGATAACCCTCTAAAACAATCGTTTCCTTGTGTTTTAGGTAAGTACTTACTTGCATGTTATGGAAAACAACACGGCAGTGTATGAGAGTATGGCACTTCCCCAAGACAATGCTCCAAGGCCCCCCTCCTCCTCTCCCAGGACTTCCCTGTATGCTCTCTCCTCCCCTTGCACCTCCCCATACTCCTCGTCCTCCATCGAAGACACCCTTCAGCAGGCCAACAACCTCCTGCCAAAAAATGGCAACATCTCAATCTTTAGCAGCCTGAAAAGGAAGAGCAAGAAGGTGAAGAAGAAGAAAGATGACCGTAGACACACCATTCAGAAGATCATGGGAGAGGATCTGTCAGAGGAGGCTGATTTGCCACCTGTATGTGAACCGGTGACATACGATACACATACTTGGCCCCTGAAGGAAAGGAAGAAGAGGAAAAATGCAAGGAAACCAAACAGCGATGGGACTCGGGTCTTGGACTACATAAAGAACCCTTTAGTGAAAGACATAGATGCAGAATGTTCTGGAGAGGTTGGATCTTCAGTTCACAGCACCTTAGAGGTTGCCACCCAAGGACATGTGAAGAACCACTGCAGATTTCTGTCCTTGGGCTCTGTGTTAAGCTTCGACCTGCCCAAGGATATGAGCCTTATCCCTAGCATTCAAGATGTCATCACAATTGGCCATCCTGAGCAAAAGACAGACTCTCATCAGCAGGACTCTCAGGTTGATCGTCCGACAGCTCTGAGTACCTTCAAAACAGTTCGCTCACCTCCAACTCAAAAAGAAGAGCCCAAACAAATTTACCCAGGTGAAGTAACCCTCAAGATTGATTGTAAAGACTCAAAAAAGATCAGCATCGACACTGTTTCATTTACTGAAGATGAATTTCCTGCTCCACCTTCTCCAGTTGTTGAAGACATCTCAATTGAAGAGAATCATCCTTTATCACTCAGTGATCTGACCAATATCCAACAGAAACATTTATCTGGGATCAGTATAGTGCCCAAAGAAGAGGTGGTTAGTTGTAACGCAAATGTGACTCAACTCGAGAACAAGGAGAACCACTATACAAGTCCTCCAGAAGATGCAATCCAAGGGATAGCTAACCACAACTCAACTATGGCAGAGATTCATGTATGTCCTAGTGTCCATACCTTGATTCACAATCTTAATGGACACGTGTTCCATAGGCCAGCGAAGACCTCCAGCACTCAACAGTTAAGTCCCAGCCATGCATCTCATGTGGTGTTGAACTTCAGAGCCAATGGAAGAGAGGACTCAGTGGACTCTGGTCACTCCAGCTCTGGAAGCTTCAAGTTATGTGCTGAGGGTCCGTACATAGACTCCTCAGATTGTCCAGTGCCCAAGAGGACCATTGGGAAGGTGCAATCCCTGGATGCAGGAGTGTCCAGCAAGAACTTTGAGTTCTCCAAAGACAAGAGCATTACCTTATCAATCGACATTGATGATCCAGTTCATCCTGACCATCAACAGTTTGAGCAGGAAGAGGAGGAGCTGGAGGACATCTGGAACCACACCAACAGCTACCGAGAGAGTCTAAACTCTGACATAATATATAATGGCTACCAGGCCACATCTTCTCCAGACCAACACAGGGGACCCTCACCCAAAGAACAAGCAGTGCTCTTCAGGAAGTTGGTCACGGCCTCTGCACCCAACCTTCTTGTGGCGGAGTTCAGACTCCCACCATCTGTCCAGACTATGGTGGGTTCTGGGAAGCAGCAGAACCCAAGGGAAGAAAGGCAAATTCTGGATAAAGGGGACAGAAGATCTTGGGCTGCATTCACTCAACAGGAACAGGTTTACAAACAAGTGGCTGTTAATGAAACGGCTTCAGATATGGTGAAACTACCTGAAATACAGGACCAGCGAAAGTATATCTACCATTATAGGGAGGAGGAGGAGGAGGAGGAGGAGGAGGAGGAGGAGGAGGAGGAGGAAACAGGTTTTCTGAAGGTGAGGTCTATAATTTGGCAGTCAAACCCTGTTAGATGTTGTTTAGGACTGTTTTAGAAAGGGGTGTCCAACCCTACTCCTGGAGGGCCAATGTCCTGTAGAGTTTAGCTTCAATCAAACACACCTGAACCAAGGACCTCAAGGTCTTCACGATTACTAGAAACTTCCAGGCAGGTGTGTTGAGGCAAGTCCAAGCTAAACTCTGCAGGACGGTGGCCTTGTGGTTTAAGTCCCCTGGTTTAAGTCCTACACCTAGAGGGCCACTGTCCTGTAGAGTTTAGCTCCAACCCCAGTTGAACACACCTGAACTAGCAAATCAAGGTTTTACTAGGTGTACTAGAAACTTCCGGGGAGGTGTGTTGGGTCAAGTTGGAGCTAAACTCTGCAAGACTTTGGCCCTCCAGGACCAGGATTGGACACCCCTGGTTTAAGTAGTTGACTTGTGCTGCCTTGAACATGTCAGAATGATATTTATGAGATGAGTGCTCATGAGAGCCACCACAGTGTTTTATTTAGCAGTAGGAGGATTTGAAAGCCTTGACTTTCTGATTTAGAAGCTTGTCAAGGACAAAATCATGGTGGATACCTTGCATTCTCTGTGGGAGCAAAAAATGCTTTTCACTGATGCATTTGTATTAAATGGCTGAAGTAGGAACTTCCGATGACGATTGAGGGTTTTATTTGGAAATCTTTGCCCTCAAATTAAGTTGTGGCCAGCATATCTCATATCATTTTGCCCATTATTGTAGTTCTGATAAGTGCATGTGTAATCTGTTTTTGTCATAGTAATAAATGCATTGATATGTGTTCTCTCTCCACAGGACCAGTCCATGAGCCTCCTGTCTGTTCATATGGGATTGGATGGGACCAATGACAATGATATCCAGGTACCCAAAATATAATTGCAGACCATGTACAAGAACAGAGAGTATATGCTTAAGAGTTATTCAGAATATTGAGAAATAATTATTGTATCTCATCATATGTAGGTTGTTAATTCTAATCTTTTTCAGAGTGGAAGACAAGAACTGGAGCTGCCATCTATGGAAGGAACACTGGAGAGGAAACACAAACTACAACTGGGTGGAAAGAAGGTAAATATCACAATTACATACATTTTCTTGACCCCAACCACAACAAATAAGCA
Organism: Acrossocheilus fasciatus; assembly: GCA_036784905.1. Taxonomy (NCBI): domain Eukaryota; kingdom Metazoa; phylum Chordata; class Actinopteri; order Cypriniformes; family Cyprinidae; genus Acrossocheilus; species Acrossocheilus fasciatus. The sequence continues at coordinate 29,244,930 of CM071950.1, forward strand.
TTTTGTGTGTCATGCCTCATGCAGGCTACTGTGGTAGATGTTAAATTAGGTTGCATTTAGGTTGGTCTTTATGTAACCAATAAAATAAATTTACTATTTCAGGCACCATGCAGGGCGTGGAACTCCTATCATGCTGTGCTATACAAACAAACAATATGTTTTTATCAGGACAGGAAAGATACACTCAAGGTAAGCTTGAAGACTTCATGTTCTGGCTTTGCAACCAAGTAGAAAACTTTGTTGCTTTATTGCAAACAGACATCATTAGTTACATTGCAAGGTTGAACTGTGATTAAATTGTGATTGAATTACGTTTAATGGCAGCTGTAAAGCATCTAAGGGTATGAGTTTAGCCAAAATGACTCTATATTTGTACCACATAGAGCTGTGTGACCAGCCTTCCTCTGAATCTAATTGGAGCGGTGTGTGAACCATCGCCAGAATACACCAAAAAACCCAACTGCTTCTGCTTGAGGTAAATGACGAACAACTAAAGGGCGTCTCGTGTTTGTCTTAGTTAGAGATGGAAGTAGTTGTTTAAATCATTTTCACCTGCACATATTCAGTTGAAGGACTTCACTTTTCTCTCAGATTGCGGGACGGATCTGAGTATCTCCTCAGTGCATCGTCCCGATTTATGATGAAGAAATGGATCCTCAGAATACAAGCACACACTGGTATTATACCATTAACTATCTGTCTGTCTGTTGTTAACAAGTTTTCAGTGCTGCATTATATGGCCACAGTCATATTCACATGAAATCCTCTTATCTCTACAGCGTCTAGTGATTCTGTAGTGAATAGATCAACATGTCATGGGTCTTCAGCTTCAGCGATGCTCCCTAGACATTCTCCTGCTATCACCGGCTGTCAGTGTGGAGATAAATGTCGCTGCTCCATGAGAAATTATGTCACCACCACCGTTTTAGCACAGAGTCAGCACGCCTCAGGCCGGACCAAAGAGATCATAGTTCACACCAGTGATGCTCTGCAGATCCACCAAAGGCATCAGGATCTGTTGCTCCCCTCATTCTCAGATGCGGGTCATTGTGGTAAGAAACTGTGACTAATACAGTTCAATGAACTAAGAAAAAATAAGGGTAGTTTTTCCCGTAACCAGCTACTTTTTGCCATAAAAAAATTGTGGTTATTTTTTTTTTTTTTTTTTTTTTTTGAGCTTTGATAGGGGACAAAATATATTAAAAGCTTCTGAAAATTCAGCTTTTCCATCACTGCAACAAATAACAATTTGAAATATATTACAATACAAAGCAGTTATTTTAAATTGTAATATTTAATATCATTTCATTAATATTACTGTTTGATAAAATAAATATAGCCTTGTTGAGCACAAGTTAATTTTATAATTTATCTAATATATATCATATATATATCCTTATACAGAAATTTCGTACAGTGGGGAAAATAATGATTTGATCCCAGCTGATTTTGTAAGTTTGCCCACTTAAAAATAAGAAGGATTTATCATTTTTATGGCAGGTTTATTTGAACTGATAGAGACAGAATATCAAACAAAAAATCCAGAAAAAAAAAAACAGCATAGAAATGTTTAAAAAAGATTTACCTTTTCGTAAGTCAAATAAGTATTTGATCCCCTACCAACCAGCAGGAATTTTGGCTCCCAGAGATTGGTTATGTGCACATGTGGAACACAGATTAGTCCTGTCACTTATTTAGATGCTCCTAATTTCAGCTCACTGTGTGTATAAAAGACTCCTGTCCATAGAATCTGTATCTTCCACTCCAACCTCTCCACTGCCATGGGCCAGTCAAACCAAAGAGCTGTCAAAGGACTTCAGGGACAAGATAGTAGACCTGCACAAGGCTGGAATGGGCTACAAGACCATCAGCAACTGTCGGTGCGATTTAATCGGAAATGTAAGAAATACAAAATAACCATCAATCGCCCTCGGTCTGGAGCTTCGTGCAAGATCTCACCTCATGGGGTAAGGATGATCATGAGAAAGATGAGGAATCAGCCCAGAACTACACAGAAGGATCTTGTCAATGATCTCAAGGCAGCTGGGAACATAGTCACCAAGAAAACAATTGGTAACACACTACACCGTGAAGAACTGAAATACTGCAGCGCCCGCAAGGTCCCCCCGCTCAAGAAAGCACATGTACAGGCCCTGCCAATGAACATCTAAATGTGGTCAGATGAGACCAAAATTGAGCTCTTTGACGTCAACTCGACGTGTTTGGAGGAGGAGAAATGCCGACTATCACCCCAAGAACACCATCCCTACAGTCAAGCACGGAGGTAGAAGCTTCATGCTTTGGGGCTGTTTCTCTGCTAAGGGTACAGGGCGAAGGAGTGGCTCAAGAAGAAGCACATTAAGTTCCTGGAGTGGCCGAGCCAGTCTCCAGACCTTAATCCCATAGAACATCTGTGGAGGGAGCTGAAGGTTCGAGTTGCCAAACGTCAGCCTCGAAACCTTAATGATTTGGAGAGGATCTGCAAAGAGGAGTGGGACAGAATCCCTCCTGAGATGTGTGCAAACCTGGTGACCAACTACAAGAAACGTCTGACCTCTGTGATTGCCAACAAGGGTTTCTGCACCAAGTACTAAGTCATGTTTTGCGAAGGGGTCAAATATTAATAAATTATTTGACTTACTAAAATGTAATTTTTTTTTTTTTAACATTTGTATGCTGCTTTTTTCTGGATTTTTTTGTTTGATATTCTGTCTCTATCAGTTCAAATAAACCTACCATAAAAATGATAAACCCTTTTTTAAGTGGGCAAACTTACAAAATCAGCTGGGATCAAATAATTATTTTCTCCACTGTTTATAGAATAATAATAGATAGTACAGTATAATGCTGTGTGTATACATAGTAAAAATTAGTTAAATGCTGCTGTTCATAAAAACTATTTAATAGGGCCATTTATATAAATTACTCAAGTTTTTAGTTGCATCTTATACAACCTCTTTGTCTTAGTGCCTGAAAGTATATTATGAAATTTATACATTTCTACTAAATGTCTATTAATTATATAAATATGTAGTTAAGTCTTTTGTTAGTAGCTTGACTAGTTAAACTACTTTAAATTGCACTATAAAAAATTTTCTTACCAGCATTTTGTCTTGTTGTCCAGTAAAAAAGAAAGTCTTTAAATATATAATTTATCTTAAGTATGCTACTTTAATGTATTTGAAAGCATGCTTGAGATAAAATTAGCTTTCAGTTTGACAGTTTCAAAGTAGCTTCCTCAACACTGGCAACTAATGCAAGTAATAAATAAATAATATGCAAGACAAATGTTTTGGACATCCAAAAGAGGGCAGTAGAGGACTCTGGTGCTGATCGGAGCTTCCCGCAGACATTATGAGGCATGATCACATCTGTTCGCTGTCAGCGGCTTTCTATTTCTGGAGAAGCACTTCTATTCAGCTCTCTGGATTTTGTCATTTCCACCTTGGTCACATTATTTCTCACCTCGAGTACTTTGTTACTCACTTATACTGTCTGCCCTTGTACTGTAGAGGTTGAATGATTCATTTTCGTTTTTTTTTTGTCTCTCTGTAGAGGATGAGTTCGACTCACATGGCGAGTCTCTGAGACAGAAACCATCCTCTATGTCCACCATTCAGGGCTGGACCAGCGAAAAGAGACGCTCACACTCCTTTACCTCAGGTACATCCGAGCCACATATGCCACATCCAATTAGGAGTGAATTCAGTTGTACTTTAATATAGGGCCCTATGAAATCTGTTTTATTTTTCAAAATTTGGTTGTAATTTTTTCCAAAGTTGTTTTTTTTCTTTTCTTTTCTGTTTTAATATTTCTAGGCTGTGTTTTACTGGTTAAATTCAGTTTGACTCAAAAAGCATGACATTATGAAACTTGACAACAACAACTGAACAACAATTTATTAAAAGTTTAACAAAAAAAGCATTTTAGAGCCATATGGAATGTTTTGTTTATGAAAGGTTTTTTTTTTTTTTTCTCAAATTCCATTTTTCTGGATTCCATTTGAATGGTTAAATTAAATGTTAGTAATCAAAAAGCATGTAATTAATTGAAATCATGAAACTTATACAATTCAACAATTAATTTAAGTTTAACAACAGCAACAACAAAAAGATGGCCCTATAAAATACATTTTGTTTTTCTTAAATTCTGTCTTCAGTTTTAATTTTTCTGGATTAAATTTTAATGGTTTAATCAAAAAGCATGACTAATCAATTGAATTTATAAACCTTTAATAACTTAACTCAACTGTATGATTTAATACAAATGTATTATCCAAAACTGTGGTAATCAAATGAAGGCATGAAACATTAACAATATAATTAAAATGTAATCAGATGAAAATTAAACAATTTAAAAAAAATTTGGCAACAGAGGTTTACTATTAAAATTGAAACATGGAAGAAAAATTGTGTAATTATTCCTTAAAAAACATTTAGTACTTATTGTTTTTTTATCTGTCTCTACAGCCACATATCAGAGGATCAAGCCTGTAGCGCCCCCTTCAGGCAAAGGCCAGGACAGCAGCTCCAGCTACTCTGTGACTCTATTCATCGGAGATCGTGAGATGCCGGCTGTCTGTAAAAGCGCAGCGACGGCCTCGTCAGACGGCGTCCGGGAGGAGTCCTCCTCCGATCTGCCCATGAGGAGCTACATGAGCCTCCCGCGACCCCCCAACAAATCCGTCTTCAGGAAGTTCTTTGGGAAAAAGGAGTGACGGACACTTTCTGTGACACTGCAGGTCAAAGACCCTGACTGACATGTGCAGGACACAAGTTCAAAACATTTTTCTTACATTTATTTATGGATCTGATGGAGAACCATTTGTGTATACTTTTTTGAATGAGATCTTGTATGATTGTGTTGCTGCAAGATGTGTAATGTTCACTCCTTCAATTTCTCACTTCATCAGCAGTTTTGATATCGGGATCATGGATGGTTTAGTCAAAAATGAAAATCATGTCATTGTTTACTCACCCTCATGTTGTTCCAAACCCATATGACTCTTTCTTTCATGGAACATTATGCGTTTAGCTGCACTATTTAAAAATATTTAAAGAACAATGAAGTCTGTCAAGCTCCGAAAAGACAAAAACACACCACAAAAGTATTACCAATAGTGCATATGACTCATCCAATTGCTCTGAAGTCATAAACAGCTTTGCTTGAGAAACGGACCGAAATTTAAGTCGCAACTCTCTCCAAAAATCAAACCTGATTGAGGGCTGTGGGCCAAAGTTAAATGCATTATATCCAACTATATTATATTGGTATATTAAATTATATTATGTAATATATTGGTCTATTAAATCCAACATATTTTTGGCATTTTTTTGGATAGCACAGTATTTAGACAGGAAGCGAAGTGGGAGAAAGAGAGGGGGCAGGGGCGGGCAAGGTCCCAAAGCTGGGACTTGAACTCGGGACGCCTGTCATGTCAGCACGTGGCTATTGACGCCGACTCAATCCAACTATATTATAATGCATTCAATTAAAAAAAATTAAAAATGAAATTTTTTTTTTTTTAACTTTTTCAGGAGTTTTTAAATTTTGATGCAAAAAAGAAAAGAACAATATTTAAGAAAAAAATAAAAAATAAATATAAATATTAATTAGAAATAAAGATCCTCTTGTGATATGGCATGAAGGGCCAAATCAAAGGTCATCACTGGTCAGTTTTGGGCATCTCTGCTCTCTTTAAATATTCCCTTGGTGCGTTTTTGTCATTTTGGAGCACAGCTGACCCAGTCCCCTTTTGTTACATAAAATGTGTATCCAAATCTTCTGGAGGGTCACTTTTTTTTGTTGCAGAATTTAGCTCCATCACACCTGCCTAGATGTTTATAATCGACTTTAAACACTTGAATTAACTCGTTCGGGTGTGTTTAATTAGGCTTGTACCAAAACTCTGTATGAAAGTGGCTCTCCATGAAAAGGATTAGACAGAATATAGTTGTGAATATAATAAGTGAAGAACACAAGGAAATAGGAACATCATGAGGGTGAGTAATAATCTCTTCACACTAAAAATTATTTCTATATTATATCAAAATGTTTTAGTTATAGCTGTCTTCATTGGTGTGGTGTCTTTCATTTATGGATGAACTCGTCCTTCAACCTCAGCATTTTCCCATGCTGAGATTTCATTATTTGCCAGATTTTTTTCACGTGTATAAATGAGTGCAGTTTGCTGTGGATGTGATGACAGCCATAAAATACTGCCGTACTGAATCTACTGATATGAGACTTTTGATACCTAATGTGTTCAATGTTCCCACCACATTCCACTTGAGGTGGTTTTCAGTTCATGTATGTTCTGTTTTTGGCGTGGATTGCTATTTCTCTGAGGTTTTGGCACATATTATTTGTCAGCTTGTCATGTTTTTCTGTGTCGGCTGGTTTGAGTTCTGTGTGGTCTTACAGGGTTCGTTCAACCAAAAGTGAAAGCTCTGTCAGTATTTATTCACTTGAGGGTGAGTAAATGTTAACAGTAATTTACATTTTTGGCCAACTGTCCCTTTAATGTGTGTTTTTCTAGACTAAACATTTGATTCACGTACTCTAGCGTTGCTTTCTGTATAACGCAGTGTGTCAGTATGGTTTTACAGGAAGATGTTTTTTACTCTCTGGGTCATGCATGATCTTTTGAGATTGGTGGCATGAATGTCTATGACCATTTTTTTTACACAGTTTAAACATGTAATGCATTATTTTAGATATTTTACAGTGGGAAATATGTTCAGATTGTAAAAAATCAGTTAAATTGTGCCTTGAAAATAATGTCTTCATAAGCATTGTAAGAAAAAAGGTCATTACAGCAGTTTGAATGAGCACAATGAGTATTCGCATTATGGCTTTTTCTTTTTTCTTTTAAAGACATGTCGGAGTCATATACATCCATAAACTACCATCCAATTATGAGGGTCCAAAAGTAATAAACTGGATTAATAAATACTGCAGAATAAGTATAGCTGAAATTTGCACACAGCAGCATATTGCATTTATACCCAGCATAATATTTGCTTAACATTCCCAGTTGGTTGTCTTTGGTCTCTGTCTCTAGATATGGCTATTTGTACTTTTTAAAATTACTTTTAATGCTTTGTGTGACCTACTGTATATTGCATTTGCCACAAGCGTTTGCAATCATTTGCATTTGTTTGCTGTATCAAAAAATCAATAGCTACATAATGGGACTGGATTTTTTTTTCCATACTTGACTAGAATATTTAATATTGTATTGTATTGCATTGCATATACAGGAGCCGATGCTAGAGACCAGAATAATGCAAGGACTTTGGTCAGTATGCAACCACCTAGAAACTGCATTTCAGGTCAATTCAAGTCATGTTTATTTGTATTGCGCTTTTCACAATACACATCATTGCTAAATAGCTTCACAAAAAATTAAAAAGTTCCTACATTACGTTTAGGAGTAGTTTATCAGTGGTGACTATGTCAAGGTGATGTCCATATGGCAGAAATGTACAGTTCTAGGATAGTAAAAATCATGCACCCTTATTTTCTAATAATATTACCAAGGGGTGACATGTATATTGTAAATAGCAGAGGGCCTAAGACCGATCCTTGCAGTACTTCATACTTTACTGGTGTTAACTGAGATGATTCCTCTCTTAAATAAACAAGTGGTAATGGTCAGACATGTAGGATCTATCCTAAAGCCTGTCCCTGTATAGTTTTATTATCGAACTACAGGTATGTCATGATCTATAGTGTCAAATGCAGCACTAAGATCAAATAAAAATAGTACCGAGATGCAGTCTGGTGTACGAAGCAAGTCAAGTGCAGTTTCTGTGCTGTGACGGGACCTGAAACCTGACTGAAATTTTTAACAGATGTAATTTTGCATTTGACTGGCAACCGCAGTGTTCCCATGGACCTCTTTCACAAGACTGTGATGATGCATTTAACGGTCTTCAGCATCATAAATCCTCTGAAGTTTTTTTATATTTGGATTTATTTTTTTTTTTTAAATGTGTGCATATTTATAACACTATACTTTCTATTATATCACTTTTGCATCATATTACAAAAAATCTAGTTAATGTTAATGCGAGGGTGTTTCTAATGCAGCATCTATGGGAGGGACGTTAAATTTGAGATTGTTCTCTCTTCTGACTGCCGTTATCAGTCTCTCAATTTTTTCCCTTTTTTTGAAAGTCATGAAAAAACTAAGGTGGAGTTTGTCTTTTGTAATTTGAGCAAATGGGAATGCAAAAATATATATTTGTAGTAGTCTCGCATTCACTGCTCTTGAAGTTAACCCAACTATGACGCCTTCCGCTGCTGAGAAACCCAGAAATGTAAAAAGGGTCCATTTGCTAATGTTTTTGGGAACCAAACAAAGAACGTTCCGTGTTGGTTCTTTTGCAACCAAAAACTAACCTTCCAAAAATTGTTTGCTGGGTATATCTAAATTTCAGAAATGTATTTTAGAAAAAATATGGAAAACTATGATGTAGTTAGCCTGTAATGAATTGAAATTAGTTGTGTTTACAGTAGGTTGCACAGGTTTTGTGGTTTGTGTAGATCTGATTGACAATATTTAAAGCAAATTGTGCATTTTTATACTGTGCTTCGTAAAAGCAACGAAATGTGTTTCGTATAGGCAACGAAAAGCCTTCGGCCCTGAGATAAATCAATGACCGCAGCTTCTCTCATAATGAAGAAATGAGCTGTTTGCTTGTTTGATGTCTGTTTTAATGATCCACCGGGCACAATTCAACACACCCTCGTCTTTCCCTCTCAGACAGGGATTTCAAAAGCGCTGATATGGCAACTGCAGATAAACACAGTAAGAAAGCTTGCACAATAATCATTAAAACAGCGCGGAGGAGATCTGAGCCTTCCGGCTTGGGCCCCAAACCCTCAGAGGTCGATGCTCAGCTCGTGCGTTTGCATATGAAAAGCTGTTATGACTGGAAGCTGGATGCCCCTTCAATCCCTTTAAGCTTTCAAAGAGTCTCCGCATACATAATTGGTGAGCATTTCATGTTAAAATGATAATAAGAGATGGTACAGTCGCCACTCGAAATGAAGCGAGCGGGATGCGAAACAAAAGAGGATCGGTGGTAAATCCGGGCGTCCCGGACCCGCTGACAGCGGGGGGTAAAAGTGCTCAAACAATGGCTTTCATCACATGGTCAGTGTTGGATTAAAGTGCATTAAGTACTCGAAATGTGCCAAGTGCAAAGGGACGGAGCTTATTTAATGGGACGTAACAGTGGTGTGTAAAACGATGCAACATTGTTCAGCACTGGCCCTGTATATGCAATACGCTATTTAATAATATTTTCCATACTTAATACTGAATCCATATTCTGATACAGCAAACAAATGCAAATCTTTAATATAGGACACAAAAAGCATTTTTAGCATGCGGCTATGGGTTGCTCCTTGGCCTCAAGTATCTGCCATATTTTTGTCTCTGTTGATATGGCTATTTGTAAAATCTGTGGTTTTTAAAATGACTTTTAATGTTTACATTTGTTGGAATGTGACTGGATTTTTTCCCCCATACTCAACTAGAATATTAAATATCATATTGTATATACAGAATATTGCAGAGGCAATGTTAAAAATAGTCATGCCGCTTAATATGTTTGCAAAAACTGATTTTCTCTGAATTTTTTGACGAATACATTGTAAATTGTCTTTTGATCAACTTTTGATCAATTTATTTTGTAAAACATTAATTAGGCTACTTTAAAAAAATCTTAACCCAAAACTTTTGAGTGGTCGTGTGTGTGTGTGTGTATAGTCGCTCCTGTTTTTCATTAAGTGTGTGTGTATGGCTGTATGCCTGACATAAGCAAGACAGGACATTCATTAAATCCACTTCTCTGTCAATGACTCATTATTTCAGTGAGTCAGTCGTTTACATGAGTGAAGTTCAGCAGCGCTGCTATTTTCCCGTCCGTCCACATCACGTCTCACCCCAGTTTGATCCCTGACGCTCATGATGAATCAATGAAGACTCAAACTCTCAAGGACTTTCAAAAAAGACATTCTTCTGTGGCCATTAAAAGCCTCCCACAGGAATGAAAATAACAAATGAGATTTTTTTTTTAAAGATTAAATGCAGAAAATAAGGAGAATTTGGCTTTATCTGAGCTGTGATACTCCTTCATAGCTCTCTATTGATTTTCATTCTCCATATGAGGCAAAGTTGATACTTAAATCATTATCTAGTGGGGTCCAAAAGTCTGGGATCAGTTGAAAACGACTCTATCTGACGTCCTGCTGTCACTTTTACTCCATAATGTTGATAAATGAGCAGAGCGTGTTTAAAAAGACCATTGACTGGTGCTCGCGAGTCAATTACGCCGATGAAAGCCAACAATCGAGTTCTTTCTCTGCCGGTCATCAGAAGGGCTGAACTGGAGAGTATCTGGTCAATGACGGGGCAGAGGGGCGTGTGTCACAGAGGTCACGACCCGCTCCTGTACCCTGCGCCGCTGTCGACATTCGATCACGCCACAGGTCAAACTCACTCGACTCTTAGCGACAAAAAAGAAGAAAAAAATCCATGTGCACTAACAGGCGTCTCCCATTCTCAATAACTTGTATCCTTGCCTGAAACAAAGAAATACTTCATTTTATCAAGGATTTATGAAGGATTATTTATGATTTTTTTTATGTTTGAAATAAAAAAATTTATTGAAATAAAATGCATTTATTTGACTAAATATACAGTAACAACAATAAAAAATTTTAAATAACTGTTTTCAGTTTGAATCTATTTTAAAATGTAAATTTATTACTGTGATCTTCAGTCTTCAGTGTCTCATGATTCTTCAGAAATCATGCTAATATGCTGATTTGCTGCTCAAAAAACATGATCTATTATTAAAAATGTTGAAAACAGTTGTGCTGCTTCATATTTTTGTGGAAACTATTTTTTTGCAGGATTTTTTGATGAATAGAAAAAAAACTTTTATAATTTGTCTTTACCGTCACTTTTGATCGAGTTAATGCATCCTTGATGAACGAAAGTTTTAATTTAATTTTTTTTTTTATCTCACAGATCCCAAACTTCTGAATAGTTAAAAAAAAATTCCACAAAAATATCAACATTGATAATAATCAGAAATGTTTCTTGAGCAGCAAATCAGCATATTTGAATGATTTCTGAAGGATCGTGTGACACTGAAGACTGGAGTAATGATGCTGAAAATTCATCTTTGATCACAGAAATAAATTATATTTTAACATATATTTAAATAGAAAACATTTTTGATCAATTAAATGCAGCCTCGGTGAGCATAAGAGACTTAATAAATAAATAAATTACTCTACAAAATATGCAATACTGTTTCTGTGTTGGATTTAGTGGATTTTGCAGAGTTAAATCTATATGCATGGGCAAAAAAATCACGAAAAAAATAAGGGAGGGCTGGCTAACTTTCAACAGACCCTTCTTGTAATTATAATATGTTCTTTTCTGTGAGCTCGAGCTGAAGGGTTTGACCCGGTGTCATGGGAAACGCTCTGTCCAAATGTGTCCCCGAGGGCCGTTTCTGACCGTCTCTCTTGTTATTCTCACTGCTGGTCAGTTCCTCAGAGGTCATGACCTCTCTCAGTACCCACTGATTCATATGAGGAGGCTGGAATCCTATATTGCGTCCCAGGGCAATAAGGATGTGTTTGTCAGATGCAAAAGACTGAAAAACAAGAGTTCTTCACTGAAGCAAACACTTCATGAAATCAGAAAGAAATAGTTAAAGAAATAGTTAAAGAAGTAGTTAAAAAGTTAAAGTTGCTCCATGTGCATGCAGCATTTGTTTCAATTTCACATTCATGCATTTGGTAGATGCTTTGCATTACATCACATTCAAAATATACATTTTATGCATTTCTTGGGATTTGAACCCATGACTTTGTTGCAAGCATTCCTACCGTAAATATATCAAAACTTCATTTTTGATTAGTAATATCCATGGCTAAGAACTTCATTTGGACAACTTTAAAGGCGATTTTCTCAATATTTTGATTTTTTTTGCACCCTCAGATTCCAGTATCTCGGCCAAATATTGTCCTGTCATAACAAACCATGCATCAGTGGAAAGCTTATTTATTCAGCTTTCAGATGATGTATAAATCTCCATTTCTTTTTTTAAAATGGACCCTTATGACTGGTTTTGTTTTGTCCAGGGTCACAAATAATTCAATATGCAAACAATATTTATTAAAAAAATCAAGATGTCTCCAAATAAAGATATTAATCATAAAAATTATAAAAATGAAAAGATCTCAAAATATTTTTTTTGTTTTGTTTGCACATCATTTTATTTGCATTATCATTAACATTGATAAAAAACAAATGTATAGTAATTACAGTACATTACAGTAATGCACATACAATGGATGCTGCATTTTATTTAGATTGATTTGAGTATAAGATTCACAATTTATAGTAAGATTTTTAATTCAAATTTGAACCGCGACTAAACTGATTTCCCTCTGAGGATAGTTTGTGGACATCACGGTTTCTGTGTGTCAGGTGAAAGTTACCAGGTTTACCATCTTCACGTGGTCATGACAGAGTCCTGGAGACCTTGACAGGGTTAGTAAGCGATTTCATTGCGTTAGTGTCATGTTAACATGTATAACATTTATATCTTATACATGCATTTGAATGTTTGTCCTATGCAGTGTCTTGCACCACAGATGTCCATTCTAAGTGCATTACAATAAAAACCAATTTGCGCAAACTGAAGGATGATTCAAAATGTTTCTGATTCTGTGATTAACGGTGATTTACCTGGATGAGTCCTGTAATATATTGAGATGCATGCAAATGGTTAACCTGCAGTCTAGCTTTACTTCATACACTCATTTATTCTCAACGCTTGTTTTTAAATAGATGTGCGAGTGTTTGGCTCATGAACAGGTGTCTGGTAACGTGCGTTCGGCTCTCCAGTGATCTGTGCTTTTATATCTCTTTACTGTGGTCTTCCTCAGCTGCTTTGATCTGCGTGGCTTCAAAGGTGAAACTCTACACGCGTGTTTTGAGGGGTAGTGATGTCTGTGTGTCCTCGAGTCAACATGACTCACAGCGCTTTTAGAGGAAACTTCTGTTTTTGTGGTCAGTCCTGTACTTTTGTTCTGCTCTTTCATATGAGCCACAACAGACAGCATTATAGGAAAAGGTTAAATGTGCAAATCTGATGATAATATAATATAGATCTCATAAACAGTTTTATCTGTATTTCAGCTGTAAAAATAATTAAAACAGTAATTGGATAAATTGTAATTTAAATAGCTAATTGCAAATAAGTCAGTATGCAAACAAAGGGTTAAATATGGAATTCAAATATAAATCTAATAAGCAGTTTTTTTGTGCATTTGAGCTGTCAATCAATTAAAATATTAACTGAATTGTAATTTAACTAATTGCAAATAATTTAATATACAAACAAATGTAAATCTGATATAAATATAAAACTTATAAGCAAACTGTCTAATTGAACTGTCAATCAATTAAAAGTGAACCGAATTATAATTTGACTAACCAATTGAAAATAATTCACTGTGCAAACAAAGGGTTAAGTGTAAATCTGATAGAAATATAAATCAGATAAACAGTTTTGTCTGTTTTTGAGCAGTCAATTAAAAATAATAACTGCACTGTAATTTGGTCAATTGCAAATAATTAATATGCAAACAAAGGGTTAAATGTATAAATCTGACATAAATATAAATCCGACATAAATATAAATCCATTAATCTGTATTGCAATCTAATAATTAAATTACAAATAAATAAATATTGCTATCAATATTTACAGAAAAAATTAAGATACCTCCAAATGAAGATCATTCAAAAGCATTGCATTATTGTAGCAGATAAATAAACCACTAAAATGACAGGCTATTATTGTTTCTGTTTGCATATCATTGTTTTATTTGCATTATAATTAACATTACATGATGACAGTTAAACAAGAAGATAAAAACACTTTAGCTTTTAAAAACAAGACCTCTGAATTCTGTTCCATCCCTGTGACCAAAATATTGTGCTGTCTTTCATTTCCAAAGTCTATCTTTTATGCATTTAATAATTCAGTACCTTAGACTAATACATGCTGCCGTCTCTTTACTCTCCAAATGCTGCTTTTGTCCGGTGTGCATCTCTCATTTGTTGTACTCTGAGGCGTTGGTTAATTGGTAGCATGCCTGTCTGTTGTGATTCATCTCAATGTGTGAGGAAGCTCGTTGTACACTATAATATATTAAAAGGGTGCTCACAAAAGATCCCTCACTCTTCCCTATACGCCCCAGACTGTAAACCCCCCCGGGCCTCATTCAGACGTTTGCAGGGAGGGGATAGACATTTAGCGTCTGCCCTCCATGAATGCATGTCAGCGATATGGAAATGAAAGGCGATTCAAAGGCACCCAAACATGCTTATTTAGTAAGGCTTTGTGCTGACGGCTCTGTCGATGAGTGAAGAAGCACTCGCGTACACACACACCATCTGTATGTGCTGGCACCGGATGGAGCAGCTCTTATGGGCAGACGCTCCTGGTTTTGACCAAGACTCTTCTGCAAGCTCAGATAAAGTAGACTTATGGAAATTGCTTCTATCCATTTTCAGTGAGGCTAAACTCATCTTTAGTGCGCACAAGGGAAAGCCATTGAAAGCAGTTTTAGAGGAAAATGAATAAAAAAACAGGATACAAAATCATTAGGTGTCATGATGCTCGTGTTAAATGCTATTAGTCCATATAAAAAAGGAATGAGTCAACATTTATGCAGAATCATTAGTAGGCTAATATTTCAATATTTATGTCAAATATAATTCAATTACTATTCTAAGCACTCGCCTACCAGACCATTATACAGTGGAGAAAAATCTAAGGAAACATTTTAGAGATCGCAATACCCTAGCAACCATCCAAAACATCCTAGCAATCACATAGCAACTCACTAACAGCCTCTTAGAATGCCTTGGCAAATGCATAGCAACACTCTAGCAATGCAAACTCCCCGAATACCCTAGAAACTGCATAACTGCATAGTAACACCCTGGCAACCACCCAAAACACCCTAGTAATCACATAGCAACATACTAACAGACACTTAGAATACCCTAGCAACTGCATAGCAACACCCTGGCAACCACCTAAAACACCTTAGTAATCGCATAGCAACATACTAACAGCCCCTTAGAAAGCCTTAGCAACTGCATAGCAACATTCCAGCTAGAATACTGTTGCAACTGCATAGTAGCATACTGGAAACCACATAGAACACACTAATAATCACATAGAAACACACTAACAGCCCATCAGAGCACCTTAGCAACTGCATAACTACACTCTAGTAATGCAACCCCCCCCCCCCCCAGAATGCCTTAGCAAACGCATAGGAACACTCTAGCAATTCAAACACCCCGATTACCCTAGCAACTGCATAGCAACACCTTGGCAACCACCCAAAACACCCTTGTAATCACAACATGCTAACAGCCCCTTACAATGCCTTAGCAACTGCATAGCAACGTTCAAGTCAGAGGACTCTAGCAATATTCCAGCTGGAATACGCTAGCAAATGCATAGTAACACCCTAGAAACCACCCAAAACACACTGGTAATTGCATAGCAACATACTAACAGCCCCTCAGAGTACCTTAACAACTGCATAGCAACACTCTAGTAATGCAACCACCCCGAAAACCCTAGTAACTGCATAGCAACACACTAGCAATGCAACCACCCCAAATACCTTAGCAACACCCTGACAACCACTCAAAACACCCTAGTAATCATATACCCACACACTAACAGCCCCTCAGAATGCCTTAGAAACATTCTAGCAATGAAACCACCCACAATACTCAAGGAACCACATAGCAACACACTGAAAACCACCCAAAACTCCTTAGCAATCGCATAGCAACATTCTGGCAATGTAATAACCCTAGTGCAGGGGTGTCAAACTCAGTTCCTGGGGTGCCACAGCCATGTAGAGTTTAGCTCCAACCTTAATTAAACACACCTGATCCAGCTAATCAGGTCCTTCAGGCTTATTTGAAAACTACATGGGTATGTGTGCTGGAGCAAGGTTGGGACTAAAGTGCTAGTGCTAGCATATCAATATACTAACATCTACTTAACAATTACATAGAAATGACCTAGCAACCACCCACAACACCCTAACTACATGCTACAAAACACTCCAAATATCCCGAGAGCCTCCCACAACACAGTGGTATTGTGGTGGTGAGTTTGCAGGGGCAAACAGGGTTGCAAAGATGCAGAACATTTCTAGTAAGTTTCCAGAAACATTACAGGGATTTTGGAAACATTCCAGGATTTTTTGGAAAATTTGGGAATTTTTTTTGGAAAGTTTCCAGAAATTTAGCTGAAATTTTCTGCCCCTATGCAACTCTAAAACATTGTAAAGTGTAAATATATTGTCTAGGGCTGCACGATATATCACATGCGATATTTAATGTGCATCTTGTCAGTAAAGCCAGTTCTGTGATCAGCGTGGTAAATTTCCATCACGTGTGTGATTTCACATGGAGCAGCATTTTATTTATTTACTTTACTGACAAGATGCACATTAAACATTGCATGCGATATATTGTGCAGCCCTAATATTGTCTCTATTAGTGAGTTTCTAAATGTCCTTTCATGTGAAACACATTTCTTTATTCATGGTTAAAATGATTTCCCAAGGCACATGTTATGTGCTGGTTGGTTATGCAAGATGACGTGAGGCTAGTTAAAGGGATGAATCTTGGAAGACAAACGCATATAGGGTCAGTAATCTCTGTCGCAGTGGGTGAGATATGGGACAGGAGTTGGCATGGCCCCCGTCAGCGCTATTATGTAATCCATCTGTGCTGCCGCTGCGGGCGATTGGCACTGCCTTTAAGAGAACAGCCTCACCAGTCCCCTGACGGCCACAGCTCTACCCACAATCACCTTCTCAATCTGTCTGGCCTCTGCAGCCCTTCACCTTCAAATGACCTGGAACAAACACACACTGAGATTCAGAGACATTATGAACTTGTTTTGATGTCCGGCGATATTTAGGAACACTGGACATGACAGTGGCTGTGTTGTTCTTTAAAAGTTATGTTTTAACACTTTTCAGGGGCTGTTCACAGAGGATATGTTCTTGCCTTCACATTCTTGCATCAGAATTTGTAATCAAAATAGGTTGTGAATGTTATTTGACTGTTAATACATGTTGCGAGACCCCATAAATGCTTGTTGAAAGCTGTATGAACAGTAACTCGGAATATTGTGTTTTTTCACACTAAAGCACCCTAGCAACTGTATAGTAACTATCTAACAACCACCCAGAACACCCTTGCAAATGCATTGCAATGATCGATCAATCAAAATATCTTGGCAAACAACATAGCAACACCCTGGCAACCATCCAAACCTAGCAAACACATAGCAACATGATAACAGTCCCTTAACAATTGCATAGCAACATTCTAGCAGTGACATCACCCATAATACTCTAGCAAGTGCATAGCAACACTCTGGCAACCAACCAAAACATCCTAAAGGCCTGTTCACACCGAGAATGATAACTATATATAAAGATATTAGCGTCCATACCAGTGGACAATATCATCTGTTTCTTCTAAGCGCACACTTGTCTGCCACTTTAAATTCTCTAGCTCGTTATAGCAGGAAGGATTCTAATTGTTTTCATCGTTCATCACCTGGAAAAAATCGTTTTGAAAGTGATTCCAACGATATTGTTTCTCTGTGCCTTTATCGTTATAGCTGTGGTGTGGCTATTCTTTAATATTGAGAATGAATTTTAGAACTATATCTTTATCGTTATCTTTATAGTTATCGTCCTTAGTGACATAGTAACACATACCAACCCCACAGAATGCCTTAGCAACTGGACCCTAGCAACTGTATATCAATATTCTAACATTTACTTAATAATGTATAGCAATGACCTAGCAATCACTCAGAAAACCCTAGCAACTGCTTATGCTCACATCCACTTAACAACTGCATAGCACAGCCTAGCAACCATTCAGGCCAGAACACCATAGCAACTGTGTAGCAATGACCTAGCAACCACCCATAACACCCTAGCAACTGCATAGCACAGCCTACCAACCATTCAGGCCAGAACACCATAGCAACTGCATAGCAATGACCTAGCAACCACCCATAACACCCTAGCAACTGCATAGCAACGACCTAGTAACCACCCAGGCCAGAACACCCGAGCAACAGCATAGCAACGACCTAGCAACCACCCAACCACCCAGAGCACCCTAGCAACTGCATAGCAACCATCTAGCAACCATCCAGGCCAGAACCCCCTAGCAACTGCATAGCAACAACCTAGCAACCACCCAGGCCAGAACACCATAGCAACTGCATAGCAACGACTGAGCAACCACCCTGGCAGGAACACCATAGCAACTGCATAGCAATTACCTAGCAACCACCCATAACAACCTAGCAACCAGGCCAGAGCACCATAGCAACAGCATAGCAACGTCCTAGCAACCATCCAGAACATCCTACAACTGCATGGCATGACTTCCAAAATTTATAAGCAAAATGGGTTGTGAATGTCATTTGACTCAAAACACGTTTTGAGACACCTTACATGCTAGTTTAAGACTGTATAAGTAGTAACTAGAGGAATATGATTATACACACTAAAGCAGAGATTCAGAAGCAGATGATTCATCTGTCAGAGCTGCGTTTGTTCCACTGCCTGATAGTGGACGTCAATGCAGAGCTGAAACTGGCACACAATGGTCTGTGACGCACATCTCACTGGGCACTGGCCTTTCCTCCTTCCTTTGCATTTGGAAGAGCGCTTTACCAGCTGACCCCCGTTCATCTGCAGAAACTCCATCAACCACAATTCACAGAAAATTCACAATTCACAAAAGAACAGTTCAGTTTCTCTGACGAGGTCTGATCGCAGCACATCTAAGAGGGAATTTAATTTAATTAATGCAAATGCAATGGAAGAGAGATTAATTTTTTATTTGATTTCCAAAAGAGCATAATCCTCATTAGTGAATGTTGCTCAATAACACTATAGATTTATCTGGCTCTACATAGATTTGTTTTTTTGTTTTTTTAATGTAGAGCTTAAAATGTTAAAGTGAGATCAGACATTATAAAATGCAAACACAGCTGTGGTGGTTGGAATAATAGCATCAGTCAACTGTGAACTTTAATTCTTTTGCATTCTCTATTAAAATTACACATTGACATCAGTATTTTGTAAAGAATGTTTCGAGTTCTATTGAATTCTAGTATTTACTCACTATATAGTTCCAAGCCTTTGTGCCTAAATCTATAAAGAATACATACAAATGAAATTAATCAAATGTATAGTTTCAAAAACGATTGAAATGGGATCAGACATTATAAACACAGTTGTTGTGGTTGGATTAATTAATAGCACTACACTGACCATCTGCGATCATGACGAACAACTCTAATTTTTTGCAGTTTGTTTTAAATAATATTGCACGCATTAATGGCAATTATTTTTTTGTTAAAAGAATGTTTTGTGTTCATTAAATACAGAAAAATACATAATTTACTTACCATATTGTTCTAAACATGTCTAATTTTAAAACAGTTGCTGGTAGCCATTGACTTCCATAGTATGAAAAAGAAAAATACTATAGAAGTCAATGGCTACCGGCAACCATTTAGTCACCAACATTTTTCAAAATATCTTCTTTTGTGGTTAACAGAAAAAATTAATACAGGTTTGGAACAACTTGAGGGTGAGTGAATGATGGCAGAATCCTCATTTTTAGGTGAACTGTCCCTTTAAACAGACAGAATTGCTGGTTGAAAGCAAGGATAGTTGTGAAAAAACAAACAAACAAAACACAACACAATAACAGTAGTGGATATTCCAAAACGTCTTTAGTCCTTTTTTAACTTTGTGAGAGGAAGAGACCATATTTAAGTTGTTATCCTGTCAAAAGTTGTAGTTCTCAAATTATTATGCATACATTTATTATGCATATTCAGTGAATAATTACATATATAACTTATAAATACGCATTTATTGTACTTTTTTGTCAAGAAAAAAAAAAAAAAAGTATTATAAAAGTGAAACAGGTAGTATATCATTTTTAAACATATTCAGGAACATGTTTCCATATGGTGAAAATAAATAAAACATCTGGAATCCTGACAATGTTGTTCCCTCAAATATGAATTTATTTTCCTGTTTAATGGGAAACGTACATACAGGAAGCTCAGGAGGAAAGGTCGGTGCCTCAGTGGCCTCTCTGTCCCATTGAAAACATTTAAGGGCTGACGAGTGCTCGCAGGGCACCACCTCTGCTCATCTCAGTCGCTCCTCCAGGACGGTCTCTCACGCTCGCACCCAATCAATAATGCAGAGCTCCGTCCATTACCAGACGTGCTGGAGAGAGAGATGCTTAATCACACGCATACATTACACTCGTGACACGCTGCACTGCACGAATGAACGGAGCTCCTGTAGGGCTTGTTGGCAAACAAAAATGAAAAAATAAATGATCAGTAACGTATGCCTCTCCTCATTTACTTCAGGCACTCTTGTACAGCTGAGACAATGTCATCAAAGATCAAGTCTCTGTTTTCCTTCGTGATCTGTGTGAGGACAGATAGACAGACAGACAGCATAACTTAAATGTTTGTTTAAAAATTATAAAAATGTATTTATTTATTTTTTTTGCTTTCCAGGTTTTCCATGAACGTAGAAACAATTTATTAAAATTACTATTTAAAACTGACAATTATTAAATCATATAAAATAAAGCAATAAGCCTTTATTGCCATGGCATTTAAAAAAAAAAGACACTTTACAAATTCCCTGATATTTGCAGGTTTTCCATGAATGTAGAAACTATATCTGCATGAAAGTAAACCTGAAACATGGCAACAATGAAGTTGAATGATGATGCAAGTCAAACTGTTGTTTTGATCATATATAAATCACAGAACAGGGAATTTGTGTCCTTGTCTGTGGAATTTTGCAGAATAGATGTCCTTATTATATGTGACCCTGGACCACAAAACCAGTCTTAAGTCGCTGGGGTATATTTGTAGCAAAAGTCAAAAACACATTATATGAGTCAAAATGATTCATTTTTATTTTATGCCAAGAATCATTAGGATATTAAGTAAAGATTATGTTCCATGAAGATATTTTGTAAATTTATTACCATAAATGTATCAAAACTTCATTTTTGATTAGTAATATGCATTGCTAAGAACATAATTTGGGCAACTTTAAAGGCGATTTTCTCAATATTTATATTTTATGCATGACGTATAAATCACTTAAGATTGGTTTTGTGGTCCAGGGTCACATATATTGGTAGCTTACAGCATTATACAATAGTATTGTTTACATGTTTTAAGTAAAATCTCTTGCAGTTCAGAACACTGATTAAGTGCTTGAATCCACAGAATTTAGTGAATAATGTGAGTTTGAATTCTGTGCAGCTTCTGTTGATGTGAGCTCAGATTCCATACAGACCATAAGCAATGCACAGGAATCTGTGTTATCATTCATCATATCAGCAGCACAAACCCATGTAAAGCACACAGCGAATGTTTCCATATGTATGGATTCATCATACGCTGGTCTAGACACACGTCCTGTGTGACTCACGGATGAACGCTCAAATGAAGCCACACTTCCACTTTCCTCTGTGTAGAAGTCTAGCATGCATCAGATATCTTTTGGGGAACTACGCACTTTTGGTGATGAAAATGAGCCTTGATTAAAAAAAATATTTAGGTCTAAATTTAAGAATTATGTATTTGAACTGCATGTAAAATTTCCATCCATTCTGAATTGCACAGTTTTAACAAACTAATAAACCTAAGTGATGTATATGTGTCATGCATAAATGAAACGAGTCAGATTTGTGTACTCAAAAAAAAAATCTTGACAGTTCTTTTTCTATTTGCATTTGTTTGATTTTATTTAAATAATCATTTTCTCAATGCATTTATTCAAATTGTTTAGAATCAGCACTTACATTACATTTACTTGGCAAAAGATAAAAAATAAATGAATCCGGTTATTGTGTATTTAAAACTAATTCAGTTCATTACAGAAATTGTATGTTTTATTTCCAAGCCTGGCAGTTTAGAAATGACCATTTAGAAAAAAAAAAAAAAGAGAGAATTTCAATATTCCTTGATATTTCAAGGTTTATTTGATTGTATAAAGGTTTCCAGATTTGACTGATTGTATGAACTGTGTAATTATAATTACACCTGAAACAATTCAATTTATTCAGTTCAAAAGTATGAATATTGTTAAGATACGGCTAGCTGTGGAACAAGCAATGTTCAATTAGTTAATTAAAAATTATGAAATTCTGACTGGTTTTAATTAGGGCTGTGCAAATAATCAAATGTGATTATCGTACGCATCTCGTCAGTAAAGCCGGTTCTGTGATTAGTAGTCAATCTCCAAAGATTGGTGCTTTCATATAGAGCGGCATTTAATACACAAAGCCATAGTTCATTAATTGCAGGTGATACATCGCCGATAATAGTTTTAATTATGTTGGACTGACAAAAATGCACCACATTAAGTTTATTAGTTTATGTTAAAACTGTGTAATCCAAATGCACGGAAAAATTTATATGCAATTCAAATACATAAATCTTGTATTTAGGCCATACATTTTTTTTTGGAGTGTGTCATAGTGTCATATGAACTCTTTGAAATAGGAAAAGGACAAGAACAAAGTATTTCTTTAGCATCTAGTGAATGGTCTGCGGCATCTCTCTACCACATGCGTGAGTGTTGCATGCAAATGAAAGGCGAGAGGGAAGTTTGCTTGGAAAACTTGAATGATGTAAAACAAGTTTTTACCATAAATAGCTTGACGTCCTGTCGGCTGCGCACTTCCTCCACCAGCGCGAGAGGTTTTCCTTTAGGAACAGGGATGGTGCCCAGGATGGAGCAGCTGGAGGCGTCCAGCGTCTGTCTCACCGCACGGATAAACGCTTGGCTGAACAGCTCCATCTTTCCGATCTCATCGATGACAAACAGCCTCTTGCTTCCCTCCCGCATCTGTTCCATAATCAAACTCAAAACTCAGCAAGAAACATGATGTGGAACACGTCTTCAAGGAAATGTTCATTTAATAACCCTCATGTTGTTCCAAACCCTGTGATTTTCTTTCTTTCACTAAACGTCAACCGTGACCTGTGGCTGCTAAGCTCTAAAAATGACCTAAAAATACATTTAATGTGATCATAAAAGTAGTTCTCTGATAATCTTCACAGCTGTCAGATCTCATTGATACATCTGCATATTCAAGTTTGGCACCTTAATATGCATCAGACTCGAACTGGTGTTTGGCATCGACATGCAATTGGCCTGTAGCACAAAGCCGGTTTCAGTTTTTTTAAGCTCACGTTTAGTTTGAGCAAACTCTGGGTTTTCGGGGCTCAAGAAGATGGGTTGGTTTTGAGCGGGTTTCGTCACCACACGGCTACCCTGCTCCGAAGCAGGTTTTATTCTGGGTTAGAGGTCGCAAAACCCAAACTGGACCAATCGGCTGAGAGCAAAGTGACATATATCTGATGCAATGAAGCCACTCCCCTGTATCTCTAGCTCCAAATTAAAGCAGTTTACAGTCAAAGAATTTTAGACATTTCCAGTGAATAATAACTTAAATTTCCTCACAAAGCTATTGTGTGGATTCACTACACTACTTTTATCATGCTTTTTGTCATTTGTGGAGCTAGAATCACTTTTTTGGATAGTTTTTGAGGCTTTCGAAGTCAGGCCAGAGACTTTCCCTGTAGTTAATTTTTTTGAATTTGTAAATAAAACAACAATTATTGGAGTATGTTTTACAAGAAAATACTATTTCAGTCTTTCAGTCATTGAATTAAAAATTTCATGTTTAATTCAATGTCTTACTTTTAATTTTTTTTTTCTAAGTGAAAAATATTTTAAAGCAGTGTTATTTTAGCATCACTGAGATACTATTATAGTTTTTATTCATATTTTGAATGAGGTTTTATTATTATATTTTCTGCTTTCATTTTAATTTTATAGTTGTAGTAATTATGTAGTAATTAGTACTACAAAAAGTAGTGTTTTTTTTGTCATTTTTAGTAGTTTTCGTATTTATTTAATGTTTAAATAATTTTTACATTTTTTATTTATTATGTTAAATCAAGGTAAACTAAATTAAAAGTTTTTTATACTTAATTTTATTCCAGCTAATATTTATTTTATTTCAAATAACCAAATAAGGTTTTAATTTTAATTTTGATGTACCAACATAACTAAAACAAAATGTAAAAAAAGTTTATATAGACATAAAAAAACAAAACAAAACAAAATGACAAAACATCTGTTACTAATAGTAAAATACAAGATAACTGAAACTATGAAAAACTTAAACCCTGATTGGTTATTAAATGAAGCTAAACTAAACTAAATTAATACAGTTCGGTTGGAAAAAAAAAAGCTGCATGCTTTAGATTTTATTATATTTAAGTTAATGTTTATTTTATTCAAGTAACAAAAATGTTTTTTTTTTTTTAAAAAACAAAAACAAAACAAACAAACAAAAACTTAAACTTATTATATTTTTAGCTAGTTGCCAGATAACATTTCCTCTTATAACTTCATGTACTAACAAAAAAAAATGATTAATAAAAAAAACATATACACTAACTAACAAAAATGACAAAACATCTCTTATTTAAAATAAAAGTGAACTGAAACGAAGTAAAATATTATTTAAAAAGACAGAACTTAAATTCGTTAAACTTGATGTACCTAACATAACTAAAACTAAAATAAAAAGACATTTAAAAAAAGACAAAAGCTAATAAAAATGACAAAGCATCTTACATAAAATAAACAAAACATCTTACTTAAAATAAAAGTTGACAATATTTCAAATAAAAAAAGTTTAAGATTTTAGTTTCAATATCTATTTTGATGTACTAACATAATTTGTTTTAATTTTAGTTAACTATACTAAACATTTTATAGTAAATACACCATTTTGTTTCATTGTACCACAGTTTAGTTTTGTTTCACTAAATGATAAACCCAACAGCACACATCTTGTTTCGTCCAGTTTAACTGGATGTACTAACATAAGCAAAAAATAAAAAATAAAACGAAAATGAATAAAAATATACAGACAATAAATAAACAAACAAACATACATCTCTGTTACTTAAAATAAGATAAAAGTTAACTGAAATTAAATAAAACATAAATTTCATTCATCCATACATACGTCTCTGAAAAGAGGGAGAGCGAGACTCTCAAAAGACTGGAGATCGACCACGTACTGTCCGACCCTGCATTCACGTCCACCTGCGGCGGACTGAGCGCTGGATCAAACACAGAAGAGTGTGTCAGTGATTGACGACAGCAGTAAATACACAAGAGCAGCGGATGATTGATGGAGACGAGCAGATACCTGAGCCTGGACAGCCGTCCTCTGTCCCCTGTGAGTGTGACCACATCAAAGCCCACTCTCCTGCCCTGCTCTCGGACCTCCTCCGTGTAGAAACCGCTGACAGAGACCCCGGCCGAGACCACAGCATCACACACCTTCTTCACCAGAGTGGTCTTACCCACACCTAGCAGACAGAAACATCTTATGTCACCTCGAATGGGTTTATTTTGTGAAAATGACTGCAAGTGATCTCACTACATGGCGACTTAACAGATAAATTAATAAATGCACATAACATTTTAATTTGAATATTGAAATTTTATGTAAAAGGAAAATGCTGTGAAGTATGGAAGACTGTTTCTGCCACAGGATAAAAAAATTAAAAAGGTAATTGTGACTTTTTATCTAACAATTCTGACGTTATAACACAAGTGCATGGAAACTAAACAAAAATTCTGTTAATCCTAAAGCAGTGAAAACTCCATCTCTATATTCATCCTATATGTGTCCACTTAAGGTGAAAAAACAACAACAACAACAACAAAAACATGGTTACTATAGTTAAAACCACAAATTAACCATGGTTTTGTACTTTTACTATAATAAAACCATGGTTAATTTTCTTAAGGGATTTGTATTTGTGTGTTTTTTTTTATCTTTGTTTTGTTTATACAACTGTACTGCCTTAATGGTTTGATGTTTGGTATACTGAAAAAAAAAAAAAATTAGAAAAAAAGATTCGCGATACGCTACTGAATGATCGAAGTCACGAGTTTGAATCAATCGAATCGGTTCCAGCATAAATGACTCACTCAATTGAATCTGTTTTTCTTCAGCATTACACGACACTGTCTACTACTGCCTTAGCTCGCTAGTTTTAGGACATTAACTAAAATAGTATGATGCTTACAAATAAAATATCCATATTTCCATTCAAGATAACACACACACCTACGAACATATTCAGGTGAGGTAACCGGTTTACTGCTGACTAGTGAAACACACCATTAATACGACGAGCTGCAGCTCAAAATACATGTTAAATGGAAACATTGAGCTTTATGATCGAGTTTGTAGCTTAATTATCTATATTTGAAATAGTTTGAGCTGCAGTTCAATAGGAAATCAGTTGGAAGCATCCAGTCATCTCATATCATTGAAGTGAATATTCAATTTATCAGTATATTGTAATAAATATTTGAGAAATTATTGCTGTATCTGATTGTATTAGTCTGTATAAAGTGATAGTCAATGTAAAAAGAGCGAATGGGAGAAGCAGATGAACACAAAACAGCAGAACAACAAAGTTGGGTTTACTCGCGTTTCTACACATTTCCATGGCAACCGCTACTGAATGTGATGAGGAGGTGAAGGCAGAACAGAATTAACTTTTGCGTTTACTTCGTAAATTTACTATTCATTTTTACCGGGAACGCCGGTCAGGAACACGTGCTTCATCATTTACAGATGGTTCCTGCTGCTTTAGTTCAGGTCAGGATCCCACACATGAACACAGCTACATTCTTCTTCTTCTTCTTCTTCTAGTTTTTTGTCGAGTTACACACTGCTACATTACTTCCGGCAGCATAATATGACGCAAGCGCAGAGGAAGTAACGCGTGCAGATTCAAAAGTTTATAAATGAGGAAAAATGGGTCTTGTGCAGCTTAATTAAGTTAATTGCGTGAGGATGTATTAATTTCTCACAAGGAATATTAACTAATCTGCTGTTTTGTTTTGAATGAATGCACGATTTATTTTACTCTCAAATTATTTATTCTCAAAGAGGTGTAGGCTAATAGAAAAGGAGAAATATTAAATTATATGTTGTCAAATAATTATATCTATAGGACTTAAAATTGTATTAATTTAGGGTCATTGCTGATTATCTGCAGCTTTTTTAGTAAAAAAAAAAAAAAAATACTGTTTAACTTGAATTTAAGAAATAATTTAATATCAAAGAAATATTGTGGAGGTGGCGTGCCAATAAGTAAAATATAATATAATTTTCTAACTTGAACTGACAATAAACAGTTGTACTTTTATTAAATAAAGTTAAGAAAGATTAATAAATACTGTAACAAATGCATTGCTTTTTGTAAGTTAATGTATTATATATGTGTGTGTGTGTATATAAATCAAATTTATATTATACAACATTACTGTTATGTTTAAAGATTTAAGTGTATATACAGGGCATTTTTTTGTCAGAAAAGCATGAAGCATCTCATTCACAACAAACATTAATAATCCACATTGTAATTTTATCCCTTCTAAATGACTTAACACTGGTTCATTAATCATTTATAAATGGATTTAAGCCTGTGATTTGGAAACAACTTTGTTTATCGCCGTAAAAATATTTTTTATTTGCTGTTTCACAAATTCTGAAATAGATGAATTAATAATACAATCTCTTAAATACTTCAAAAGCTGCATTTGTTCAAACAGAATGAATACACAAGAAACTGCTTGCTAATGAATGCAGTTTTATGCAAGAATTCATATTGATTAATAAATCAGATATTTGTTGTTGGTTTCTGGTGTAAACTCATTTTCACTATTAAATTAACATTGCTTAATCACAGCGTATATCCTGGAAGTTTGCTGATGACCAGTTCTGAAATGTGATGGTAATTCTTGTCCAGTCCCAGAGAGTCCAGTTCATCCCGTTCCTCATCAGCATCCGTCTGCTCTGAAGATGAAATGGACTTTAGCACCGGGTTATTAGCGGCTAAATCGGAGTCCTCTGACACCCGGCTAAATGTCATGGCCTTATCATCAGGGTCACTGTCAAAGCTCTCCGATTTTCCAAATGTCCTGCGCACAGATGGAGCCTTTTGTCCAGCGCTCTGCGATCCAGGCCTGTGACGTCCAGACTCAAGCTCATCTTCAGCTGAAGACAGACTCAGAGCGGAGGTCTGAAGACGTGGTCGGATGACGTGCGTGTTTTTGAGAGCACGTTGTGGAGAGTTCTCCGCTTTGACAGGAACAGGTACACCTTTGCTTGGATGAGAGGAACTTGAAGAGCTGGAACTGCTGTTTCTTTTACGTCTGCTTGGTTCTGGACTGCTAAACGGGTCGGGTGAGTATCCCTCGGTTGTGTTTAGGCTTGTGAAGTCGTCCTGATACTCCTCGTGTCCGTGGGAGCTGTTACTCAAGCTTGTCCTGCAAGGACGGCTGCTTGCTCTACTATCTCCTCTCTGGAAGCTAAAGTTTGAATCATGAATAGATGAAGCTGAATGCTGATCACTGCGGTCTGAATCCTGACTTGGAATATGAACTTGAGCTTTTTTGTCTTTCTCAGTCAAATGACTTTCCTCATTTGTGATATGCTTTTCAATACTTTGTCTTGTTTGTGATTTCGATGGAGTTTGAATTGGTGTTGGGTGCATATCAAAACTGCTAATTAATGTTTCAACAGTTTCATCTAAACGAACACCTCTGCTAACTGCATTACGAACACGTTTATGGTTAGATGATGATGGCTGGTCCCGTTTTGCATTCTGGTATTCGATGCATTCGTGTCGTTTGGTACCTTGTTTGAGCAGTTTGAGTCTGAGACGAAAAGTGTTTGTCAAGCCGTATTTAAGCGTCTTCTTAGGTTGCAATTTTTCTTTGTTTTTCTTCGCACCGGTTGCACTCTTTAATGCTTTCATCTTGCATTGATCAAGTCTCTGTTTAGGACTTGTTTTCTGATTCTCAGCTTTGGGTTTTGCTCCTGACGGTTCCTGTGCTGATGTGTACAGCCACGCAAGGTTAGGATGAACCGATAAGGGCTGCTGCTGCTGCTGCGCCGTCTGGATGTTCAGCTGTGAGAGTTCAACTAGTAAAGCATTCAGAAGTGGTAACTGTCTGATAACATCCCCAAATGGAGCGGAGTCCGTCTCTTTATGCTGCGTCCTTGGAGTCGAAGTTAACTTAATCGATCTGTCCGCCTTTACAGCCATCATCTCTGCAAAATCACTCATGTTAGATGATTCTACTTCATTATTTCCATCTTCTGGATCCTCAATATTAAGGCTCTCCATTACTGCAAGTAACCCCGTAAAGCCTGAAATAGGAAAAAATAGTTATTTTTTTAAATGAAACAGTTTGCCTATGTGACCCTGGACCACAAAACCAGTCATAAGTGTCAATTTTTCGAAATTGAGTTTTCTACATCATCTGAAAGATGAATAAATAAGCTTTCCATTGATGTATGGTTTGTTAGAATCAGACCATATTTGGCTGAGATACAACTATTTGAAAATCTGGAATCTGAGGATGCAAAAAAATCTAAATATTGAGAAAGTCTCCTTTAAAGTTGTCCAAATGAAGTTCTTAGCAATGCATATTACTAATCAAAAATTAAGTTTTTATATATTTATGGTAGGAAATTCATTAAATATCTTCATGGAACATGATCTTTATTAATGCCCTAATGATTTTTGGCATAAAAGGATCATTTTGACCCATACGGTGTATTTTTGGCTATTGCTACAAATATACCCCAGCGACTTAAGACTGGTTTTGTGCTCCAGGGTCACATATGTGCTTTTGTTGAGTATCATATTTGATACATCAGGCTTTATTTTATATGGTGAAAATATAGAGGAAAAACAGCTAAGTTTAATTCAGAAACTCAAACTGGGCAAAAATATGACATTTGGTGCAGATGCTGATATTTATATAGCCAAAAAGATGAAATTCTGTTGCTTGTAATGTAAATCGATGAGATCCTTATAACAGTGTAACAGACTACTTTACATAAAATTATATAAATATCAGTTGTCACTCTATATCTACAATATTGTCTTAGTAATATGATATTTACATGATCAAAATACAATGATGATTGAGATCATATATAGCCTGATGATCATATTGATACTCACATTTGAATATGATTTTTCTAAAAAAATAAAATAAAATAATGTCTGGATAATGAAGTTAACCTAAGTTGCTTTAGTTCAGTAAATGTTCATCTTGAAATATTACTAACAATGTACAAGTTATTCTTATGTTTACTTTATAAAAATCAGTAAAAATTTGACTGCAAAAAGACAGTGTGATGTACAAGCTGAAGGCCTTTTACTTGCTAAAAAATTATAAAATGACAAGGCATTGCATGCAATAGGTTTTTCATCAAAGTTTTGATCATTATTAACACCCTACTTTTACTCTCCTGTCGGTTCTTCGCGCTGGAGCAGTAAACCAGAGGCGGAGGGCAGAATGTGGTGTATTCCTGTGCATCTTCAGCCCATGAGATTCTCTGTTTTTTCTCTGTCGTCTCAGTTTGAGTAACAGCTGGAACCCCTGGCTGTTTTGCTTCTGATATCACAATATCAGCAAATTCTCCATTCAGGCTTGTGTGTTGTAAAAGGACATTCCCAGAGTGATTCTCATGCGCTTTTGTTGGCATCCCATCTTTTTCAAGACATCTCCCCTGCCCTGAGGAGTCTTGTCCTCCTTTTCCACGAGTCACACCGACTTCATAGACTCTGTTTTCTGGGATATGAGGAATTAAATGAGCTCCTAGGCTTACAATTTTATAAGCCAGAGAAATAACACCTATGCTTCTGCCCATCAGATTGCATATTGGGGTGGTCAATCTCTCTCCATAAACCGATGGGTTGCCAATACCGTGTTTTTCGACATCAGATTTGATTTTCTCCGTCACTTTAGCGAGAGAAATCAACGAGCTTCCTATAAGTTTAGGAATCTCATCTTTTACATCCAACACCATTGCATAGAGAGGGGTGTTCATGAGATGAGTGTGTAGCGAATGCAAATTGATTTTAAAAAGACACGATTTGCCTTTATGGAAGGAATACTTGAGATGTTTCCCATCATCTGGTTGAGATATAGCCTCAGGTGATAGGCTTAGATCAGCGTATCCTGATTTAGATGGAAGATCCTCTTGTTTTGATCGGGATATCAGCAGTGTGGGGAAATCTAAGAAGCGAACAGCCACCGCAGGATCCAAAACATTGCCACGTGAACCGTCAAAGCGAACGTAATCGATCACCATTTCCAGTGAGAAGAGAGTTTCTTGCGTTGATGACATGTTCCTAAAACAAATCGCTTTCATATATAAATGCTCATTTTTAAAGGAGAGATTGTTTATATGTTAAACGCTAACCTCGGAAGCGGGTGTGTGAGAGCGTCGCGTCGCCTAGCAACGACATCGTCTCAGGATTGATACGTCACGGACGCCGAGGGTTACAGGGAAATGTAGTTTATTAGTTTGTCCTTTTCATAAATTACACTATATTTCCAAAAGTATTGGGTCGCCCCCTTCTAGGTTTGACTACTTTAATAATTTCCTTGAGTACAAATCTTAATGTTTAAGCATATAAAGGCCCTAGAATATCATTATATGCTTAAACATTAAGATTTGTACTCATGGAAATTACTAAAGTAGTCAAATCTGTTCATTAGAAGGGGGTGACCCAATACTTTTGGCAATATAGTGTATTTTAAACAATATTGTAGTCAAGTGTTAGTAAAGCATACATATTATTACTAAGTATACTGATTGATAAGTGGAACTGTTTTTTTTTTTTTTTTTAATATACCCTGATAAATTTTAAAATATTATTTTCTTATTGTATGGTTTGGATTATTTTAACCATGTACACTTGGTAACGTGTTTCTAACGAAAGGAACATTTCTCTTAAAGTTGTTCTGTGGTTGTTAAATAATAATAATAATAATAATAATAATAATAATAATAATAATAATAATAATAATAATTATTGATCCCTCTTTGGAAATTCCAATTGACAAAGCAGCACAATAAAAAAAGCAAATAACATAACATCCAAGCAAAATATATCTTTTCATAAATACCTAAATATTATTATTTCTTTTTAAAATTATTATTATTATTATTAATGAGTATTGCATAGGTACACATGAACCAGTGGCCAGTGTAATGTGTTTTTACTGGTCAGCCGCAGTAATTTTTTATTAAAATAATACTAGATAAATGACGAAGCATTTATTTTATTTATTTATTTATTTTTGCATTTTAATATAAGATGAAAAGAAAAAAAAATATATAATTAATTAGTAAATGTAATGTTGTTTAAACATTTTCACAAAAAAACTGTCAATAAGTTAACTTCACTGAATTGTTTTAAATGTGTAATTCAAGCACACTCAATTTGGTTTATTTCAAAATACTAATTTGTTTGTATTTAAGACAAAAAAAAAAAAAAAGTCATTTGATGTCCTTCTGTAAAAAAAAAAAGAAAAAAAAAGAAGGTTTTCCTCGGTCTTCCAGTTGGGGCCACTATTACTCCAGGTTCAGATCATAGTTGTTTTTCAATTGATATCCAAGAATATTTCAACCTTAAATATCAAAAGGCCAAACAATCTCAACCTAAATGACCTGATGTGAAAACTATGAAGTTTTCAGAGATACCTTCGGTAATAAGTCTATTTACTGCTGTATACATACATTTATATATTCCTGCCCTCCCTGTGAACAAGTGTGTGGGCGGAGTTTGACAACATCTCAACCAATCATCTGCCGCGGTGGGCGGAGCCACAGACCGGCTTCATGTGATCCGAACAAACGCCAGTATTTGGCTGGAGTGAGTGGAGGGTGAAGATACCAGCTGCTCTGAGAACATCAGTGTTTCTGTGTGGAATATGATCATTCACTGGCTCTGTATTTCAAAGGAATGAGACTGACGTTCATCTGCACATGATGGGAGTTTCTTTTACTCTGAATGCTGAAGGTAAGGTTCACTTTATTTTGAAAAGTAGTCCACTACCAGGTAGACAGTCTTTACTTATCGTGTTGCGATTTTGTAACAATAGCTGCAGTGAGTTTCTTTTAGTTTAGTAAATATGTGTCAGGTTTAGTAATGATGTAAACCCTTGGACTGTGACCTAATGAGCTGCCTACCTAGGCGTCACAGTCGCGTGCAGCAGGTTTGGGCGTTTTGGGCGCGTTCCTTGTTGTCAAAGCAAATGATGCCCAAATATGATGTCTGTTTGACAGCTCACTAAGTATTGAGAAAGTCCTTCTGTTTTGGAGCTTTGTGAAAAATCATTACCTGAGTTCTCACTGTTATTGTTGTGTATGTGTGTCCTTGAAACAATACTGAGAACTCCTATCACACAAACACAGACTCATGACACATGCATTTTGTCATTTTGTATCTTTATTGTATTTGTTATGGGATTTTCCTGTATCTCTGGAGTTATCAGGTTCAAATGTAGCCCAGGGACTGTGCTTTAAATAACACAAAGGCAGTCAAGATAAAGTTGATTTTTAAACACAGGCTGTCAGATATCCACTAGAGGGCTCTTGAATGTTCTTTTGGATCAGCAATCCAGTGCATAATGTCAAATTTTCTATTATAATGATTATCCATACCACATGTTTCCAATCCATTAGTCTTTGCAAGGCAGAATTATGAGTTTGGTCATCTATACCACAATAACATTCAGTTTATATTTATGTTTACGGTTTAGTTGCTGTTCTGATGCTTGAGTGACAAATATCAGATTCTTGAGATGTGATGATGCTTTATTTACAACAATATTTAAGTATATTTCTAAGTATAATCTGTACTGTATGCTTTGGTCTATAACATTTTCTGTTCTTTCTTTTGTGGAAACCACAGATAACACTAACTGTTTGTTTTTGGACGTGTACCATGGTAATTTCATGGTATTCTTTAACATACCTTATAAATACCATGGCATATGAATGTGGCAATCATTCAGTAGCATAGTGTATATTAAAATACCATATCTGATGCCTTTGTACTTTTTTGTAAGGGAATGAACAGCCTGTGCTTCTTTATAGTTAATAATGAGTGATCGCTCTTTATTCTGCTCTGAACAAAGAAATCATAAGTGCTTTAGTGTCTGTGTTAACAGTGTAGATATTAATGCAAGCATCTTTATGCTGTGTCACTAAAAGTACTACAGTATGAGTGTTTTCTCTTTCTTCTGAACAGCCAGCGTGTATCAGATTATGGCTAGGTAATTGCACGTTTGATTAGACAAGTTACACAGCCAAGTCCTTGTGTCAAGGTTAATAAAGCCATTTTCTTTATAGCCGTATCAGTAATACGTGAGGGATACAGAAAGGAGAAAATCCTTCTGATGTTCGGTTCTTTCGTGCTGGCGAACGAAATTGCACCCCAGTCTCTGAGGATGAAACCACCTGGAAAGCCTTTATACTTTATAGACTCAGAAGTGCATTGTTCTTCAAGGTGAAGTGTGCTATTAAAATAGTTTCTTCTATTCTAGCTTAGGCCTAATATATAGAGATAAGTATATGTGAACTATCAGTATGTTTATTTTCCCTAAAAGTGATTTGGGGTGCAGATGGTGGGAAAAATGCATTGTTAAAGTTGTGATGAAATGGAAGTAGCGACATATATTTTGTTTTGCATTGTGACGTACATCTGAGTAAAATGGATTTTTGGAAAAAAAAAAAAAAATGTAGGGCTGGTTTCAATCTATCGGTTGTTGATTGAGCATTGCATTTAAAAAAAGTGAAATGCATGCTTATGCACAGAAGATATGTTCACAATAAGATCAACATGCCTTTAGAAAATAGACAGGATGCATTTTGATTTAATGCCGACATTACATGCAAATAACACACAGCAGCTAACCGTCTAGTCATGCATGCATAAATAGACTTATTGAATCCCAGATCTGTTGTTGACATCAAAGGCCGTTCATCCAATCAAACTACAGCCCTAATTGATTTGTCATTTGGTAGAAGTTAAACAAACTACAAAGTGGTGAAGTGAGATCTATAATTTTGTTTCTCAAGAATATTGAAAAGGTGAAAGACTATGGTATTAGTCAGTGTGCGTTTTAAGAAGTCTCTTAATAGACTCTTGTTGTAGGCAACAATTGACAAACTTGAACTGAATTGAATCAACAATGAATCTAAATAATGACACTGTTGTCTTCTGTAGAGCTGCTTTGTAGCTGAAATTGAAAGCACTTTAAAATTGATGCAACATGTTTGATGCAATTTTGCAACATTATGTTACTGTTTATTACTGTAAAGCAGCTTTGAAACAATCTCTATTGTGTAAAATGCTATATATGAAGGTGTCTTGACTAGATTAAGTAAGTTGTGCATTTTCATTGTTATTGGCATGTTTAAGTTTCCTCGTTGTTTCCCTTGAGAGAAACGA
This sequence comes from Acrossocheilus fasciatus, assembly GCA_036784905.1. Lineage (NCBI taxonomy): Eukaryota > Metazoa > Chordata > Actinopteri > Cypriniformes > Cyprinidae > Acrossocheilus > Acrossocheilus fasciatus. The sequence continues at coordinate 29,280,550 of CM071950.1, forward strand.
GAAGTTTGTCTTCCCATCGCTGGGTTTAGATGGCACAGTGACTGCAGACGGATGTTTATCGTGTGTTGCACTCCTGAATGCATTCATAACATAATGACAGGAAATTAAAGCTCGTTTTGGAGTCCTCTCTTGAAAATAACATCTGTCAGGACAGGTGGACAGCTGCTCGCTGCCCTCACATCGAGCAGGAACTCTTTGTTTAATGTGCACCAAGTTACTACTAAGCATTTTTCTGGGTTATTTGCATTGTTTTAGTGTGTTGGATATGGAAACGTGTTTCGATCTACTGTAGTACCAGTCTGATTGAATAGGACAGGGTTGTGAGACAATAAACATATGAATCTTAGCTGTGCATCTAATCCGTCGGATAGGAATAGAATATCTTGAGACGTGGCATTCAGAACCAAAGTATGCCAAGACAACTGTTTATCGCTGTTATCGCCTTCATTGCGTGATATTACATGGATATTTCATGTTTAACCAGAAGAGATGAGATAGAGTCCAAATTAAATGGATTAGTAGAGGCCATCTGCTCTTCATGTTTACTGGCAACTCCTTCAACATCTTATGGAGCCCATCAAAAATGGCCTTTCCTAAGGCAATAGTCACTATTATTAATGCTTATAGTGATTTATACAGACCATTGCTACGGAGTATGAAACTTCATCAGTTATGTTTATGCGCCAAACATGAATGATTCCTCAATCATAAAATAGGCAATCCACAAACTCAAATATCAAATATCATATCTACAGACCAAAACTTTTGGTTTGTGTGCATTGGAGAAGATTTATTTTTTATTTTTTTTATTGCATATCATGGATCTTTAGCCATGCAAATTTGTGCTTGGTTTGTAATCAGTCACCCGTCTGGTTCATTCTCTCTTGTACTTGTTAATGACCAACACTTGTGACTGGCATCATCAGAGCAGATCTCTGCCAGCTGGTTGATGCCACAACAGGCCTGTTTGTTTATTCGAACCGCATTTGTGTAACTGTTGTCAGTTGGCGGAGATGCGAGTATCACAACAATGAATGTTTTTGTTGGTTTTGGAATGTGGAAAATGTAATCTTCTTTTTTAAAAAAGGAGTGTTTTATCAGCTCTCAAACATGCTTGTTGGGTCATTCTGTGTTAAATCCACCAAATTTTAGAAACTTCCCAAACTAAAATTTTTGCTTTTGTTAACAAGAAAGACTAACATAAGTAGTGAAGAAAGCCAAAATATTAATCTCATGGATGTATGTTTACTAAGTAATTCACTATTTTGTGTATAATGAACATTTTCACCCGAGATTTGGAGCCAAAATACAGGAGGGTAAAATGGCTTTAGAAAGATGGCAGCATCATTATATTGTTTTTACACAGAGATTGGTTGGTCTATTAGCGAAATCTGTTGACTTGGCAGTATTTGTTGTTGTATATGACAGTTCAAACACAGAATTTTTTTTCCCAAAGGTTTGCATGGTTGTAAATCAAGAAGTATTAAAGATATCTTAATATCCTTTAAGATTCTGGTTCTTAACAAACTATTCTTGGTATATTCATTTTTAAGGCAATTATATGGTTCAATTCCAGAGATGTGAGGATCTCAAATTGTTAAATTGTACACATTTTCAGTTGTCAAAAACCAAATGTGCGTTACTTTGCATACTGTACATCTGATACTTTTTGTTTTAAAGAGAAACATCTGAAAAACAAATAAAGTGAAACAAAATAGACTTGAAGTTTCAACATTATCAAAACAATTGCATAGAACATACCTGTCCAAGTGCCATAAATATTCTTTTTCCAAAGTTTACATGTCCGCAACTCAAGAACTAGAGGTCAGCCGATATTGGATTTTACCGATACCGATAGCAAGGTTGGACCACACTGACCGATACCGATTAATCAACCGATAGTTTTCAAAATGGATACTGAAAGAGAGCTAGTGCTTTACTATTTTAAAAAAAGCAGCAACAGTACTGAACCATACTTTGTAAATGAATACAAATATTAATATTATTTACTATATTGATCATTAAAGTTATTTCATAGTTTGCTAATGTTAAAAGAAGAAACTTTAAAATTTAAAAATGTAGCCTATTAGTAGCTAATAGTGAATGTTGAAATGAGCACACTAACAAGGAACCATACTTCTACAGTTTTCATTAATGCTAGGAATGGACTCTTATTGTTAAGTATTACCATTTAATTTCAACAGTCATGCTTAAAGATGACCATCTTTAAATACCTACACAAGGCCATAGCATTAAAATTACATACATATGGATATTGTATGTGTACTCACACACTTTATTTTTTAACACTTGATAATTATCTAATCAAGAAAAAAAAAAAAAGTTAGTCCCACACTAAAGCGCAGCGCTGCGTCTAGGAAAACTCAGAGGTATCACACACACACACACACACACACACACACACACCAGACGCTTTGCATTCAAATCAAGTGGCGGTCTAAAACAATTTATTTAATAACCAAACGGACATAAGTTTGCTTGAAGAATGAACAATGTGGCATAAATAAGTTTGAAGTTCGGTGTTTAAAAAACAAAAAAAAAAAAAACAGAGCAAGCGGAAAGAGAACGTATAACGATCTGTATTACAGCTCTCTACATGAAGCATACAGACTTAATTAGAGCCACAGAAAGAGAAACGTTTTGCTGAAAAATGCACAATACATCATTTATAGCCTAGTGTGAAGTCATTATGTACATTCACAATGATTTGGGACAAATATAATGTAATTTAATAGAAAACTATGTGAATGGCGCTCTGTTCCGCAGCAGGATTTTCTGTCGGCTGCATTTAAATGCGAGTCTGGAGTTTCCCGCTCTGTGCAGCGCGCAGTGTCACGTGTCAAAATAAACAACACCTGCTGTCAGTGATTTCCGCCTCTAGAGGCCGCTCTTGTACTGTATAATTCCAGTCCTGTATAATTTCTTGTATTGGACCCTTCTCAGCCGCTCCAGCAACGGTTGCAAACCGGAAAACTATCGGCATGGATTTTTGCCGATAACCGATAGTTGTGGCAATCAACTATCGGTGCCGATTAATCGGCAAAACCGATTAATTGGTCGACCTCTATCAAGAACTATTAAAGATGTCTTAATATCCTTTTAGATTCTGGTTCTTAACAAACTTTTCTTTTGGCATATTAACTTTTAAGACCCTAAACGGTTCAGTTCCAGAGATATGGGGATCTCAATGTGGCTCCATGTGCAAATTGTTGAATTTTACCCATTTTAAGTGGTTGAAAACCAAATGCAGGTCACTATGCATACAGATGACACTTATTGTGTGTAAACTAAAGATGAATGTCTGAAAAACAATTAAGGTTGAAGCTAGAAATATATCTTGTTTTCCCAGATCAAATTTATTTTAGAAGTCCTATTGGTTACTAGTAATCCACTGCTGCCTTCACATTGGAAATTGAATAAGGTTAAACAGTTTGAATGCCACTATTATGTTTACAAGTTGTGCGTCTTTATCTCATTCAGATGTGTTTGGCTCATGATTTGAATGATAGGACGCTGTGGAGACATTAATTTTATTTGTAAGGCAGGTTGTGTAACACCCTCTTTAACCTCTGGCTGTATCCTGATCTTTGGCTCGAACACTTGACATTGTTCTTAGCTATAAGGACATGAATACACATATGAAATCTGAGCAGGTATATATCCATCATTCACTCGTCAGTGTGCACGCGTCCACCCCGACACCATCTCATCTTGCAGCTGGGTGAAGGAGACGCCCTGATTGAGTTTCTTATAGATGTTCTTGTGTTGCACGCGTGCAGGTATCAGGCGGAGATGATGGCCCTGGGAATGTCTGCTGCTGCTAATTTTGGCATTGTCATTGACGTTGCTTTACCCTTTTGTCTGTTGTTGTGTATGGATTCAGTCCCACAATGCATCTTTGAGTGCAGTTACAAGTGATTAAGATTAAGAAATGAATGCTTTTATTCATCAAGGAAGCATTGCATTGATCAAAAGGGACAGTAAAGACATTTATAATGTTGCAAAAGATTTTAAACTTCAATTAAATGCTGTTCTTATGAACTTTCTGTTCATCAAAGAATTCTGAAAACTAAAATGTATCACGGTTTCCACAAACATAAGAGCTGTTTTTAACATTGATAATCAGAAATGTTTCTTGAGCAGCAAATCAGCGTATTAGAAGGATTTCTGAAGGATCGTGTGACACTGAAAAATTAAGCTTTGCATCACAGGAATAAATTACATTTTACAATATATTACAATAGAAAGTAGTTATTTTAAATAGTAAATGTTTACAGTTTTTGCTGTATTTTTGATTAAATAAATAATGCAGGTGTTTTAAATATAAGAGGCTTCTAACTTACTTGAAACATGTCTTTAAAATGAAATCTACAGCAGAAAGTTGGTGGATCTGCATGCTGCAAAGATATTTTTTTTAAGCATGTCCAGAGGTGAATGTGTTTTCCAGGCGTGTATAATCACGTTACAGGCCCAATGTAAGCATGTTATGTTTTGCATATGAAATATAAGTTGGTTATCTCCTCATTCTGTCACTCATCCCATTCGGTTTCTGCCATCATGGCTTTACTGAAACATCTATATGAGAGTTTGGCAGTAAATGAAGCTGAAGTGGATGATTTTTGCACTGTAAGCACCCAGTTAAATTGCACAAATAATGTTTCTCCCCCTTTCCTACTGAACTCATTTCAGTGGTGTCATAAATTGACATGTTAGGCCACTCAGACAAACAGAGCGATGTTATGAAAGCGTCACAGTGTTTCATTATCCAAGGAAGTATTTGAAGATTGAACAAATCACATCACAAATCCATTTTGTTGTCGGAGATGTTGGCGTTTCTCAGCCACACGATTGACGTCTTTATTCATGCATCAGGGACCGAAGTGGAAGAAACAGCTCATTTGTCGTGTACTGTACTGCTTTTTCAAACACTTCTTTGTAGGCTCAACGGGATCGGTGTCATACAGCCTGTTTGATTTTTATTCTTTTCCTTATTTTTTCCAGCATGTATGTTTATGTGCTCGCATGTGTCAGGGATGCGCATTTGTGGTCGATTTAACTGCTTTAATCCAATTGCTGGCCATATGCCACATGTGATCTGGCGTTGGTTGATGAATGGATGGATGCTTTCTGACTGTGGAGGCCCATTATTAACACATTTCCTGCAGAGTGTGCTTTGCGTTAATGAATGCAATTCTCTGGGATTGTTCTCTAGTCCCAAACTAGTCAAGAAGATTAAGAAGAACATGTTGTTAATGGGTTTTGAGCACAACATGGATAGAATGTAGAATTCAACTGATGTGCATCTGACTTTTAGAGAATGTAGGGTTGGTACTAAATGCTTCATATTAGTTTTGCTGTTTGTGTGTTTTGTTTTCAATGCGAAGCTGCATGTGCACTGATGCCAGACTTATAAGTGAGATCATCTGGTTTTTCTCTGGTGTTCGTGTCAAAACATAAACAGACATGCATACTGAATGAACCGCAAGAGTGCTGGTAATCATATTTACATGCAAAGAGAAATTGGGCTAAAGGTCAAAACATTGAGTTTTTCTTAATCCATTATTGTAATGGTGCTTTTGCTTTTTTCGGTGTGTAAGAGCAGGGCCTAAACGGTGGCGTGATAAAATTTACAGGCCAGTTTTTTTACCGGCCATGAAACTCTTTTTGCAAAAACAGGCAATTATTACTACTACAATGACTAAACATATTTACAATGTTTTTAATTTGTACGGAAAATTTTACCTATTGATTTTAGCCATTCAACATTACAGTATAATTTAACCCTCTGGGGTCTGAGGGTGTTTTGGGGGCCTGGAGAATTTTTGACATGCCCTGACATTGTGCTTTTTTCAGTTGCTTATAAACATATAAAGTCTAATAACACTGCAATCAGCACAAACTGGGCTACAATAATATGTTAGCAGCATTTATGTACATGTTTTTGATAAAGCAGCGTTTTGTAGGTACACTATTTAAATCATTAATTTGAACGCATGTATGCAAAAACATTACTAAAAAGAGTCTGCTGTGCACTGTAGTAAATGTGTAGTGTACTGTGTAGAATTCACACCTTATGTGCTGTTGTTTGCCTGACGCTTCAGTTCATTTTGCAAAGAGATGTTATTCACGCTGCAGTTTATCAGGAGAATTAGATAATTTAGTCCTTCATTCAACTGATTCGTTCAAACGGCAGATTTACTCTGAAGCGAGGCAAGTGACTTCTGTCTTTATGAAGGGGTTACTGAATCATTGACTCACTTGATTTGTTCAAAAACGTGGATTCATTCAGTAACGAAACACCGCTGTGTTGCTCAGAGACACAAAACAGTTCTGCTGTGGCTTTGATTGTAACTATTTTCATCGGTGATATTGAGCAAAAACAGTCAATATTGCGTCTAAAATGAAAGTCACTTAATTTTAACTTATTGTTTATTGAACTACTATTGTATAAAATCACATTGCAATCGTGTTGAAACATTTTGGTCGTGCAATGTTGCGTACCTATATCATATATTATAAAAATTTTTTTTTTTTTTTGGTGTTTTTGTTTTTTTACTACAGCAGTATGCATCTGTAAGTTTCTGTGTGTGATGTTGCGCTCATTTGTTTTGATTCTGCACGAGTCTCTCTCACACACTCACTCAGGCTGCGCAAGCCTCATCTGGCACGACACAAATACATTATCAGTCGCTGTAAGTGTGACGTCAAAACAGACCGGCTCGGAATCAGCAGACTGACCGGTCCGGGCTTATTCTGGTCCCTGGCCAGTCGATCGATGCATCTCTACTAAGATGGATTTAGTTTACACTGATTCCATTTGACTGGTAACAATAGCCAGTTATTCATTCTCATTAATAAAGTATCCAGAGGAAAATATGGTATCTTTTCATTTATATGTATGCATTAAGAAAAATTTGGTTCATTCTGTAGGTTTGAATGAATAATTAACACAATACTGCATGGTATCGCAGTACTATTTGGTATTTTGATACTTCAGATGGTATAGTATTGTAAGACATTTTTATGGTATCGCGACAACTCTACTGCCTTCTTAGCATTCTGCGGAGAACACTGAGACCAAAGCAAATGTTGAGGTCTGAATGGAGAAGTGGTGATGCAGAATTAGCATCAGCATGCAGATGACACCATGTGGGTCAGGACTGCCGACCCGTCTGGCCAGGGGTCGTGATGTATGGTGACACAGAGAACTGTGAGATGTTATGACCCACTTATCATCTGAAGAATGAGCTGCACACGCGGTTCAGTGAAATGTAGGTTAAGACCGACATACGGCTTACATGCATTTAATCCTGCACAATTTATCACAAGAGTGCTGCTGTGGAGGGGAAAATGGATTTCATCGCTTAGATGATTCTGCAGCGTTTGACCCTTGTGCGGATAACGGTTCTTGTTCATAAACAGTCTGAGTCAAAATCATTATGTCACACAAAACAGTCGAAATGATACCAGGTTACTTTATAGGATTCATGAAAAATCCCTATGTGTTTTTCCCTGTGGAATTGAATTTGCATTGAAGATTAATGTCTTTTAGAGTGACTGAAAACATTGATTAAAAAAAGGATCAACAAAACAATTTTTGTGTTTGTGTCATTTTGTGTTCGTGTGAAATTTGCAAAATGAGTTTTACATCTCAGTTAAGCCACATCAGTACTCAAAGCTGTTTTTTTTTTTTACATGAATTTACCACAGTAAATGCAGTATCTCTCATGTATAACTGCATTTATAAAATGGCAGCAATAGCAAAATGAAAATACACTAGTGTTCAATAAATAATTTTAATTAATTAAACTATTAATTTAATATTAATGTGATATTCTGGTCTCTATATGTGTCTCAGGCTTTTTCTTCATTGTCAGTCTGTGGTATTTTCTCACTTGTTTTGTCCGCCAGGTGAAAAGTGTTCAACCAGTTACATACTTAAAACCTTAACCCTAAGTTTGAGCAATAGTAATAGATGACATTAGACGTCGACAATAAAAATTTGTCTACAAATATTCTTATTAAAATTATAGCGGAAGTAATTATAGCACATAATTTAGCCCTCCCAGCAGCAAACCAACAGAAGACGACACTCTTAAGAGACGTTCAAAGGAAGCCGAGCCATTAGAGTTGTGGGAAGGTTTTACAAAACTACAAACAAAAAGTGGTCTCGTGTGAAGGCCCTGATATACTCATGCCGAAGTACTTTTCCTTACTTCGCTTAAAGATAAAACAATTTGGATATACGCTAGTAGCACTCAAACATCCGATGCTGCTGAGAGCGGCGCTTAGATGAATAGCCTGTGTAAATAGTATATGCTGCGTGCTTCCTCTCAACAACAACATAAACACACCGCAGACATGCCAGCGTGAGAAAACAGCATTTAAGAAAGCATCTGATCATAATGATATGAATATGTTTGCACCAGCTCTGCAATCAGCACTCACATTTATATAAATAACACTTCAACGCTTCAACTTGATTTTCAGCTATAAAGCAGCTCAATATGTAATGTTGGAGTATGTTTAACTCAATATTTTAACGAATTGCATGAGCTGATCAAAGCCTAATGATTAACGTGTGAAATAATCAATGATCTAAATCATTTGTTGCAGCCCTCGTGAGTGTGAGTACTTTTATTATTGGGTGATGTATGTGCATACATTGGCTATTTCTTAACAGTTTTGTGTGCGGAAAAAGTAAAATGCTTTTTCAAAGGCAAAGATAAAAGACTTACAGTTTTTATACTTCAAAAATGTCATGTTTAATTTAACGTGTTGTGAAATTTACTAGCACTCTGAGTGAAAATGGATTCAGTTCTGCAAGTGAATCCTACACCAAATCTTATTTTATAATAATCTTTTTAGTCTTTGACATCCAGATTCAACTTATTTCCCAGTGCGAGTCTGGTTGGTGAATGTCTGTTGACTCACAGTAGAGACAGTGAAAGTGAATCAGTAATTAACCGCGCTGCCGCTGGACTCATGGGCCATGAGGGTTAAACCCGCTCGCTTTTCTCCAGTGGCTCCAGACAATTGGGACACTAACCCTGACTCTCCGGACCTGGGATCTGAGATGAGAGGGATTTGGAGCGCATACCTCTGGCCTATTGTGCCGGCTGAGCATCTGAGGGAGAGAGGAGAGGCATGCGGCCGCTTGTGGACTCTGTTCTATTCACTTTCTCTTGACTCAGCCGTTTTCCTGTTCCTATTTTCACAGTTGCTGTGCGAGATAGTGAAGTGCAGTTTGCACAGTTGGTAAGACCACCGAACAGAAACGTACGTGGGTTGGTACAAAAGAGAGCAGGGTTTCATGGGTAATATGTTCCTGCTCGTGTGGCCTTAAGCGACTCAGCCATTCATTTTTGTTCACTTGTTATTTGTGAATTTAAGTTTGGCCTTGTCAGCTTTCCCTTCAATGGTCTGAATCAAATTCGAAAGAAAATTTTAAGCAGTCAAATTGTATGTTTCTTTTTTTTTTTTTCAAATATTTCAGTTTTCAAGGTATTCTAAGTGGTTTTCTGCATGTTTATCAGGTCACTACTAGGTCACTTACTGATTAAAGTCTGTAATATTCTGCATTCTAGAATCTTCTTTATTCATTTTGTTTTGTGAAGTTTTTCTTCTTGGTCTTTAAAATTGGCTAAATTACATCACTTTATGCAGTCGATTTCTGTTTCATTTATTTCCTTGTAAATTATTTTCCTTTATTTAACCAGGAAATCACATTGAGATGTTGCTATCTCTTCTTCCAGTGAGACCTGGTCGAGACGGCAGCACATAAAGTTTCATACAAAAGAATCACAGAGACAGAAATTACACAATCACAATTAATCACAAAAAATAAACTTCGTCTGAGGCAAAATGTGTGTTTTCAGAGGAGGTTATGGATGCTCATAATGTCTAAAAAAAAATCACAAAGCATTTAGGCATTTTTATTTAAATATTTATTAATTTTGTTGTTAAATCTTTTTAATAATTGTATTTGTTTTACTTTTTTTATATATATATATATAATAATACAAATTTAAATTTAATTTAATGTAATTTTTTTTCCAAAGTGTCTTGTAAGTCGTGCTTTTTTTTTCCATCAGTTTTTATCTTGTTTTTTTATCCCCAGGAATTGAACCATTGACCTTTTGTGAGAAACTTGAAACATCTTTATAAACCTATTTTTCAATATTTTATTGTATCACTCCTACAGACAGTATTTTATAGAATAATGTAAGCTTGAAACCTAAAGTTTGATCAGTGAAAGTCTTTTTGCCTGTTGCATCCCAAGAGCCCTGATATGCATCAAGACCTCAAAAACAAGCTGACGTCATTCTGTGTGTAATAATGAAAACTCATCAGCCGTTGTGTTGGTTGGAGTGGATTTGTATTTATTAGACTGGGCTTTCTTATTATGAACTCTTAAAATGCTGTTTTTATGGGTGAGGAGTTTCAATTATTGTGTCAAATGGAGCGTAACCTTGACAGATGTGCGGTAATGTGGTCACGATAATATGGTTTGTGTTAGTATGAGCCGCATGGGAGTTGATGCTGGATGGATTGATGTTCTAACCTCCTTCATCTGACCTTCTCTTGGCAAACAATATTAGAAATCAGATTCTTCCTTCATGCAGTACATGTGGGCTAACAATATTACAGCAAGTTTAATGCAATAATTGTCAAAATGAGCTTTGAAAAATGCTGTCAGTATAATGAATCATTAAAGATCAATTTTATTTAGAATGTTCAACTAAACACAATTTAAACTAGTTTAATTCAGTCGTTTGCAAACAAGATTTTGAATTTGATTGGATCAACATGTTAATCAAAAATGATTGATTGGTATTAATGAAACTTAGTATATAAATTCTTATTGTTATATTCAATTTTACCACTCCTGATAACTTGTATAATGGCTCTGTTATTTCACATATGTGACCCTGGAGCACAAAACCAGTGTTAAGTCGCTGGGGTATATTTGTAGCAATAGCCAAAAATACACTGTATGGGTCAAAATTATCCATTTTTCTTTTATGCCAAAAATAATTAGGATATTAAGTAAAGATCATGTTCCATGAAGATATTTTGTAAATTTCTTAGCGTAAATGTATCAAAACTTCATTTTTGATTAGTAATATGCATTGCTAAGAACTTCATTTGGACAACTTTAAAGGTGTTTTTCTCAATATTTAGATTTTTTTGCACCCTCAGATTCCAGATTATCAGATAGTTGTATCTCAGCCAAATATTGTCCGATCCTAACAAACCACACATCAATGGAAAGCTTATTTATTCAGCTTTCAGATGATGTATAAATCTAAATTTCAAAAAAATTCACACTTAAGACTGGTTTTCTGGTCCAGGGTCACATATACGATAATACTGTAATACTCATATGATATTATGTTTTGTCTATGAACTATGGTAATACTGTAGTTTTTGGACTTGGTAATATTGGAAGTATATATGAAAATCTTTCAATGTCAAAGCATCTCTTGTAATCTGATACAATCACTGTACCATGGTGTTCCTGTAAGCCTTTTTTTCCCCAAGTGAAACAAAAGCTCAGTACATGCTTATACAGGAACAATAGACCTGTAAAATGAAAATGCTGACATGACGTTCTGTGACTATTTTTAGGACTAAGCAATTTATTCTAAGAATGGCTTAATTACTTTTGCATGCATCACAAAAGGACAAGCACAGAATCATGGGAATAGACATTCCTGGGAAAAGAAACTTGATGTTGAACATTTTTACCTGGAATAGTACATGGTTGTGTAGGGATGTCATGGACCATTGAGTCAGTCGTTCAGACTGTGTTTAGCTCATATTTTAGTACTAGAAGTTAACATCTAAAGCTAAATTGAAACTTTTGTTTGTCTGTGTTTGGAAAAGAATACTACTCGTACTATTTATTTATTTTCAGTATGTAGTGTGCATAATCTGTGCAGCGCCTGGTTGATTTGATACATTTGCACAATGGGTTGACCTTTCATATTAGTTTTCTTTGACTTCTCTGTTCAGACCGGATTTGAAGCTTTATACTGAATTTAAAATGAACTGTTTTTATATCCAATGATGCTGACTGTGACAATTTTGCATGCTAGGGTTTAAAAACTTTTTTTTTTTATTGCTTCTATTGTCCTCATTTGTAAGTCGCTTTGGATAAATGACTAAATGCAATGTGAAATGTTTAGCATTCAATACACTCTTAAAAATAAAGGTTCTTTATTGACATCTGTGGTTCCATGAAGAACCTTTAACATCCAGAGACTCTTTCCTTTCAACAAAAGCTTCTTTTTTAAGGAAAAAAGGTTCTTTAGATTTTTTAAATGTTCTTCACTCTAAGAAAAAATGGTTATTTTAAGAACAGTTTACTGAAAAGTTCTTTGGAGAACCAAAAATAAGGCATCACTGCGAAAAATCCTGAAAATACCTAATTTGGTGCTTCCAGTCAAAAATAAACAGGTTTTTTTTTTTCTCGTAGATCTGTCATTATGCAGATTTACCAATTTTGGTACCAATTTTTTTTTTTCTTTCATCAGCTACTTTTTGTAGGCCGATCCTATTTGATTAGGAACACCACAAATGTAACACCCCCCCCCCCCCCCCCAATACAAAATTTTTGTATTTTTTTTAGTTCAAAAATTTAGTATTGACTAGCATAAAACGTTTCAGTTCAGGGCCGTCGACATCTCGCCGTAGTCCTGCAATCACTTTTTTTTTTTTTCAGCTGGGCTTGTCCTCAAAAGCGTTGTTTCCCTTTTCCTGTTTAACTAATGAAGGCCCATTAAGCTTAATTGGAGAGTCACTTATCAAGCAGTTCTGTATTTAACCTTCCCTGTCAGCGGAGCAGCCAGTTTGTGTCTCTGCCACAGGTCAGAGCTCATTTAGTGATGCGTGAAAGCTGAGATTTAACTAATTCGGTTGCTTAAATGTGCATCGTGCAATGACATTTTAGAGCATTTTGATGCGTTTCTCCTGCAATGCTAGTTCTGCCCTCTTCCAGGCTTATCTTATCACCTCTCCTGCCCCAGAAACTTCCTGCGGCCGCATATAATTGCTCATGACCGTTTCATGAATACGAGTCGTTTGATAAAGCCAGCGATTGTCTCATTCCAGCAGTTATGTGGTCTGACCTGATTTCTGGAAACAACTGGTTTTCATCATGTTGAATAGAAGTGACTAAATCCAACCTGATTCATGTTTCTTTTACTAGCAGAGATGTTCACAAACGCTTTATTTTGACACAAATGATGTGAATGTTGCAGTTCCCCGTGTTTTGATATGACAGACTAAAGATTTTCTCCTCCTTTAATGTGGATTAGATCAGTGAACTACAGTCTCCTGGGCTTGACAATAAACAATATTTTAGTCAAACAAGATCTTACAGGTTCCTTGGCCTATTTTTAGTGGTGCATGACACATGGGTAGTAAAAGTTATGTATAATAAAACAAAGGGCCATTACAGTGATTTTACCATGAAAACAAGTGGTTTTCTTAGGATAAGTTCAGAAAATGTAAATTTATTTTTAGGTTATATAATTTTTGTATTCCCCATATTACCTTTTTTGAATTATGAAATTTGTATATAGATGCATTTGTGTCCGCATCCAATTAAACTTACTAAAGCAATTTCATATATGTGTCTGTTAATGTTTCAAATAATGTTTCTGAACATAAAATGTCAAAATATGGGTGAAATAATGTTCCATGATCATTCAGCATATGTAAAAATGCAAACATGTATGATTATATTTTACTCTGAAAAAAAACATGAAATTAAACAAGACCCATTGTAATGAACAACAACAACAACAAAAACTAATTTTAAACTTTGACTGTTTTCATGCTAGAAACACCCTTTTTGTCTTTGAGGCATATCGTTTTGAATAATTGATGACATTTACGATGAGTGGAAGCGGGTGCTGTCAAGCTTCAAAAAAGATGCTGAAGCCCCAGATCAGTCCATTTTGTGGACTGGATCAAATGATTCATTGAGAAGATCCAACTCAAACGAATGATTCACTCATGAAGTCATATGGGTCTGGAACGAGATTAGGGTGGGTAAATGATGACAGAATTGGATTTTTTGGTAGTTATTTTCTGACAACGTGGCTCATTCAATCAGAATTTGTCTGTTGAAAATCTGTTTTAAAACATTTTAATTTGTATGAATGCATCATTAACCCCGACTGGATTAAACGAAGAGATGGATCTTGTATGCGTTTTGAAAAAGGGAAATTGTTGGCTTTGACAATTATCCCTCATTGATTCAGATCAGCTGTTAACCATGTGAAATTGTGCCTATAAAAGTGTGTTGTTGCTTCTTGCCTGATGAGCACTGAAGAAATCATGGGCTGAAACATCTACTCCATGGTCTCTTTTTAAGACTCTTTGCACTTTTGTCACTTTCACATATGGAAAATAAAATATATTTTTGATAGACCTTTTCGGTCTGGTTTAAATTTTTCCAGTGTGTGGACAATTTCAGCTACTTAATTTGTATAAATACAAAATTATTATAAACTGTTTTCACTGAACATTGTGCCAAATTTGTCATGACATCACTGGACTCTTGTTTACAGGATATAAGTGATTTTGACAGGAAAGAGCTGTCACTCTCTGAAAGAGCCTTTTATCAAGCATGTGAAGGAAATTGGCCTTTATTTCCTGTTGTGTTCTGCCATTGCTGGTCACTCTATTGTTCTCACATAACAAGTGCTTCGAGGACACATGCATTTTTATTGTCACTCAAACTGCATTGAAAGCCAACTGATGCGTTTTACATTCGCTTACCTGACACTGTTTGGTAACATTATCTTGTAGCACTTCCCGATTCTCAGGCGAACTCAACAGGACTTAATAGGCTTTTGTAGATCATGTTGTCCATCTCAAGCCAAGATTGCACATTTACTGAAAGTGAAGACCCGGGGCCTGTACCATGATGGTAGATGAACAAATTCAGAGTTACAGGATTAGTTTCGAGTTGACAAAACCAAACCTCTACAATCCGGCTTTGTTGATACCATGATGCTGATCATCAACTTTCTTTGTCATCTCAGCTTTATAAAGACAGTTAATAATGCCCTTAGTTTTACCATCAGTTCAAGCCCGAAAGGGGAACAGAACAGCCACAGTGATGAAGCTCATATGTATTTGCAGCACATAAGCCACGTTTAAGAAAGCTGACTCCACTGTGATGTGACCCTCTCTCTCTCTCGCTCTTTCTCACACACACACACACACACACACACACACGATGCATTACTCTACACTGTGCAAAGCTATGCATTTGAACAGTCAGTAGCAAATACTTAAACTAATAACAAAACACACTTACAGTCGCTGATTCAGAAGCGCCAGATTGTCAGAGCAATGTCAGAATTGACCCATTATTTTTTAGAAATAGCCTTTTTGCACAGCCAGCCTTGTTCTCTCCTAGATTCACAAAACTGTCATCCATAAAGTGCGATGCGGAAATTCGAACATTTGGGTTGTGCTGTTCTGTTGTAAACAAATCTTAACAATGATTCCTAATTGCATCTACTTTTGGAAGGCCAAATAAAGTGCTTTTGCGTTCGCACAGAAACACACAGCGTCTCCCTGACACGGCTGCATCAACACTACTGCGGTTGAGTCAAAGACGAGACGTCACCATTTTGGTGTCCGCATCAAATTGCATTTACAAAAGTAATTTTAAATGCATAAAAAACATCTTAAATGCAAGTCTACTTTCATATTTCAAATAACTTTTATGACAATAATATGTCAAAATATGGGGGAAATAATGTTCCAAAGTGTAAAATTGTCATTCAGCGTAATGGTCCGGACTTTGATTTTTACCAATACATTTTGGTATATAATAAACATATAAAAATCCAAATAAAAATATATATTTGTTGTCTTGGCATTTTCAAGTTATCTTAAAATGACTATGTCTTATTGTTTTTGTTTTTTTTGAGTATTTAAATGGACAGAGGACTTTTGTCCCGAAAATGCAGTTTATCTGAAATCATTCAGTGTTACAGGAATAAAAAGTTATTCTGAAATCATATAAAAAACTGATAGTCATTCGGCAGTCTATGACATCATTAAGTGGTGCTGCAGAAAAGTGAGTTTATTGCTCTTAAATACTTGATAATTTCACCTTTTCATGGTGTGGTAACGTAGGTTGCAAAAACACACGTCATTCAGTGAAATGCCAAAAAATACTTTTTAATGTTAGATTTTTTCAAATACAAGTAGATGTTGTGAATAATTGTGATTAACTTTAACTGGTCAAGTTCACTGTCTGAAATAGGTGGCCGTTTGATTGCCTGAAATATTAGCTTGATGTAGAAATTTCGTCATTCAGTGTAATGCAAATTTTCTGTTACACCACAGTGTCATCCATTACACTGAATGACAGTATCACTGTATAAATTACTTATTTACATTACAGATAAATGAGGAATGTTTAGCATTGACAAATGTGTTAAACCTAATAATTATTCATATGTGAATGCATTTAGGTATTGTTTAATTTGATTATTGATTAATTATAGACACCCGTGAACAGAGGGAGTCACTAGGCACTGTAAAAAGCCAAGACGCTAATAAACTAAGTGGATCCAGTAGCTCGGGTGCCACTCTTAAAGTAATAATAACTATAACAGTAACTATGTTAGCCTCCACACCAATGAACAATAGCACTATTCATTCTAAGCATGTGCTGCAGATTTGTTGTCTGCCACTTTAAATGCTCGAGCTCTTTAAAGTTGATTCTAATTGGCTGTCAATGCTTTCATCATTCATCAGCTGGAAAAAAAAAAAATCCAACAATATAAAAGAGATTCCAACAGTATTGTTTCTCTGTGCAGTTATTGTTAGTTGTGCTGTGGAATCTGCTATTCTTTTATAAAGAAGGGTTTTATTTTTTTTTTTATCTTTATCCTTACCGTGCTTGGTGTGAACGTGCCTTTAGCCAGGTCAGAGAAGGCTATTAAGGATTGTAATTATTGGAATAATAGCTTGCCAATAATTCTGGGCAGAGAGACCCCCTCACTACAGTACGTCAGTAGTTCAAGAGAGATCACTGAGGCGATTCTTCAAGCCAAATACTCATCCTGATAATGTCATTTTATGTTTGCAAACAGAAAGTATTAATAAACGTGGCTGCAAGCAGGAATCTTTGAGGCAGAGCAAGTCAGAAACAAAGTGACAAGCCAAGCAAGCATGGCAGGGGAGCATCAGGAAAATGCTTATATTTCAACATCTGTTTCTGTAGTCAATATACTCAGGAGGATTACGATTAAAACTATTTTAATGATGCAGATTAATACTAAAAATATTTCAGTTATGGGAACGATGGCAATGTTATCTCTCTTTTTGGCAAGTCGTCATTCAGTGCAACACATATTTATGTAAAAATGAACTGATATACTTATTCTGACCTGTACTTATTAAAATACAAATAAGAATATATGATCATACTAAATTTTAAATGATTTTCACTTCCTTACAAAAACTTCTTGCTGGCAAATTGTAAAACAGTGGTTTGAAGGACATTAGCAAAGTATAAAGATTTAAAAATGAAAGTTAATTGATATTTGAGGGCTGCGCTGTGATGCTTAAATAAAGTCTTGTAATATGTCATCAAATGATTAATGTTTTTTTAAATATGCCTAACAAGATTTTTTGGTATATAAATATTGTTACACTGAATGACGTTTTAGTGTGTGTCTTATGTCAAACATGGTAAAAAATGCATGCTAATAATAATTTTAATTGTGCGGAAAAAATATAAACTTAAACAGGACACATTCTAATGTATGGGGAAAAAACAAACTTAAAGCTGTATTGCACTTTTATTTTTTTGATGCTTGAAACACCCTTTTCATCTTTGACCCGGTTACTGAAACCACGCCTTCTTTCTTCGCGTGAACATTTGGGTGGCGTTGTGCAAATATTTCCACATCGACTTTGAGCTTTGTAACTCTGCAGATCTTAACAGCTACATACCACACTGAATAGAAGGAAAAATAGAAATCACATCATATGACCCCTTTAAGTAATTTGCTTTTCTTACATCTGAAGAATTGCCCTTATTTTACCCTCCTCAGAAATGCGTTTGTCTGCAGGTATTGATCTGGACTGACAGTGGCCTGATTCTTCCTCATCTCTCCTCTTTTCTTGTAATCCGTTGCTCCTTGGCAATGTCGACCAGATCACAGATCATCTGCTCCTACCTTCCCTCCCCCTCTCCTCCGAGTGAAGTCCTCTCTGGAAGACTTGCTCCGAGCTCACGGTACGGATGTGCACTGAAACAGAAGCCACCTTCTGTGCCGTGGGGTGAAATGGAGCAAGGATGAGGCAGATGTATCATTTCCTTCACATTGTACCAGAACGGGTTGACTTGAAAAGGATTGTTATGCAACAGAGATGACCTTCATTGCTTTGAAATATCAAGTTTATTATTGCAGTTCTGCTACATGATGTCAGCATTTGAAATCCTCCGCAGTGGGCTTCGGATGGGTAGTAAATGTTTTTAAGAGGTGGTTTTTCTGAAACAGGGTCATAAACATCCACATCTTTGAAGCCCCAGACACTCTTTGTCTGGGACGTAACCATATTTACAGTGCAGTAATTGCAACAAATGCCACATGTCACAAACATGGTTTCCTTTCATAAAATAATGTTTTATTGTGAGTTTGTTTTAATCATTTATAAGATTTTAAGTCCTGACAGGCAGATGGTGGCATTTTAAATGTCTGCATGGGCGGGGAGGAAACAAACACACATTTTCACAGCTTTGATTGTCATTACACAGCAACCTGTAGTTTTAGCTTACCGTTGGTCAGTGCTGCTGAATAATATAAACTAAAACTAGATTAGCTCATAGCTGTGTTTGAAACATGGCTGGCTTCTAGCTGGTCCAAGCAGGTTTAGGTGGTCAACCACACTGTAAAAAGCACGTTTTGGTTTTACAATGCAGTTGACCTACTAGCCAAGAGATCTAGTTGAGCTGGTAGACCCAAAAGTTGGAATAATGAATTCAAGGTCATAGGTTCACTTCCCAATGAAAACAAGAACTGATACAATGTGTACCTTGAATGCAGTGTATAGGTCACTTTGGATAAAATGTCAACAGTCAAATGCATGAACCGTGTTGGAGGTAACGCATTGGAAGTAACGCAAGTGAAGTAATCAGATTCCTTTTTTAAAGTAACCAGTAAAGTAGCGTATTACTTTTTCATTTACAAGAAAATTAGCTACTTTTTCAAATAAGTAACACTGGCTACTTTGTTTTCCCATTTATTGACTGACAGCTCTCCTGTGCCCATGTAAAAAAAAAAAAAGTAATGCAAAAGTAACATAAAGCATTATGTTCCACAAAAAGTAATTAGTTACTGTTTTAGGGTGTAACACAATATTGTAATGCTTTACTTTTCTAAGTAACTTTACCCAACACTGTGTGTGAATGTAAGTGTAAATTATTGATTGGTCAACTAGTCCATTAGCCAACCCACCGACTTGTTGAGTTTTGAAAACATGTAGTTTTGCACATCTCTGCTAAAGCCAAGCTAGAAAATCATGTTACAAAACTACTTTGCTACTACCTTAACAGTTTATCTGGATTGTCCACTGCTGTCTTTTTGATTTTCATCCCACTCTGGTTGTGTCCCAAATATTGAGCTCCATATGGACTTGCAGCCTTGTGGCTTTGGCTCATCCATTTTTGTATGTAATATCATTGAAGTTCAGCACTACTATGACTATCCTAGTTCCCGCTGTAGACCCATCACAGACCCAACAGCTCGTTTTAACCGGCTCAGTGTAGCATGTGATTTGAGGCCTGTAAGAATCAGCTTAAGAAAACCCATGTGAGCAGGGGTTAAACTGGGCCGGGGCCGTCGCACATAGGCTTACCCTGGTAACTCTTCAGAGGACTTTCTTCATTCACTTTCAACATTATAGTCTATGGTTTTAAACACTTTACTCATTCTTACTAATTCAAGCAATGATGCGACGCAGGTGTTTTTATATGTAGCCTATCGCTGAAAGGTACCGAGTATCTTCAGAAAAGTTTTGATTGCATTTCAAATTTATCTGATGAAGTTGCGTTTGTGAGTGCAGCGCTGCTTTGTTTACAGCCGTTTCTGGGGAAACCTTTATATGATTGATGCTCCAAAAGCGCCTCCTACTGGCAGCGAATCAAATTGGATTTTCAATAAGCTTGTCTGCTGTTTCTGTTTAATTACATTTAATGTAACTAAATCATGTTTTTACGGTCATTTTACAGTTTAATGTGTTACAACACACATTGCCCTACCCCGCTCATATGGTATTAATTTTTATTTTTAAATTCACTTTTGCAGGTGTAAAAAGTTTTAAATATGATTTTAAAAATCAATTAATTAAAAAAAGATGTAGCTTTGCACACTGCCAGCATCTAGAAAGATTTTGATCCGCATTTTAGTGTTCATAACAGAGGGCTCTCTCAACTTGGTATATTTTACAGTTTGTCAATTGATATAATTGTTAATTGTTTGTTAATTGATTTTGTAGGCTTTGCATATACATGTGCACCGCTCAAAAGCCTGAAACCGCAGAGCCCCCCCCCCCCCCCCCCCCCATAACAAATCCCAACTTAACCCCTGCATGTGAGAGTTCAGAGAGAGTCCGTTCCCATGCTGTGGACTTATTATGCAAAAAACATCTTTAGTAAAATAATTAAAGTCTTTTTTTGTGTGAGGTTCTTAAATGAGTCCCCCTTGGGCTCAACAAATCTCAAGTCTGCAGCTTTCTTCAGCATAAATGTCATATTTATCTGTGGCGGCTTTTATTATATCTGCAGGGGAACTTTTTTCTCTGGCTGTGAAATGAAGTTGTGAAGGAGAAGATCCTCTGCGGTACTGTGCTGCCGTCCGAAGTGCTGAAAACATCTCCAGACTTCAATCAGAAGCCCTGCAGTAAGGCGATAAGGAAAGGGGAATAGGAACGACAGGTTTATTTGGGTCCGTGTGGTTGGGCTCCAGTGGTGCTGCGATTAAGGGCAAGCACCGTCCTCTGTTCATTTTTCATCTGGTGACTGATCTCGTCTCGAGGGCTTGGAAGAAACATTCTCTCGGTGTAACTGAAGCTCCCTTTATGTCACTCTGAATTATATAAACATTTATGCCGTGAGATTTTTCTGAGCTTTGAACACAGTTTCTTTTATGAGCAAAACAAGCACTGTAGAGTTGCATGCTGCTTCAGATGGTGCTGTCATGAATTAGATCCGTGGCTCGGTGGTGAGCATGTGTGCTACAGCATCATAGTTCTCATGTAGGTTTGAACATAGCTTGTGTTGAGTCTCAATTCAATTGATCTCCCATATTGTATCTTATTTCTTTACATATTTCTCCACCTCTTTAAAGAAGAATGGAAGTACTTTTTTCATGATATCGCTCTATTTATTGCTTTATTTAAAAAAATATTAAAAATAAAAGCGTCTGCTAAATGACTAAATGTAATCTGTTTATCTATTGCTCTATCGTTACCTTTTTATCAGTTGCTCTGTCTATCTGTCCCTCTATCGTTCTGTCAGTCTTCCATTTTTATCATTGCTCTGTCGCTCTATCATTCTATCTACCTATCACTCTATCTGTCTCTAGCTTTCTATTTCTCTACTATTCTATCTATCTCTTTATCATTCTGCTGCTCTGTCTGTCTCTATTTGTCACTCTATGCTTGTTGCTGTATTGTTTTGTTGCTCTATTTCTATACCATTCTATATATCGCTCTATTGTTCTATTGCTCTATTTGTCACTCTGTTGCTCCGTCTGTCGCTCTAACTGTTGCTCTGATGTTTTATCTATTGTCTATCGCTCTAATTGTTGCTCTAGCGTTCAGTTTCTAACTATCTGTCGCTCTATTGTTGTGTCTATTGTTCTATCCCCATTCATGTAGCTAGTTCTCTTAGACTCCCATAATGCATGTTTTTGTATTTGAGGTTCAGCGCTGTGCCTCGTTATATTATTAGCTAGGATGGATTCGTTAGGTCAGAGGTGACTTCACCACCAGGGCTCTGATGTCAGGTCGTATCAGCACTCAGTGGGAAACGGGAGTTTATTCAGTTCACCTCCCTTGAACACTTTTCTTCATTAGACCGTTGCACGGGAGGAGTGGAGGAAAGACACAAAAGCTCATATGATCAGCAGAGAAGCCTAATAATTACATCCAGAGAGGGAGTATCTTTATTGAGAACTGACACGCTGTCTGGGACTGTCTGTTTGTGTGACCAAATGCCAAACCTGTTTGAAAACAGCCATTGTGGTTGCAATTCTGCCTGGAACCGCAGACGCTCAATGCACTATTAATGAAAGGATGGCACACTGCATTTGGTCCATGTAACTAGCATATTACTTAATGAATCCTGCGGTTTGCAGAGTAATTTGGTCTCCGTTTGAGCTACAGCTCTCATTTATTTTGCATGTCTGCGTGCATGCATTTCCACACATCTCGGGTTCAAACCCCGGTCACAGAGGAGAAGGCTGTATCACTCATATCACGTCAGGCGCATTCGTTTTTTAAAACAGCAAATGCATGTCACTTGATGAGTCGATTCACAGAGTGAAAGAGAAACTCATTCACGGGGCTTGTTTCTCACGCCTGAATGAGAATGTCCTCTATCCATCAAGTCAAGTGGTGCATTGTGTAATTTACCAAAGAAATGCAAATATTGGGAACAGATGTACTGGGCTTTTCTCTTCTGCTGTCATTAGGAATGATCCCATTCTGAAGGACCCACGGCGGTGAGACGGCCCATAGTCTTTACAAGGGAAAAGCCATGTCACCCCGGCACGTGACTCCTGCCGGATTCTTTAGCTCTTTTCTTTGCCGCTACAAACTCTCAGGAAGGATAAATGGATTTTTTTAGTGCACCGAGCCTGAGGGAAGACTCACACAATGAAGGACACACACAGCGAGATTCTTTTCAGAAGAAAAAAGGGAACTTTTAAAAAGTAGCAGCAGCTCAATTCCTCTCTCTCGCTCTCCATGAGAATTTCCTCGAATGTTTCCACCCCGTCCCGTACAAGAGCGGGATGAGGGAATGGAAATGACTTGGACCATGTTCTGTTGCATTTCTTTTTATGGGGCATTTCAGTGAGTTCCTTTCCACTCCTTTTAATAAAGGTTTTATTCACTGTAGGAGAATATATTAACCTTAGCTGATGTTTGGTGGGTTTTCGTCATATTATTGGTCTCTCAGTTCAAACTACAGCAGTAGTCTCTGATATATCCCATGTGTGTCCGTAAAATTGAGAGAAACATTTTCAAGACAAATTCTCTCCCTCTTCACCTCATGCTGCCTGAACCAAGCATTGTAGAATATAATTTTATTTTCATATAATTTTATTATATTAAATGATGATGATGATGATGATTAATAATAATAATAATAATAGTTATTAAAAATTGGCATTTTTGGGGGCTTTTCAAAAAATGTGTAATTTATACATAAAACAATATTAATAATAATAATAATTATAATTTTAGTAGTAGTAATAATAATAACAATAATAACAATAATAATATTGTTTTTTGCATTTTACATTTTGAAAAACTACTATTTTTAACTTTATTATTATTACTATTATTACTATTATTATTATTATTGTTGTTTTTCTTGCTTTTTACATCTTGCAAAATGTAGATAATTGTCATTATTATATAAAAGTATATTAATTATTATACTTTTGATGCTACTACTTATTATTATTATTATTATTATTATTATTAATTATTATTATTATTAATTATTATTATTATTATTAGTTTGTCTACATTTTGCAAAACTACTACTAATAATACATTTGATTTGATTTTACTTTTATTTAACTTTTTATTTAATTTAATTTTATTGTGTTGCACTTTTGCTAATTTTCTTTTCCTCGTCATTATCTCCCTTCTTTTCCTTTTATTTATCTGTCCTTCGGGATGCTTCTTGGCATTGGTTTGAGGACTGGTCTGTGTGGCTGTATTGGCTTTGTCTGGTCATTTGCACGTGATTTGGATTCATCTGCCGTTCTTCTTGTCAGAACGGGCCCACGTCTCACGGCTGATGCCCACAGAACAGCTGTTTCCAATGGCACTTTCAGAAGAGCTTTCAAAGTGACTCTTATAAAAAAAAAAAGAGAGAGACGGCAGCTGCGTGACTGAGGCGAACAGTCAGATTCTCCTGGAGTTTTATCGAAACCATCTCCCCGCGGGGTCCGTCAGGGCTTTGGAGAATAAGTTAGCGGTTTTTGGTTAATCAAATTTCTGTTGTCGGAGTTTCTCTTTTAATTAGTGGAAGTTCCTGCTGGGATGTGACAGATGTTCAAAGCTGCCACCATTTCCTCTTTGTCGTTGTTTATTCATTCTGTCGATTGCGTTTGGTACCCAGCTGTTCGACAGGCCGCTATGAACCCTCACCTCCAGATGCAAAAGAAGAAATCTTCATAGCATCACACCAGTTTAACCACCATTAAGACTAGAAATGTACTTTTCATTTTTTAATTTTTTTTTATTGCGAGTACTTTAACAGATATATCAGCTGAGTACTTAAGATGGAGTGAGTTGAATTTGTGCAGTTACACAACTATAAAACTAAATAATACAAAGACAGTAAATAGACAGTTTCCTTGTACTGTATGCAACAACAAACATACGGTCTGACCAGCCTGATTCACAGACAAGTGTGTCTGTTGAACTGATTCTTTTAAAAGAATCTCAAATTTAAACTTAAGTGTGTTTTGTTTTGCAAAATAACTAATAACTACACCACAGAATAATACAAAGGCAGTAAATAGACCATTTCTTTGCATTATTCTGTATGCAACAAACCTACAGCGTGACCGGTCTAGTCTGATTCATAAACAAATAACTCTTATGAGCCAACTCTTTTAAACGAGTCTCAAACTTAAACTTGAGATTATGTTGTTTTGTTTTGCAAAATAACCAATAACTATACCACAGAAAAATACAAAGACCATAACTACACGCAACATCAAACATACAGCACAACAAACAATTGTGACCCTGGACCAGTCTTAAAGGGATAGTTCACCCAAAAATGAAAATTCTGTCATCATTTACTCACCCTCAAGTAGTTCCAAACCTGTATGAATGTCTTTGTCCTGTTGAACACAAAGGAAGATAATGCTGAAGAATGTGGGAAACAGAGCAATTCTGGGGCACCATTGACTTCCATAGTATTTTTTTTCCTACTATGGAAGTCAATGGTGCCCCAAAACAGCCTGATTACAAACTTTCTTCAGAATATCTTCCTTTGTGTTCGGCAGAACAAAGAAATTAATACAGGTTTGGAACGACTCGAGGGTGAGTAAATGATGACAGAATTTTCATTTTTGGGTGAATTATCCCTTTAAGTCGCTGGGGTATATTTGAAGCAATAGCCAAAAATACACTGTAAGGGCCAAAATTATTGATTTTGCTTTTATGCCAAAAATCATTAGTATATTAATTAAAGATCATATTCCATGAAGACATTTTGTAAATTTATTACTGTAAATATATCAAAACGTCGTTTTTGGTTAGTAATATGCATTGCTAAGAGTTCATTTGGACAACTTTAAAGGCGATTTTCTTAATATTTAGATTTTTTTTTGCACCCTCAGATTCCAGATTTTCAAATAGTTGTATCTCGGCCAAATATTGTCTGATCCTAACAAACCATACATCAATGGAAAGCTTATTTATTCAGCTTTCAGGTTTTGTTTGACTGGTTTTGTGGTCCAGGGTCACAAATGACTCTTATGGACCAGTTATTTTAAATGTGTATCAGATTCAATTGTAAGCACATTTTGGTTCTTTTTGAAAAATAACTAATAACCACACCAAAAAATAATACAAAGTCAGTAAACAGACAATTTCCTTGTTGTTCTGTATTCAGCAACAAACATACAGCACGACCAGCGTAGCCTCGTAGTAAGAACTGATTCTTTGAAATGAATCTCAGACTTAAACATAAGCATATTTTGCCACATTTGTTGCATATTTTTTTCTGGACTTTGATATCTGGTGATCTATGTTCATGTGAAAGGTGTGAGGGTCATACACTTAATGTGTTTTGATGATCAATCATTGCTGTCACTTCTCCAGTTTCAGTGAACTGATTCCCCTTCCTAATGGTAACGTCACAGTCTCTTTCATGGCTTTTCCTGCTTCTGGGCAAAGGCAACAAAACCTCCCTCTGTGCTTTTAGCTCTTTCCTCATCTCTCAGTTTGTCGGTTTTTGTTGTAGACAGGTAATGGAACTGATGGTGAGTGTTTTCCTTCCTCTTGTACCCGTGCCCACACCCCGTCACGGTGCCCGTCAGCTGCCAGCGCTGCTCTCAGAACACAAAATCTATAGAAATCACCTCCCGATCTGTTCATTTATTTTTCATGGGCTAATTTTAGACCCAGGAGTGTCACGCTCCAGCTCAGCTGTGGAGCTCAGAGTGAGCCGGAGAAATCACAGTCCTCATTTTGCCCTTCGTATCTTATCTAGAATGGTTTATCTAGACTCTTAGCTGCAGTGTTTTTAGTGGTGGTGCTTTAATGTGGATAAGCTCAGAGATGCAACTTTTCAGAGTGTTTTAGCGTGCTGAAAGAGGTACAAAACATATCTGTTTGTATCAAAACATTATTTATTCATTTGTAACTGCAGGTTAAAGCATTCCATGTCCCTCAGAGCTGCATTAAAGAGTGGGTAAATATATCTGTTCCACTTCAGATGCAGCTGTGTTTCCTCTGCATTGCGAAGATGAATTTTGTTGATACTGATTTCATTTGTTGGTAACAGCCCAAATGTCGTCTTATACTAATTGACTGAATAAATGTAAGAATTTGACTCAAAAGGTGATGCAAACTTTTAGAAAAAAAAGGCTTTATAAAAGTAAAAATGCCCATAAAAGGTAAAAATCAATTTAAACTTAAGTTAAATTAAAATTAATTTCAATCACTGCTCTGAACTGACCACCACACAGAATATGAAAAATGTCCAAAACTTTGAGTTAGCTGTCCACAGTAGTCCTTAATTAAGATATCAGCGCAATAACACACTCAAAATATCGTCTAATTATCTCTATCGAGATGTCTTTTTTATCTTTATTGCACACCCCTAACAGGACCAGATATGTTCAAATACCATTTCTCCAAATCTGATAAAGAAACAAACTCATCCACGTCTTGGATGGCCTGAGGGTGGGCACACTTTTAGCAAATTTTAATTTTTGGGTGAACTTTTCCTTTAAGACCAACCAGTTGATCAGACAGCCTAGTTGAATTTGCATGTGCATGTATGCATTTGTCCGATGATTTTATAGATGCCTTTAGCCAGTTGTTTTTCACATAAACATCAGTTTGGGATTATTGCATGGCCGATATGAATCGAATGTGAGAGATTTATCCCATCAGGTCTGTTTAAGCAGCAGTTAAACCTTCATGCTCGGTCTCCTGATGTCCGCTGGTGTATGAGTTTTGGTTGAGTGGCTCAGTTTGGTCCTGTGGTGCCAGCAGTCTGCTCACTGTCTGCTGTGACTAAACAAAGCCTGCCAGAGCCAGAGCGTCACGTCTTTGTGTCATGGTGCAAACGCTCGCCAGGTTCTGCTCTTCTCATTGAATATCCTGTTTCATAAATTCACAATACCAAGGTATAATGGGTTGCAGACAACATATCTCGGTGCAGTTGTATCTCATACGTGATGTATTTAATTTTTCAGCTTTTGAAAGCAAATTAGACACATGCTGTCAGTGGGGACGGCTGGATCAAGCTGGGGTTGCCTAGCAATCGAGTCAGTCGTGTGTTTGTTCCCTCTCCGTAGCACTAGTGAGGGGTGATGGGAGCGACTGAGTGTTTACAGTTGACAGCTGACATCAGATGGAGGGATGGCACGATTGAGAGCGAAACCGTCAATGAATAGACCTCCTGAGCACGCTGGATGCCCGACACACTCACCGGCCGCTGTGGGACGTTCTCTCAGGTCACTGTAAGCAAATCTGTCTCAATGGATTCTTGAATAATACGAGAAATTAATTTCATTCTATTATACAGGCATATGATCTTTGCGTAGATACTATATTAAACGTACAGCACTACTTATCTGAACATCTTTATTTCAAATGTGAATAATGGTTCTTATATTAAAAACTGGTCCGGTTGGTTAGCTATTTTAGTGGTTTAGTGTTTTTTTTTTTTGTTTTTTTAAGTTATTTAGTTAGTTGTTTTAGGTGATTTAGTTGTTTGTAAATTTAGTTAGTTATTTTAGTAATTTAGTTAAGTAAGTCATTTAGTTGTTTATTTCATTTTTTTTTTTTAGTTATTTAAAAGTCATTTAGTTTATATGTGTATATATATGTGTGTGTGTGTGTGTGTGTGTGTGTGTGTATATATATATATATATATATATATATATATATATATATATATATATATATATATATATATATATATATATATATAATATAGAGAGAGAGATAGATAGATATATAGTCATTTAGTTAGTTCTTAGTTATTTTTTAGCTAATTTAGTAAACTGTCATTTAGCTAAGTACTTAGTAACTTGGTTGTTTATTTTATGTTTTTATAGTGGTTTACTTTATTTGGTTGCTTTAGTTCATAGTTATTTTAGTCTTGAATTTATTTATTTAGTAATTTGTCACTTATTTTAGTAATTTAATGGAGTTATTTTAGTTTAGTTTTTCTGTGTTCTATTTTTTGTTCGGTTTGATGCCACAATATAAAAAAAAATATTTACCTCAGTGAACATCGCATGCTTAACATTTTTGACATTTTTCCATATTATTTATTACTGGATTAAGCCCTGTTTTTCAGAGCTGAATTCACTGACTTGTTTTGCCCGTCTCCC
Source organism: Acrossocheilus fasciatus (assembly GCA_036784905.1). Taxonomy (NCBI): domain Eukaryota; kingdom Metazoa; phylum Chordata; class Actinopteri; order Cypriniformes; family Cyprinidae; genus Acrossocheilus; species Acrossocheilus fasciatus. The sequence continues at coordinate 29,309,445 of CM071950.1, forward strand.
TGCCAAACAAGTGGCCTTGTTGTGGTCAACAATGGACAAGTTGGCCGACAAATTGTTACCATGTTTCTAGTTAACCTGGCTGCTGTTCAGTCGAAAGCGTTTGTGTATTTACACACAGACCGGTGTTAATGGCTTCACTGTTGTGGCCTTGATTAGCAAACTTAAACTGTTATTTTAGTTGATTTGAATTAAAGCATCTTCTAAAGGCCTACTCACTAACATGGATGTTTCTCTTCCGCTGATGAAGCTACCGTAAGTGTGTTTGTTGTTGGAGAGCTGACGGGTGAAACGGCCGTGTGACTTTCTATGGTGTTGAACATACAGTATGTGAAGTGGCCCACATGAGGCACGTTCCTCTGAGGGGCCCCTACATGGCATCTGCGCTCAGCCATTCATCACAATCCCAGAAGTGTTTCTGTGTTTTTCTTTCATCCACTAGGTCATTTTCATTATCCTATTTACACGCTCCCCTGCCGCCCACTAAAAACCTCCAGAACGCTCCTCTGAAACACAAGTTCTTCGTGACCAGACCACATTTGCATTTCAGAGTCACACCGTGTCCTGAGCAGGTGCGATGAGACAATGTGATTAAATCCCTGCTAAGCAACAGTACGGATTGGTTTCTGTTTTGCTCATGTACTCAGTGGTATATGAAACATGTTCCCATTGGTGCAGCAGCAGTATTTTCTTTTAGATAAAGTATTTTTGCTGGAAACTTGTTGGATTGCATCTGTTTGGGATACAGGTTTCACTGTGGACTGGAGTTTGTGTATAGACCATCCTCCTTTTTTCTTTGGAGAGTTTGGCTATGTTTAGAAAGGAATGCAAGCACACTTCTAACTGCATACTGCCCACTGTGTACTGTGTACTGTAGTACTAGTAAATTATATAATACTAAATTATTTTGTATGTATTTTGCATTCATTTAATTTATTTTAATCTAATATTATAATTCATTTTCTTGTTTTTTCACATTTATTTATTAAAATGCAAATATAAAAAAAATTGTTGTTTTTTGTTTGTTTGTTTTTTATCCAATTTTGTGTAATATCCTAACTTTTCGCAGTGATGAAATAATGAGTCAAGAAGCAAAAAAAATCACGATTGAATTTACCTTGATTTTATTCAGTGCTCTGAAAAGGAAGCACAGTGAGTTCTGTTGTATGCTGCATATTTTGGTGTATTTTTGCTGAACAGAGAACATTGCTAATTACTCACTGCTTCTGCTAGTGTATCCACACAAACACACTCCGCTCTCAGTGCGTATGAAGTGTGTGTGTGTGAGGCATCTGAAGTGTCCATCATATTTCAAAAGCCTCACTGTCATGTGAATTATGCCGCGCTCCTTCAGGTCCTCCTGTTGAAGTGTGCATGAGAGGCCAGACGGAGTGTGTGGGGGTCTGGAGTGCCAGTCACTAGTCCATCTTTCTCCCAAACACCCGGGAGACAAAACCGGCGTGTTGTCCAGAACCCCTTCCACCCCGCGCAGCAGATCAAAGTGAAACCTCCTGGAAGGAAGGCCACACTTACACAAATGAATCCAGCGCAATTAAGCTCCACCGTTTCCTTCCACTCAAGCGATCCTTTATTAGATTCTTTCTAAGTTGCATTGATGCTGAGGAGGAGCGGGGGAGGGAGTGTAGCTGAACATGAATGTCCTGATGTCGTCGAGTGACCGGATTATTCCACACACACACACACACACACACACACACACACACACACACACACAGTGAGCATGATTGTGAGCAGTGGAAGTAAAGCCAGCTGTGAGCTCACTGCACTGCTGAACACAGAGCGTAACCAGCCAACCATCAACAAACACTCGGCAGCAGCGCTGTAACTGCTGCAGGATCACTTAGAGCTGCCAGACCCACTGCAACACATTCACAGCTATCTATCTATCTGTCTATCTATCTGTCTGTCATTCGTTCATCTATCTGTCTGTCTGTCTGTCTGTCGTTCATCTGTCTGTCTTTCTGACGCTTGTCTGTCTGTCTGTCGTCTATCTGTCTCTGTCTGTTGTTCTGTCTGTCTGTCGTCTATCTGTCTGTCGTCCATCTATCTGTTTGTCTGTCGTTCATCTGTATGTCTTTCTGACGTTCATCTGTCTGTGTCTGTCGTTTGTTTGTCTGTCTGTCTGTCGTCTATCTGTCTCTCTTGTTCTATCTATCTATCTTTCTGACGGTCTCTGTCTGTCGTTCTATCATCTATCTGTCTGTCTGTCATTCTATCTGCCTATCTATCGTTCTTCCCTTTTTATCCATCATTCTTTGTCCTTCTATCTGTCGTTTTCTGTATCTGACACAAGAGAGAGGGCTAATGATGCTGTTAATCATCATCAATCTGAAAGCTGTCAGATATCAAACATTTTATTGGCCTGGGGCCGGTTGCACCAGCTGAACGTAAGTTATAACTTAGCCTAGTTTTGACGTAAATGGGCACTAAGTTACAACTTACGCGCTACTAAATATTTTTTCGTTGCACCATTACACTTAGTTGAAGTGTAACTCTACGTATAAACTAAATATTTACGGACGCGTCTGGTCAGGAGTAACGGTTGGAGTAAAATAGCAGACTGAGTGAACTGCATCAATATGCTCTTCTTTTACCTTCAGCCTTCAATCCTTTAGGCATATATGATGCTGCTGACATTTACACTCACGTACATATTAAGAGAGAGAACAATATGTGAATAAATGTTGCCTACTTTGTTTCTTTTTTAGCGCGTCTTCAACACCCGATCTACAGCGCACCACTTCTTTTGGCTTTTCTTATGTTCTTTTTTTCTTTCAGTATTTATTGATCCTTATTTATTTCAATTACAGTTTCTGAATGTTATTTACATATAAAAATAGCTTACATATAGACTAATGTTATTAATGTATCATTTTTAATGTAAACTTGTTTTTACCGTTAGTATACGTGAGGCGAAAGAAGTTAGAATGAAGGGTAAATTAAAATTAATAACATTTAAACAAGTTCTGCTCGCGTATTTGAAGGTTTCTATTGGATGATTTAGGGTAAACGTCATTTTATGCGACTATGCATTACTTTATGGAGAGCTTACGAACTACTAGCTACGTCCTGCTTAACGAACAGCTGGTGCAACCGAAGTAAGTACAAATTTAGTTACAAACTAGCAAGTAGTTACTAGCCTCTAGTGTGAACTTAACATTCTAATTTGAGTAAGAACTTACGAATGGCTGGTGCAACCCTACCCTGGTCAGTATGTAAGTCTCTCAGTAAAGAAGCAAACACTACAAACATCAGGTGTACTGCACCAAACTCAACTACGCCACAGATGAACTGTTAAGAACTGTCAGAATTAAAGTTTCCCAAAGTTGAAAGTATCTTCCAGAAGAAACTAGTATCCGGCAGTCACACTTCTCTCTGAGCATCTGAATCAAAGACTGCTGCATTGATGGTTCCAGATGTTTGCTGTTGCCACCTACAGATTTGATGTTGAAATGCACAGATGCTGGAACATATGTAAAGTTGCCATGCAGAATTTTTGTCAGTTCGATAAAGTCTTTTGTACGGAACGAATGCAGAGCTAAATGTCTACATGGATTCCTCCAGCGCCAAAACCATCTCTCGGCATCCAGAAGGTCACGTATTGAACCGCGTGGAGATACAATGGAGTTTTTTTTTTTTTAGTCTTTGTGTCATTCTCCTTTATTTCCCAGTAAGGTTGAATGTCGCAGTCTAGAGTCGGCCCTTTACATATGCTAATGAGGCTGTTCTGCGCAGCGGTTGGTGGTTGTGTGGCGGGGCGGGGAGGCGTAGATTAGGGGGGCAGCTGTGAGCGTTTTCACTAACTGGCTAGCCCCAGCCTGCCAACCCTTTCTCCTCAACTTTCACCTTCTCCTTTCCTCGTTCTCGTTGTCTTCTCATGGGTTCCAGCCAGTTATTTTGGATCAGTATTTCCAGAATGATGCATTTGAAGGCCTGCACTCAAGCAGTGTATGTGGGTTGTACAACAAGTGGATTTAGGAGCTGTTTTGGGGGACTATTTTAGGTATGTTAATTGATCCTCAAATGAACTGAACTTGTTTGTCACTGTTAAACTTGTCTGTTGGAGCCAACAGCAATGCTGAAGTCCTGATTTTTGTGAAGCAAGACTGTTTGTGGAGTAATTAAATGGCATGTAGATAGTTTAAGTGATGTTTACTAACAGCGATTTAATAGATGAAGTGCTAGTAGGCGTTTCTCGACTCGTAGCATCTGTATTTCTATTGGTTGTTGTCACTGCTTATTTGCATAAAGCTGAGCTCAATGAAAATCTCTTGCTGCTTCATTGTTGCAAATTGCTGTGATTTTGTGAATGCTTCATTGTGCTAAAATTTGTTGTGTATATTTTGTAAGTGATTTTGTTATCAGAGAAGAGTTCATCTGTATAGTTGTTCAAGGACACAAAATAGTTAAGGCAAGACACTATATGCAAAACAATTGTTTTTTATGCATTGGTCAGTTTCGCTATTTTGAGCTCCTTGGTTTCTATAACTTGTCTTCTTTAAATACACATTTATTTTATCACACTTCATCTATTTGCATCATTTTTTTTAGCCTGATTTATATAGCATTTAAAATGGTGATATACATATAAATAAATAAATAAATAAATAAATACATAAAATAAATGTCAACAAAAATGAATCAAGTGTTTTTAACCTGACTTTATTCAGTGTGGTGATCTTTGGAAATGTATGCAAGTTAGTGCATGTTTAATATGATAATGCCTCATTTACATATTTACCCTTAAACTTGTAATATAAGGTCTTTACATTCGTCTTAATGTATTGTGATTAATCAGCTAGGGAAGTATGATAATATCTATTAGTCACAGTTTTAAGTAGCTCACTAACTAGCTCACAAAATCTTCAGTCTCGAGACTGAGGTAAATGTCCCTATTAATCCCAATTGCGTTGTGAAGTAGGTAGGGAAATATTGTACTGAAAGTATTTTATTTTAAGTATTTCATTTTCCAAAGAAAATGTGACATGCAAGTAAGTGCCAATGTTGATAGGTTGATGTCTTCATTCGTGTAATGATGCTTTATTTTTGGGGTATTTGTGAAGCTGTCTCGAAGCTTTTGCTCTCAGTAGACGTTATTTGACTGTGATGTGACAAAGTGCACTTCATCTGACTTGAGATGCTGTAGATGGGGTGAGAAAACACGTCCCGTCGTGACCCCTGTGATTGAATGCATTCACATTAACACTCTCACAGCTCTGATGTCCTCTCTGATAGGTCAGTGCCTCTCCAAACCCTGCGCTTACACCACGCTTTTCACATGTCCAGCATTTTCTGGCACAGTTTCTTTTCTTCTTTTTTTCTTTTCTTTTTTTTTTAAAAAGCATGAGGCACAAATGTAATGGTTTTATGGAGAATCTGTTGACTTTGTTCAGTTAGGTGTAGTGAACTGTTTAACAAGTTTTTAAATGGGTGGTTGATTGCGATTTCACTTTTTTAACGTTAGTTAGTGTGTAATGTAGCTGTTTGAGCATAAACAATATCTGTAAAGTTACGAAGCTGAAAGTTCAATGCAAACGGAGTGTTTTAAAATTCTGGCAGTTTAATGCCTACAAAAACGGCTCGTAGGGACTACAACAAGTTAGTTCCCGGGTCTGATATGTCACGAACCCAGATAAACCCCGCCCCCGGGAACACGCAATGAAGGGGGCGGGGCCATGCTGCACTGCTGTAGAGAAGAGGAAGAGAAAACTAGGGGTGCACGTAAAAGTCTATTCATATATGAATCGTGATTCTGTCTTCTAACGATTCTAATGGATTCACGAGTTTCAAAATCATATGTTTTAAAGCAGCAGTTCTTAATCCTGTTCCTCGTGTCACTCTGCATCTCTCTCTCTCTCTCTCTCTCTCTCTCTCTCTCTCTCTCATTCAGATCGTCAGATCAGCTCCAACAAACTTCCAATTATACACTTATTTTCACACAGCTATGAGAAGCGTTATACATGGCGCGTGCGGTTGCCGTACTGTATTAAAGCTTTAATCAGGATAAAACCGTATATATATATAAAAGCTAACAGAAGCAGTGGCATAATAACAGCGTATCTAAACTTATGAGTCAACAAACAAACATACCATTAAGAGCCGTGCTTGCACAGGTTCTGTGCGATCCTCTTCACTAATATCCTCTGGGTTTCAATTGGGCTCACACTGATAAGCAATATAGATGATGCCATTGTTTACAATACAACCGGAGCACATGCTGCTGAGCTGAGGAGCGGGACGTTCAGATGCACGCTCGGCGGTTTAGTGAATCACAACACACTGAGCCAGCTAGCCAATCAGAGCCCATCATGTATTTCTGAGGGAGGGGCTTCATGAAACGAGGAGATAATCGGTGCGTTTATCAGAGAAGGGACAAAGCGGTGTAGAATAAAGGTAAATTATGTGAAAATTAAAAATAATGTGGTGTTTTTTTTTTTTTTTAAAAACGAAGCATGAACAAGTTTGACTGCACCCCATAAACACAATCAAGCCTAGAAGAAAACCAGTCAACCACTCCTTTAAACTAATTATAATTTTCAAAATGGCCTCTTACAAATGTTTCAATCAATAATAATTTTTTTTTACATGTTTTTATTTATTCATATTTTAATTTAAGAATTTTTTCACTTAATTTATGAGAAAGTAGTTTATCAGTAACTAGAAACCAACATTTAGTCCCAATATAGCTACCCCCACCCTAAAAAAATATTTTATGTAATGCATTTTTTTAATAAGATGAATTTAACTTAATCTTTGGATTTAAATAATATTTAAAAAAAAAACTTTAATGCTAATTTATTTTACTTTTGTTAATTTTTGTTCTAATTTTTTTTTAAAAATGATTGTTTTTAAGATAAATTTAACTCAAAAGTGATTTAAAAAAATGTATTAGACATGTTTATTTAATGCTAATTTAATTTATTTTTATTTTATAATTTATTTATTTTTAATAAGATTATTTTAACAAAGTATTTTTTATTTTATGCTAATTTTATTTTTGTTACATTTAATTTTATTTTTTACATTGTTTATTTTTTAATACATAAATGTTTTAATGCAGTGTTTATTTTAATAGTTTTATTTTATTATTATTTTTCTTTTTTTTTTTACATTTATTTATTTATTTATTTATTTATTTTGATAACAGTGTTGTATTTTGCTAAATTTGCTAAACCCAGCTCTTGTAATATTTATTTCGGGCTCTTGACAGTTTTCTGATGGATGAGCAGCACTGACCGTTTGCTGAAGAAGAGAAAAAAGAAGCTCTTTTCTACCCTATTTTGTGTAAAGTGCTTTCTCGCGCTCGTTCTCAGGGACGGCCGGCGGTGGGTTTGTGGGTCCAGTAATGGCTGGCGTGCGGTGTTGGTGGTATATTGTTGTAGCCCTGCTGAGGCACGTCGTCTCTGCCAGGCACGCTGTATGAGAGCTTTTCCAGCGCTGCCTCAACAGATGGTTGATTTGGAAGAGGCCCACCGAGGAGCTGGAGCCATCAGATCTCCCCTTTAGAGTGGCCAAGAACAAACACGAGCCTCTTCAGTCAAGACGCTCCGATCCACCAGCTGTACAAGATCAAGAGACCCGCTCGCAGCTTTCATATTGTTTTCTTGCCATGAGTGCTTATGAAACCTATTTGGTTTGGAAATTATATATTTAATTTGTGTGTTTTTGGAAACATTTTCAAATCGCAACTAAAATGGGATGCAGATTAAACCTCAGAGCCAGAGAGACGTCATTCAGACTTTAAGTCTTGTGCATCTTAGACAAGTATTTCTCATTTCCTTGATCCATATTTTCTACCTTACACAGTACTTGTTCTGTAAGGGTATTGTCTTTTATTTTAGTTTTACATTGTCAGCCGTGCATAAACCAGAGCACCTGAGTAGCTGTTAATGAATAATAGGTACTTTTAGATGATATTACCTCAAATATTTATTTTTTATTTTATTGTTATTATTTTTTATTATATTGTTTATTTAAAGCTACTGAGTAGTACTTACTTAAGGCTGAAATTACATTTTTAGTTTAATGTATTTTGATAATTTATTTTAATTTAATTTAATTTCCACAATATACTATATACAAGTATACAGGCTTATATTATTATTTTTTTTATTGCATTTTATTTGTTATTTATTTATTTTCTTTTTGTATTTTTTATTGCATTTTTATTTTATGTATTTTTCTGTGATCTTATTCCGGTGTATATATAATATAATATATATATATATATATATAATTATAATATTTATTTATTTATTTTAATTTTCAAGGGTATTTTTTTTTTTTTTTTTTAGTTTTTTTTTTTTAGTTTTATGTTGTCAGCAGTGCCATACACCTGAGTAGCTTAACATGTTGTTACATATGGCTGATATTACCTCAAAGATTCATGTTTTCAGAAATTCAGTGGAGATTCTTAATTTCAGGATGTGCGTTTAGTTACTACAGAAACATGCATCAAGTATACACTTAAACCTAGTATGCAGAAATGAGGATTGTAAAGCATTTTATTTTAGTTGAGTTCAAACATCATTCTCTCTCTTCTTGCTTTGCTCACCATTACATTGAATACAGGATTGTTAGATGTGCTAATGCATCATGGTCGAAAGCCAGTTCATGCACTCTGTCTTGATCTCTTCTGGCTTCAAAGCTTGGCACAATAGAGACATAACTTACTCTGTTGGAATATGCAAAGTGAATGAACTCAAGCCTCTTCAGTTTCTCCAGCTCCTGTGTTTTTCCACAGATCTGCCACCTGTTTTATTTGCAGTAAACAGCCCCACAACAACAACAAACAACACACACCACATATTTTAGTAAGGACTTCTCATGTCCTTGTGCAGGATGTTTTTTCCCCCAATTTACACGGATTTCTGTATTTTCCACCCTGAAGTATGATCCACATCCTGCTCTACACAAACTCCGTCTCTGCAGGCGCTGTGAGTTTGGGTCCCTTATAACGTGTGTTTGAAAACACCGCATGCACTATTCATCTTCACAAATTTGTCATGAGAATTGTATATGAATCTGATATAAACAAAAGAAACGTCTCTTGTTGGTTTTACACCAAGCTCTATAGTTAAATTTTTGTTTAATTTTTGAAAGTAAAGAAATTAATACAGCCATAGTATTTCTATTTTATCTGTTGTTCTGTATAAATGCTAATAATAATAGTAGTTATTATGATTATGTCTGTTTTTTGTATTTTACAGTAGTATTACTGCAAAAGTAAAATGTTTATTTAATTGCATTTTTATCATTTAAATATTATAAAATAAAAATGATCAAAATAAAAATGGATAACAATTTAATAATAATAATAATATGGAATGGTTTTTATTTTACAATGCAGTAACATTATTGCAATAAGAATTATTTATTGATTGATACATTTTTTATAATTTTATAATAAAACATAAGTAAATAATAAAATAATGATTAAATTAATAAAAATATTTTAAGCAATAATAGTTTATCATTATTATTATTATTATTATTATGAAATACTCATTTTTATTTTACAGTGCAATATTTTACATAATTTTTTATAGTTAGAAAAATAGTTTTTATAATTAAAATGTTAATAATTAAACTATTATTTTGAATAATAATAATAATATTTATGAAATACAAATTTTTATTCCATAGTACCATTGTATTATTGCAATATTTTTAATATTTTTTGTAATATAATTTTTATAATTAAAATTATAATAAATAAAAATAGTAATAATAGTTGTTGTTGTTGTAGTCACACTGAATGGGGGAAAAGGTTTTCCTTCTTTTTTTGTCTTGGCTGATCAGATGGTCTGCTATTTAAGAGTGGTTTCTCTTGTAGATGCTCCATGCTGTAAAAATGTGGTTCCTGCAGCAACAAGTGTCCTGGAAGGACCGTCACATACACCAGGAAAAGGGCTGTGTCTTCAGGGACAGGTGCTTTAATATGTGCTGCTGGCCAGCAATTTCATTTGGACCGAGGATAGATGGCTCTGCTAACAGCCCATTTCTATTTTCTGTGGAGGGACGGATCTGGGGATTTGAGAGGGGAGCGTTCCAGCTGCTCCGGGGCAAACCTGTGACATGAACGCCCGGCATGAAGGATCGACTTTGGCTCTAAAACTTCAGAAGTTCTCTTTGTCCTCAGCACAAGTCTTTTTTAACATGCTTCTGGTTGCACAAGCTGTGATGTGTTGGGAAAAGTGTCTGAACTCAATTGATAACGCAACAGTAGATTATGCATTCTTTGATATTAGTGGGAATTAGTGTGGGCTTCTACAGTTTTTGTTCATGCAGGTCAGGTACCGTCTTGGCAGAGCAGTGGTGTAAAGTGAATCTTGCTTGGCAGGTTAGTTAAACTGTTGACATGTTTATAGCTGTTTACCTGAATAGTAAAACATCTGGTTTAATTGATTTGAAGGAAACACTACACTGCGAATGGGCATTGGCTGGACTATCCTGAAATACGCTGTAAAAATATTTTCGAAGTAAATAAAAAAGATTATCGGAGAATGTTTAACAAAAATATACCATTGCAGTCTTTCTGCTTCAAAATTTCATGTTTAATTACCTTTTCTTTGTAATTAACTCTGAAATCTGAAAATTGTTTCTACACCAATTTGTTTCAGTGTACACGTTTTGAGAGTTATTTTAGGGTAAGAATCAATGTTTGTGATAATATTTATATAATTTTAGAATTTATTAATGCATTGATTTAGCTTTTATATTTTTGGTTTTCATTTTCATTTTAGTTGAAGTTTTAATCATTTAAGCGCCTTTTCATTTTTAGTGTTTTTATTATAATATTTCTAAATCATTGATTTATTGTAGCTTTTAATTTACTTAGTATTAGGTATTTTACTACTTCAATGTATTTATTTCACTGTGGTGTTGATTTAAAAAAAGGTCATTTTAAATTAGACTCTGCCATAAATTATATTACAGTAGTTTTTAGTTATTTTAGTTTTTATGTAATAATATTAATAATAACAATAATAAATTAATACTTAAAAATATGAAAAGTAAAATAATATATATATTATAAATGATTTTAATTATTTAAAAAATAAATGTATCAATGTCTAAGAATAATTATGTTCTATTAATTATTCTATTTAGCAATTTTGCAGCAAAATATTACAGTAGTTTCCAGTTATTTTTGTTTTTATTTAATAATATCAATAATAAATAATTAATTAAATATAAAGTATAATAATATTATACATTATTATTATTTTAGTCATTAAAAATTATTTATTAATTTATCAATGACTAATAATAAGTAGTTGTATTATAATTATTTTTTAAAAAATTTAATTATTTTGTTAACCGCAAAAATTTGGGGCGAAATTGTGCAGCCCTACAAACAAGCACAGCAAACCTGATTGATTTATTTATTTTTAAATCACATTTTAAATAGCTATCACAATTGTTCTGAAAAATCACAATTACGTTTTTCCCCAAATAGTGTGGCTCTATTTTAAAGTAACAGTTTCTATTGACATTTTCCTTTTCTCTGACTGAATGTGGTGTATCTCTGCTCTCCAGGCTTTTATTTCCTGCTCAGTTTCTTTATTCTGTCTCGGACTTGTTATCAGCGTCTCTTTGATCGTCTGATGCGTGTCGGTCTTGTCGTTCAAAATGAAAATTTCTCTCTGCAACTCTTTCAGCCACCAACTGTTGATGAGCGAAGGGTGTGATTCCCCACGAAACCTGGCTATTAAATTCCCAGCGGGGCTCGACGCAGGCCTCAAAGGGCCCGGCTGACGGAGGGGCCCGTCTTATTACAGAGGAGCTTATAGACTTCTAACGTCCTGAGCGGCACGCTGGTGCTAATTTGAGTGTCAGCTTGTGGTGGAGGCCTCCCCGTCGAGGGCCTGAGTTATGAGCTGCAGATAAAAGGAAGGGTGTGTTTTGGGGGCCGCTGGATCGGTGTTCAGGAGGACTGCATCGGCCGACTTGGCCTTCGCCCCAAACAAACATGCACCCTTAGAATAGCTCCGTCAGTAGGAGAGAATCTGTTCCCAGGACCTATTAATGAACCTCTGAGGATAAAAGACACACGTTAACATGCCTGACAGTTTAATTGCTTGAGTTTTGTTTACAAGATTTGGCCCGTTTTCAACTCGCCTTCAATCTTTTAAATTAAATAAACATTTCATGGTTTAATGTTTGAAAATGTTTTATTATTGTAATTTTACAGTTGACGTTTTCTGAATTACTCATTCTTTTTTTTACAGCAATAAAATTTCTTAGTTTTTTTAGTCCTTTTATATTTTTATTTAGTAGTAGTAGTAGTAGTAATAATGATTATTATACTGATTTATGAAACTACATTTAAAACTAATATTATTATAAAATATAATCATAATTATTATTATTATTACTAATTAAAAATGTTAATATAGTAATAAGAGGAATTAAGAATAGTGATGATGATTCTTATTAATTATTAAATATTAACAAAATAATAATAATAATTGTTATTATTACTAAATACATAGTTATTGTTGTTATTATTATTATTGCTACTGCTGCCAAATAAATATTAAAAATAATACTAATAACAATAGTAATACGAATTAAGAATTATGATGATGATGATTCTTGTTATTGTTATTAATGATTCTTAAGTTTTAGTACTAAATAAAAACTATTAATAGTATAATAATAATAATAATTATTATTATTACTAAATACAATTATTAAAAAAATAACAATTATAATATGATTAAGAACTAAAAGTAATGATGATATGATAATTCTTATAAGTTTTTGTGCTAAAAATATAAAAAAATATTTCTAAATAATAATAATAGATACTATCACTAAATAAAAATATTTATTCATTTCTTTCCATATTTTATTCATTTATTTATTGCCATATTGAGATATAATCACAAAATTTTGGCACAACTGTGCAGCTCTATAAATAAGCAGAGCAAAGCAGGAATTTTTCCTCATCTCACCTTCAGTCTTTTCTGCTCCTTCAAGGCTGTGACCTGCTCCGCTGAAGCAGAAATACGAGTGTTTGTGGAACCGGAGATGCCAGGGTCTGGTTACCGTCTCTCGTTTCTCGTTTGGACCACAAAGTGAGGAATTTAATAATCACCATCCGAATCACCTCAAGGTTAAAACAACGGCTCTTGAAGTTTGATTGAAAGCAGAGAAGTAGTCTGAAGTGTGAACTTGAGCGAGGTGTGAATTGCTGGTGTGTGTTGTTTTGTGTTCTCAGATAATAGACTGCGAGCTCTTTATTTAACCTGAATGAGCACAAATAAACATTGTTGGATAAAGGACTTACATGTTAGCTGAGTTTGAAAAGGAATGTCTCTGAATAGGTTCATTAGCTCATTTTGGCATTTGGCCATTCATTATTTATGAAAGCCGTTTAGTGCGTAAGGTGTCTGGTTATGGACTGTTATTTTAACTCAACTGACTGCTTCTTGCCAGCCACTTGTTATTGCAGACATTGCTATTAGTTGCTATTATTGTCCAAATGCTAAGCATTAAGCTTTGCTACATAACTTGCAGTTTGTGCTATTCACATGCAAGCTTATTTAAGAGAGCTTACTATTGCTTACATATTTTTTTTTTTTTTATCTGATGGTCTGTAATATAGGGCTTTTTTAGTCTTGATGAAGGCCAAAATGCATTGGCACAATAAAGGACTGATTTTATTTGTGTTCCTTGATTTTCTCCACTCCACAAATGTTGTTGGTTTTATGGTTTTTGCTTCTTCCTTGTTGGTTTTGTGAAGTTAAATTGGACAGACTTACAATAAATGAGAGATGGGAAAATTAGTTTTTGTTAATTGAAACGAAGCTAATATGAAATAAGATACAAATATTTGATAAAACACTTAAAAATTTTGCCTTGGCAACTGAATAAAATTAGTTTGTTGAAATACTGGAAGTAAGTTGAAGTATACTAAAATGACTGAATTAAAATTTAAAGAAATTAAATGTACACACACGCAAATTATATTAAAAAAAATGTAAAAAGCACATAACAGAATAACTAAAACTAAAATTAAAAACTTAATATATAATAAAAAAGAAGACATGACATAAAATACTTAACTTTGTGTGTGCATATATATATATATATATATATATATATATATGTATATATATACACACACACACACACACACACACACACTCATATATATATACACATAATATACACATAATATACACACATATTTATATATATATATATACACATATTTATATATATATACACATATTTATACACACACACACACACACACATATATATAATATTTGAAATATTATTAAATGGTGTAAGCTGTCACTGGGGTGGGACATTTTCAGAATGTACTAATATTTACCATGAGGCACTAATATGTACACTTTAAGTATGAATACGTACATTTAGGGTACTAAAATGTGTACCTTTTGAAAGGGTACCTTCCCAGTGACCGCTTTTGTACCTTTTTTCTGAGAGTGTAGAGTTTTCTGGAGAAAATCTTCAGAAAATGGTCAAATCTAGTTTTATGATTTTTTTTTTTTTTTTTTTTTTTTTCAAATATTGAGATTTTCTGTGCTTTTTTTGTACTATTAGAAAGGTTTGTGGGTGTTTGAGCTCAGAAATAAATTAAGTGTGAGTGCTAATATTTGACTTCTCACTGTATTAGAGTTGTTGTGAGGGTTTAATCAGGAGATGATCTCAGGTTAGGTTTGCGCTTATGCTATCAGTATAATGGTGAAGCAGCATGTTGAAACTCTCTGTGGTGTCCTGACTTTGCAGCACAGCTCTCCTGTCAGAGCCGGTTTGGATGATGAGGAGGTTTGCATTGACCCCTGTGCTCAAGAGAATCACAGCATTCAGCACTTTCTGCCCTGCATATTCCACATCTTTAATGCACTCAAAAGTACAATGCATAAAAAATCTTATGGTATTTTTATGCAATTTTTTTAATACTCAAATTAAATATTTATGAGCTCAAACCCCCACAAACCTTTCTAATAGTAGACCAGCATATGCATAACCATAGAAAATCAGCAATCTTAAAAAACAACAACTGCAGTAATAAAAACATATTATTATTGTGCCCATGCACAACTTGCCACTATGATGGCACAATGTCTACAGTGGGATTTATAAATAATTGTGTGGAAATAAAGTTAAGTGAAAGATTATTAGTAAAAAGTAAATAAAAAATTAAATAGAATACCACAATACCAATATATGATTATTATAAATAATAAGATTAAAATGAAAAATAGGTAAAACTCGCTGCTATGGTGCCATGATATCTACGGTGTGATTTATTATAATTGTACAAATAAGAAAAATATATTAAAAAGTTAATAATAAATTGTATTTTTATTTTAAAATAAAAGTTATGCCCATTCACAACACACTGCTGTGGTGCCACAATATCTACGATATGATTTATTATAAATAATTGTGTTGAAATAAGGTTAAGTAAAAGGTTTATAGTAAAAATTACAATTAAAGATTTTAATAAAAGTTATGCCCATGCACAAATTTCTGCTACAATGCCACAATATCTACAGTTGATTTATTATAAATAATTGTGTTGGAATAAGAAAAAGATTAATAGTAAAAATAGTAATTCTCAAGTAAAACGGAGAAATTTTTTAAATAAAAGTTCTCACTGCTACGATGCCACAATGTCCATGATGTAATTTTATTATAAATAACTGTTTATAAAAAAGAAAAAAAATTGAATTAAAAATAAAACCAAAAATTTTAAAATGTGAGTTTTAAAATGAAAGTAACTTTCTGCTACAATGACACAATATCTACAATGTGATTTTTATTTTAAATAGTTTTATGGAAATAAGGTTAAGTAAGCAGATTAAACCAATGAACATAAGGTTAAGTGAACAGGAATAAAATTTTAAATAAAACTAAAAATAACTTAAGCTTTAAATGTACATTATATGATGGCAAAATAAGGCTAGACGTGTCAATCGGTGTGCTCCTAATATTTTCCTCAGGGTCCAGCGATCTCGTCTGAAGCAGATGACAGTGGTGTATCATTTTAAAGATGGCTGACAGCAGCGGGTTCTCCTGGTGATGGCACATTAATACTCTCACAGCCTCTAATCAGGCCACCATGTCAAAAGATTATTTTAAGACCTGGCGAAACGGCACCAAAGACACGAAACCGGCCCAGCCAGCGACAGAAAATGAGTTCACTGCCATAATTAGTCTCGCAGAAGCCTCCCCCTCCACCTCCCCAATTTCATTTCTTTGGCCTTGGAGGTTGACCAAAGATAATGACTGCTGAGCTTTTCTTGTTAAAGACCTCTGTGTCTGTGTGTGTGTGTGTGTGTGTGTGTCAGACCTCCCATCATTAGCTTCCTTCACACACACAGAAGGCCCAGTCAGAAAACAAGCCCTGCACAGGTCAGAGGTCATAGGGATGATGTATTTTTGCTGACCACGAAGTTGCGCTGCAATCAGGGGCCCCTGTAGAGAAAGACACGATGGAGAGCATTTATCATTGTCTGTGTTCTAGATAGAGACCACCATGATGTCTAGTTTGTGTGTGTGGCAGATGTTTATTCTGGGTTTGAGTTTACACTTTCCAGAGCTTTTGCTCTCTCTGTGTTGGAACGAGCCTCTAAACGTCTGATCTGATGAAGACACGTCTTGCTTTAATAAAAAAATAAATAAATACAAAATTTTGCATTTGTCTTCCAGAATCTGGAGCTAATTTTTAGTCAATCCTGCAAGACAGACTTTTCAGGATAGGAGATGGAATAAAAATGAGCTCCTAAAACTCTGGATTCTGGAAGATAAATTCTTCAAACAGTGGTACAAGAGGATGTGATGCTGGTCCTTCAAGAGTCACTCAACTTATCTGTCCAAAATTAGTCTTCATGTATTTCACAATACTTATTCTTATTAAGTGAGGGTCATTTTTTTTAGGATTTTTTTTATCCAAGCAAAGTCTCTGAGAACCTGACACCTTGTAATTCTGGAGACTCCAGGAAGATTGCAGTTCTGGAAAATGTTGGCGCTGGAGACTAAATGATTCCTGATGGTTTTGCACCTAATTCTTCTCATTAATTCTTCATTCTTTTGCAGTTAACGTGCGTCTTTTCTTCTCCACCTGTTTTTTTTCTGACCCCGCTGACCCAATGAGCATTTTGCGGTCCAATGGTCATGCCTTAGCTTTGCAATTTCTGTATTGCATTAGTAATATTTCTCATAGGGATTTAATAATTTTTGACATTTCAGTCTGAGTTAAACCTCTTTTTTTTGGCTCATTTTATCAGTAAAAGAAGGCATGCCTAATAATTCAGCACACCTGAATATAAGGGTTTTTTCACTTCCAGCCTTCATGGACAATTATACATCACTTATAAATGATTAAATACAAAATTAATAGTAGTTATTAAGATTGATGTGGTTTGAAATTGGTAAAATGTGCTTGGAAAATATATATGATCAGAATATCAACGTGCCTAATAATTATGTATGCACGCGGAGTATTTAGCAGCCAATATTAAGTATTTAATTGTGCATGCTCTTTTCTCCTGTCTTTACATTTATTGCTTTAAAAAAACTAATAATTTAAAACTGTTAAATGTAGTCTTTAGCAAATCTCAAAATGAATATTCATTTTTCATACTATATATTTTATAAGGTTGTAATGGCTAAATTCAGTTGTAGCATAAATAAATATATATGTGTATGTATAAATTTAAAATACTAGGATTTACCTGTAAATGTGTTGAAAAAGAAATGCATGAAACTAGTTTAAGGAAACAGAGTCTTTCACACGTCCGTCAGGTATGAGACATAATCCTTATTATTCTTTTATCATTATTCTTTTGTTTTTATTCAGCCATTATCAGCCTTTAAACTGGCAATAAAACATTTACCAAGCCACATTGCTTCAATCCCAGGATACATTTACCCAACTATTATCAAAAGTATTTCTAAATAAATACAACAAAACATTTCTTGCGACCTTACGTGAAGTATTATGACAAAATGCATTATAAAGAAGAATTGGACCTGTTCTGCAGCTGCATTAGAGCTAATATTAGCATCGTGCTACATAAGACAATTTATGAGATAATAGTACACTTTTACTCAGAACTCACTTCAAACCACCATCGAGTGTTTGTAATAACTTCCTTTTGTGATCACATGTGGAATTTGGTCGTTTACTGTTGTTAAAATATGCTATTTATAGCCTTTTATATCGCTGCACAAATTAGCATTTCAGATGTACACATTCAACTCAAGAAAATCACATACAGACCATATCTATCGTAATCGTGTGTTTATTATCTTATATAATCTATAGTGGCTGTTGTCATGTTTATTTCTGCTGTGTAAAAGCCTTAACATGTATGCTCTGACTGAAACTCACGTTGTTTGTGATGTTACAACAAAGACTATAGAATACAACCGCCTCTCCGTTCTTAAGTGGCCAGGGATACCTTACAAGTATAATACACATTAGTAAAAGGATCTATTTAAATTTTTATTTGTCTATATACACTTTGGGCGGCCGCTGTACATTAAAAAAAGTAGCCCAAAAAAACGCAACCCATGGCTCTGTAATTTTTTCCGGCGACTGTATTTTTTTCAAAATAGCCCACTTGTGCCGTTACCCTGGCAACACTGGTGCTGTACCCTCATCACACAATGATAGATAACCTTCCGCGCTGCGATGACGGGAAGAAGTTGGGGTCAAACCTTATCAAACGATTAATCTGCGTTAAAAATATTAACGCGTTAACAATTTTTTTAATTAATCGCATGCGTTAACGCGTTAACGTTGACGTACCTAATAAATATATGTGTGTGTATATATATGTTAATGTTTTATTTAAAATTGATTAGCAATGTAGTAATAATTTAATTATTTATTGATTAATAAATTTTATTACAGAATTAAAATATATTTTTTTATGTTGGCTTATTGCAGCGTATTGTAAATAATGAACACTTAACCTATGTATTTATTTATGTACAGTATTAAAATATAATTAATTTAATGTCAGCCATTAAAATAATTAACAGCTTATTGTTAAAAATTAACTCGTTCATTCATTCATTCATTCATTCATTTTTGTACAATATTAAAATATAACGTTTAGTGTCATCCATTAAAATAATGAACAGCTGTTGTTAATAATTAACATTTTATTTATTCATTCATTCATTCATTCATTCATTATTTTTCTACAATATTAAAATGTAATAATTGTCAACTATTAAAATAATTGACAGTTTATAGTTGGACAGAATTTTAATATTGTTGCATCCGTAATTTTTAGTTCTACTCTAGTTTCTGCACTATTCTAGCTTAATCTTGAAACTTGCTGTTGCAATAGTGTATTATTATCTCTTGTATAATGAATTGCTTGCAGTGTTTTTCATTTTTAGGGTCCTTTGGATATAAACATCTACTAAATGACTAAAATTTCAAGAAAGTGTTTTAACATCAAGGCCTTCACGAAAAGCCTTTGGAACTCATTGCCAGTTAGCATGAGGTTTGCTTGGATGAACTGCTCTGTTAAGACTTCATTTGGATTTAGACGTTTAGATTTATAAAGAGCTTTTGGAGAAGAATCTTTCTGTTGGAATTCAGCAGTTTCATTACACTGAAGGAAACACTTTTAGTCACAGTTCAATAGTCCTTGAGTGTTTTGAGGACAGGGTTTTTCTCAGTGACCCTGCTCTGTGTGTGTGTGTGTGTGTGTGTGTGTGTGTGTGTGTCTTTTTTAATGATTGTGTCGATGTGAAAAGGATTACGTAATCGGAGCTCCTCTGTTTTGTCCTTGCTCATCCTTTCAGAAAAGCCTGTCTCATTTAATGAAGTTATTTCAGGAAGCACTTTTGCTGCTGCTGCATTTCAATGTGAAAACAGTTAGTTAGGCTATAGCACTGGGATCCAAAATCCTGCTCGCTCGTACCGTCGTGAAAGACAGTCCAAGGGGAAGCATTCTAGGAAAAGTCAATGCCAATAAACCAATGGAATCAGAAAACTGTATTGTAGTATTAGCCTGTTTTTGAACATGCACCATGGTCATTCTTCAAAGTACTGTGTGATACCATGATTTTTCTTAAAGATGAACCCAGTCAAAGGATGCCATTAAGGTTTGCAAAGTGGTTTTCTGTAGCTATGATTAGGGCTGAGCGGTATATTGAGTTTGTACGATATATCGATATATTTTTTTATAAGCGATATGGTATGAAGCAATACCGTTAATATCGATATACAGTAGTTTAATACGAGCGCATCTGAAAAAATATCTAGGGAGGACACAGACTGGAGATGCTGCGGAGAAAGTGCACAATTTGTTCTAAACATATGACAGACTTTATATGAATGGCTTAAAAAAAAGAAGTTTGAGTTTTAAGTGGCTCGGCCCGTCAGATGCTCTGACAGAAAGGCAGAGTGTGCCGCTGACAGAGATGCGCTGTTTTCCTTAATGCATAACTTACATTTCACAAGTATATTCTCCATCTGTAAATATTGGAAAGCCAGGGAAGTATTTCCATTTTCACAAGTGCATGAGCCCTCTGCTTTGCGATTCTCCGCTAAACTTCACAGACTTCATTCAGAACGAGCGCCGCTGGCATGCGCGCCAAACAGACGGAGCACAATGAAATAGGAGCCCAATAACTGACTAAAATATACATTTTGCTGAAATATTTGTAGTTGGACAATAAATGTGACGTATGTATTTGTGTGGTAGCACTAATTGTAAAGTGTAATGGAGCAATCAAAATAGCCTTTTTACTCAATTACACTGTAAAAAAAAAAAAAAAAAGTTGAGCCAACTTAAAATTTTAAGGCAGCCAGCTTCAGCAGATTTTTGTGGGAGATTCTCAAATTTTTGTTGTATAAACTTAAAACGACAAGTTGAGAAAACTCAAAAATCTGCTGAAGCTGGTTGCCTTAAAATTTCAAGTTGGCTCAACTTTTCTTTTTTTTTTTTTGCAGTGTAGTCTGTGTTTTTAAATTATTTTCATTTTTAGTTTAGTGAATTTAACTTCTGCTTTAAAAGCATTATTTTTGTTTTTAGATTGCAATGTTACAATGTAAGAATGTAATGTGATTTTAAGCCTTTTTTGCACATAATATACATGCTTACATTCACTTTATTTGTTTAATCCAAATACAAAATACCGAGACACATACCGTATACTGCAAATCAGCCAAAAAATACTGAGATATGAATTTTTGCTCATATTGCCCAGCCCTAGCTATGATAGGCTTTTGTTAAATTATTTGGGGGAAAAAAACTATATTTTGATTTCTAAAGACATTTTTTTCTATTCTGCCACAATATAAATTTCTTTGAATTAATTTGTGTTGTTTCCTGTGGAAAAAAAAAATGCTGAAACCAGCGAAGACCAGCCTGACCAGCTAAAGAAGTGGTCTAAACCCCTCTAAAACCAGCTTACAAACCAGCCTGGAAGACCAGCAAAAACCAGCCAACCAGCTTTGGCTGGTTTCAACTGTTGTTGTTGGGTTTCTTTTATTTATTTATTTATTTATTGCTTAGCACTGCAGGGTCACAAATATAGGGATTTATGCAAATATTTGATTAATCTGCATTAATAATAAAATTATTATTTTTAATAAAAATAAAAAATATTGGAAAAGAAATTAATATTCTGTTTTATCCAAAAACTACAGCCAGCCCAAGGCTCCCTTATTAATTCATTTTTCTCAGTCTTGGTTGTGTTTTATGTACGCCAGCTGTTAATTTGGGCCAAACCTGTACTTCAGTCAGAAAAATTAATTAATACGTTTTTGGATAAAAGAGAATGTTGATAATTTTTTTTTCAATAATTGCAGGTTATCTCAAAATTTGCTTGTTACTAATCAAAATGCTTTAACCAAACTCTTGCAATATTGCTAATATCATTATAATGAAATTACAGCATGCAGCATTGGCGTATATATCCAATGTTTTGTGTATATTTGTAGTCACTATATTTAGTGTTAAAACAACAGCATATACATTACAGCTTATCTTGTTGTGGCCCACATTCCCCCTCCAGATGTTGTTTGTACTGCAAATATAAACAGTACATCAGAAATTGAATCATGGGATAGGGTGAATGCAGTGAAGATGGGATGTTTTGTCGCTTGTTCCTATTTTTTTTTTTTTTTTATTGAAGTAGTGAAACTGGAATGAAGATTAGTGGTTCTGTTCAGAAAAAGGGTCACAGCATTTACATTGTAGGTCAAGCTATATAATGGATTTAGCAGATTTTTTTGGGGCTGATAGCAATGTCAGGTCATGTTACATGATTCTGAATAGCACATATATAAGGATGCATGAATGTGGCACCCGTGTAATATACATGAACAAGAAAAACCCATTTAGGTCATCAGTGGCATCTTCCCAAGCTGCACAGCTGAACAGAAGGTGAAGTTGAAATGCTGGGGTCCCCAGTCTAACCTTAGCTGTGTGTGTATATATATACACACATACACACACAGATATACACACACACATATATATGCATGCATACACACACACACACACACACACACACACACACACACACACACACACACACACACACACACACACATATATATACGCATACATACATACACACACACACACACACACACACACACACATATATACGCATACACACACACACACACACACACACACACACACACACACACACATATACATGCATACATACATATATACATGCATACATATGCTATATGCATTTATAGTTGTGTATGTAATACATGCATTGCAATTGGGGGCTCCAGTACTCTGAGGGAGCAAATAAATGTGGCATGAAAGTAAAGACATTTTGCTGAGTTCTCCTTGCCTAATACATAATCCAGTTTGAAAACCACTGAATGTTCCCTTAAGTTTATGACTAACAAGACTGATTTGAACCCCTACTTGGCCAAAAAAAGTAAGCAACAGAAATAGGCATTTATATTTCTGAAAGATCTCTTTGTGAGAAGACCTTCTTGATGGAGTCATCAGGCATGTTGTGCGATACACACCCTGCCACTTATCTAACAGTCTTACATTGTTCAGTGGTTATAAGGAGGTTGTGAGAAAGTCATCCCACTGTTCTCTCTGAAATCCTGGAAGAGTATCCAAATAAATATATTCTGCCGTTCTCTGTGAGATGCCTTAATGCGCTTTTGTTTTTCTCCTTGCTCCCAACAGATCTCTCTCCTCCAGCTGTCGTCCTAAATTAGCTGAGCTCTGTGAAAGGAGAGCCGTTTCAACTGACCCCTTCTGCTCCTTGAAGCTCCAGCCATCCGTGACACCCAAATGCTGCCTGTCTTTCATCAAACTGGTCACTCCTGGAGAAAAATGGACTTTGAGTGAAGGGCGGCCCTTTATGTGGGCTGACTCCGTCTAGGACGACTCTGAAACTAGTTGAGACTCAAATGGGTGACCTATGACAATGTAATCAATAAGGGGACTTGAGTTCTCACTTTCCCAAGCAGCTGCAAGCAGGATATGAGCTTGAGCCGTGGGTATCGCCGATAAAACGAACCTTCCGTCGCTTGAGGCCTCCTCTAACGTCATGCAGTCATCTGAGGAATTGTTTAGCAGGAAGCTGAAAGCATTGAATGGGAGTATGGGACATCCTGCGGGCAACACGCAGGGCAAGCTGGACGGGGGTGGCAAGACGAACGGGACGCCTGCTATGCCTAAAATGGGGGTGCGGGCCAGGGTGACGGACTGGCCCCCAAAAAAGGAGGGTTGGGGACCCAACTACGAGACCGTAATCACGGCCTTTCAGAACGGACAGCCAGACCAAAGTGTGGAGATCACGGACTTGGGCGAAGCTCCTTTGGAGCCTGATTATTCGGATACAAAATATTCCTTGAGTGACCTTTTGAGTCGATCCCCTTTGAAGGGACTCCATCCCATTCGCCAACGGAGTAACAGTGATGTGACCATCAGCGACATTGATGCGGAGGACATAATGGACCAGAACGCTGTCAACCCCAACACTGGTGCCTCGTTGCATCGGGAGTACGGCAGCACGTCTTCGATTGACCGCCAGGGTCTTGGGAACGATGGGTTCTTTACTATGTTGCGAGGATATCGGATTGACAGCTTGGACCATCGCAGCGCTCCGCCTGCCGGGTTCCCAGAGCTCCTTCGCTACGACACAACCCTCTCCCCAAGCTTGCAGACCGCTGCACAAATAGCCCGCGGCGAGATCGTCCGCATCTCCGGCTACGACTACGTGGACAGCTCCCTCCTCTACAGCCGAGAAAGAGAGAAGTCCTTCATGCATCGTCTCAAGTCGGAATCATCCGAAACATCGCTGTTTAGGAAACTGAGGACTATTAAGAGCGAGAATGACGGTCTGCGGCTCTCAACCGAGCAGGACGACCGCCGGCCGCTCAGTTTCCAGAAGTGCTTCGCTCACTATGACGTCCAGAGCGTCCTCTTTAACATCAGCGAAGCAGTAGCCAATCGCGTAAGCCTCAGTCAGAGGAAGAACACCACCACCGGAGCTTCTGCTGCCTCCCAATACCAAGTCCCAGGAGGTGGACAAGTGGCTGGGAATACAACTGGACCTGCATCCATGTTCGAATCGCCACTCGGAAGTCGGGAAGACCTCAATCCCAAGGAGAACCTGGATGCGGATGAGGGGGATGGGAAGAGCAATGGATTGGTGCTGAGTTGCACGCATTTTCGCAATGAGATTGGTGGAGAAGGGGAGAGGAGGATATCTCTATCCAGGGCCAACAACGCCAACTACAGCGCTGGAGGAGAAAACTGCTCATTCGAGTCCTCCTTGAGCTCCCACTGTACTAATGCTGGCGTGTCTGTACTGGAGGTGCCACGAGAAAGCCAGCCAATCCACCGTGAAAAGGTCAAGCGGTACATCATCGAGCACATCGACCTCGGAGCGTATTATTACCACAAATACTTCTATGGGAGAGGTAAGCCTTGTCATTTTGCGTGAAAAACAAAGCTGATTCTTGTTTGTTTAACTCAACATGAAAACTAAATTGACCTTTCATTCCTGGTTCTATTCAGAATGATTCATCAGTGTATGCTATTCTAAATTGTTATTGTTTGTAATCTTGCTATGCCTCTGAAACATATTTTCTCTTTAACTGATGTCACAAAGGTTATGTTTGTGCTTTTGTAACTCTGGCATGGACAGATGTTTTGCGGCTTATATGCATTTGTAGGAGTTTCCCTTTGAGATTAACCGTAGAAATTTCTACTCCCATCGGTGCTTTTATGGGATTGTGATCTCACGCTAATTTGCCCTGTTTAGTAAATCTGACCCTAAGTATTTTCTTAGGTTTGTATCTTCAATGTACCAATGCTCCAAAGCTGTTTGAGTTTCTTTCTTCTGTTGAGCACAAAAAGAAGATATGTGACCTGTGCTGGCAAAATGAGTCACAATGAGCAAATTTTCAAAAATTAGTCCTTTTTATTTTCACAATCTCCATAAAAAACCTTCAAAATGATGTATGATTTGTTGGAATTGACCAAAAAAATGACTGAGCTAGTCTTCTGAAGGTTTCAAAACAAAACCACATAGCAACGTTGCATCTTTTCCTCCACTTCTTTTCTTAATAATATTACTATATTAATAATCACAATATTAAAAATTAGAACAAAGATGCAAATAAACAGTTGAACAAATATAAGAAAAGAGCAAATTAAATGGTGCTTTCATCTCACATCTACACAGAAGCATTTAAGTAAGAAAAACAAATAGGCTTATCATAAGTAAAAATCACTTTAGTGTATTCATTACAAATTAACTGATTATTAAAACTACAAAAGCAGTTCAATCAAGAGCAGTGATTCCCTCTTTTCTTTTAATGAGACAGACGACCTATATATTAAGACACGGGTGTCCATACTCAGTCCTGGAGTGCCGGTGTCCTGCAGAGTTTAGCTCCAACCCTAATCAAACACACCTGAACCAGCTAATCAAGGTCTTATTAGGCATACTACACTGTAAAAAATGACCGTGATTTTAACGGTAAAAAACTGGAAATGCTACAGTAAAAACCTGTTAAATGGTAAAAGGTAAGTTCCCCTAATATATATGGTGAAAAACTGTAATAGACATTTTCAGACAATTTTACGATGAAATACCGTTTTTTTGGAAGTGAAAAAGAATGTAAAATTTACAGTGAAAAACCGTAAATTGACATTCCCAGAATTCCCTGCGTTGCATTTCAAATTTTGTTTGAGTTTGATGTTTTTTCTTTGAAATAACAGTTTCTTCTTAGTTTTTTTCTTATCAGTTATGTTTATTATGGTTGTATGTATCTAATGTTGTTAAATTAATGTTTATTGCATATTTCAGTTTAATGAGTCTCACCATGATGGTGTTTAGTGCATGTGTGAATGCCACTGTGCACCTTCTATTTATGTTATTATTTAAAAGCTGCTTGTGATGGACTTTCTCATCACCACCTGCATTTGGTGGTTATCAGTGTATTTCTAAGGTACAAAACAGATTTCAGTACTTCAATAGGTTGGTATATTAACATTATATCAGTAAATGAAATTACGGTATTTAACTGTAAATTTAAGTTAAAACCGTAAAAACCTAAAATGTTGCTACCGTATTTCTTACGGTAGAATTCCGGCAACCACAGCTGCTGGTTTTTTACTGTAAATTTTACGGAATTTTTTTTTACAGTGTAGAAACTTCCAGGCAGGTGTGTTGAGGCAAGTTGGAGCTAAACTCTGCAGGACACTGGCCTTCCAGGACCGGGTTTGGACACCCCTGTATTAAGACCTGCTGTAATGCAAGGATCTAATGTAATGTTACACATCAGATGTTTTTCCCGAACAGTTCCCCAGACGTTCACTTAGCAGATTATGTTTGCATGAATACTCGCCAAGACAGATATTTTGAAATACTGTAATTCTGTGTATATGTGTATATTGGAATCGCACACCGTCTGTGAGATGCGTCTTTATTCGCATGTTTCAAATGTGTCAGTCATCACGATCATTTTGTTTCCATCTGCATGGGTTTGAACATCACATTTCACTGGTTCAGCCATCGAGAATTTGCTATGAATATTCACAAAGATGGAATGCTGCACTTTACAACTATACCAAACTTATGCTGAGGGGAAGCACCAGTCGTCAGAAGCAAGCAGAAAAATAGGTGGACCTCTCAGAAAACATACAAATAAAGATTATTTTAGATATTTAATTACTATTTGGATCATTTAAATTGCTAGACGAGGGTTTAATGAACTGATTTTTGTGAAAACCTCAATTTGAAAGAAATTGACATTTCTTTGCTTTTTTTTTCATCATCCTTCATAATGTAAAGAACATTCTGTGAAAATGTGACCTTGATATCTTTAATATTGAGGGTGAGTTTTGGGGAGTTAACTTTGCAAAATGACTACAAAGTACGAATTAGACATTTAAAATGTAATTTTTTTTGCTGTGTGAATTATTAAAAATTGTGCCTTGTAAGTATTCTCTCCTTTGGATGTCGGTCTGATGATTTAGGGACCATAGGTTTTGAGAAGCATGGTGTTTGTTACACATTTTGAAAGGAGAAACACTTGTGCCAAGGGTTGTGGTGTGAGAATGTTCTCCTGTCTTTGGCCTGTGATTTGTCATGTGAGAATAGACCGGGTTAGGTGCAGCTGTTCCCCTCCGAGGAGCCGTGATGCCGAGAGAGGCGAGACGGGATCCTCTCCTCGCACCGCAGTCCCACCACTCTTCATTAAAACACCTCAGCGTGTCTGGGAATGGAACAAGCAAATGATACCTCAACTTACTGTATATTGCACAATGTCGTCCATGTTTGACTGAGAAGGTGTCAGCGTCTGTCTGCTTTTTTTTTTTTTACATGTCTGCACATCTGCATAGTCCTGACAAGATTGTGTTACCCTTTCCTAAGCTCTGGAAAGCAGCTGCTCCAACTCTTGCCATGCAGAAATTTGTTTCTTTCCTTTGACTACGCTGAATAAATGAGCCGTAGCCTGTGGGTGAAAGCTGCGATTGTCGCGCACATTCACAGGCTTTCCAGCTATAGCGAATAAGCCAATTACAGCTCAGCTCAAATGACAATAAATCATGTTAGCCAGCTTGTTCTATTGGGAAATAGATAATCATCCGCCGTGCCGAGTCGCCAAAGACCTATCAAGCAGAAGAGCTCAATTTCCTTCATTTGTGTAGGGTTATATTTGACACTGATTAGTCTTGTGCATTTAACTATTTATTTATTTCAATGTGAAAATCAAAATTGACCAATTTAGCCATGTGAACTATTAGTTCATTCAAAACTAATAGCCAGATATGAATTTATTTGGTTATTCTTAGGCTACTGTTGTATGTATGTATATAGGTTTAATGCTGGTTATGCAGAGACAAATAACTGAAATAATGGTAAATAATGGCAGATTTAAATAGGAGCTTTAGCATTTGTTGTTCAATTACAATTCTATGCATTGTAATTGAAAGCATAGCTTTAATTTATAAAATCAAATTAAATTGAATGCATAACTTCAAATTGAAATGAATAGAATGCATAACCTTAAAATTAAATAAACACAATGCATAAATTGAATGCATAACTTTAAAGTGAATTAAATTGACTGCATAACTTGAATGCATTGCTTCAAATTGAATTTAATTGAATGCAAAACTTAAATGCATAACTTAAATTTTAATACATGCAATGCATAACTTACTCTTAACATAAATGTCGGTTTTAAATGATTTAATACAGAAACTGATTTTATTTTGACAGTCTGACATTCTCGACTTCAAACTAACAGTCAGAGTCCATTTAACCTTTCATAGCTGATCATCACCCCGTCATCGTCTCTAGAGGGACGTGAAAAGGACAGAGCTGTCAACATGTCTCTCCCAAGAGCCACTATCCTCTTTCACACCTTACTTTCCATGATGCTTTTATCACCTAGGGAGAAGCATTGATTCCATTAACTTCCTCTCCCGTTTTCCCCTGTTCGTGACCAAGATGCTGCATGATCAGGGATGCAAGATGTGACATGCCCACTGAATGCATGAATGTTATTTTATTCTTCATTTTGGTAAAAATCACGGCTCAGCTCAATGCCTCCCGTTGGTGGCAGAAACTGATGTGTCATAGTTGCATTTCAGACGGTTTAACGTGGTCATGATGGTTTTTGATTTTTCCGGTTAGTTCCTGGACCACCAGGTTGAAACCAGTTCTGAAATAACTGAAAGCATTTCTGAAAGATTTATCTTGTTGAATATCTTATTTCACTACGAAATGTCTTGTTACAGAAGTTTTTTGTTTTTGTTTGGGACTTGATATTGTGGTAATCCTGTAGTTGTTTTGGCATGTGCCATGGTAAAACCATTTATTAACATTTTATATATATCTTGTATTTGTGTTTTACTCATTTATAAGCCTTTTTTAGATAAAACACCTGCTAAATCAATACATGTACACTACTGTTCAAAAGTTTGGGGTTGGTAATGTTTTTGAGAGTAGTCTCTTCTGCTCACCAAAGCTGCATTTATTTGATCAAAATTACAGAATTAAAAAATAAATAAATAATAAATTATTGCAATTTAAAATGAATGTTTTCTATTTGAATGTATTGTAAAATATAATTTATTTCTGTGATGTAAAGCTGAATTTTCAGCATCATTACTCCATTCAGTGTCACACTATCCTTCAGAAATCATTCTAATATGCTGATTTGCAGCTCAAGAAACATTTTCTGCTCATTATCAGTGTTGAAAACAGTTCATATTTCTATGGAAACCATAAAAACATTTTTCGAAAGAACAGCATTTAATTTAATTTAATAGAAATATTTTATGCGTCCTTGATGAATAAAAATATTCATTTCTTACTGACTCCAAACTGTAAACGTAATACACTTTATCTAAACAAGGAAATCATTCAGTATTACGATATATATGAAAGTATTATGGTATCCTCACTAATCCAGCTTGACCAAGCTGGTCAAAACCAGATGCTGATTCATCAAAGTCCGGTTGTAGCTGGGTTTTCCAGCAGGGTTCTGATAAAGTGGATTTTAGAGGGCAATAGTTGTGTTGTTTTACTCTTCATCGCAGCTTTGAGTCGTTTAGAGAGGAAGAGATGAAGTGTCCCGGGGAGAGTGTTTGTTGTTCTTCTCTTCTGGCTTTGAGTTGGATTAGGGGCTTTTTGAGGAGAAGAGCGGTTTCAGATCTGCGCCATCGTTCAGGTCGTGCCTGCTGCTGTAACTATAAATCAGGTTGTGTTTGCTTTTCATTCACACTAACTGAGCTGCTCAATCCCTGCTGCTAATTTTGTTTTTATTTTAATGCTTTTCTCTTCTCCATGACATGATTTAGCACACTTTGTTCATCATGTTGCATAATTTTGGCCTCAAGTTTTCGACTTGATGTACAAATGCATGTTTGTTTCTAAAGAGGCTTAGTGAAAAGGATATCAAGAAGAAAGAGGTTAAGCTTCATCTGTGGTGGGTTTTATTTCTGTTTTTAATCTCTGATGGACCCCTATGGTGCAGTGAAATCAGAGATTATGCTTCATATATGACACTATTGTGTCTGTGAGACTGTGTGAAAATCCATGCAGATGTGCTCTGGATCAGACCCCATCATTTCCATGTGGACATGACAGATGACTGGAAGGATATTTTAACCTCAACTCTTCTCCATTATAAGTGCACCAGTTTAAAATAATTATTTGATTTGATTTGAATTTTTTTATTTTTTTATTTTTTTTATTTTACATCATGAAGCCTATCAATCAGCACATCATATTTTATTCCAAAATCAAAAGAGAAAATGATTTATAAAGTATTTAACCTCAGTTAATATCAAATTAAATAATGCATTTTAAACGTTTATTTGTTTGTTTGTATCAAATGCAAAAATCTTAATGATCCAAAAATAAGCTTTTAAGTTTAGTTTAGTTTAGATTGTTTATGTTTATGTTTAGATTATGTTTTGCGTTTTATTTTAACATCATAAAGCCTATCATGTCACTTTTTTTTATTTTTTTTTATTTGCCCACAGAATCAAGTAAATAACAGCATCAAATCATATATTCATGTTACAAAGTGTACAAAACCCTGAAGATAATAAGTAAAAATGAATGGAAAAAAAGCAAAGAAACAACAAATGATAAATAAATAAAAAATTAAAAGATCACACCGTTTTAGAACGTTCTTTAAATAAGAATTAAAGGAAAATAAAAACAGTCTTGTATGTACATCAAGAGAGCTTTTTTATGTATTCCCAAAGGGGAGACCATATCAGCCAGAATTGGTCCGATTTTTGATGTTTATCATAAGTGAGCTTTTCAAATGGCAACCACGTAGCAATAAAATGCATTTTTTAGCTAAATATACCAGGACATTAAATAACTGTATTGCATCTTTTTTTAAACAAACTGTTCACATTAAGATTCAATAAAACAAAGCTGGGGTCATATCAAAGTTTAGTTCAAGAAGATCTTTCATATGTATTTTTTTCCAATACGGCCAAATTTAGTCACAGTACCAAATCTTTTTTTTACACGCAGGCTTGTGGCATATATATATATATATATCTATCTTATTAAAAAAAATTGAAAGTTGAGCTCATGGATCTCAAGAGAAGTACATTTTGGGTACATATTATCACATACAATAGCCCAGTCATTCTCTTCAATGGTTTGATCGATATCCTTCTCCCAAACACCCTTCAGTCCCGGCAAGGCAGAAGTGCAATTACTAGATAGTAATCCCTTTAAACAAATTGGATTCAGTAAAAGGTCTTCAGTCTCTGTTGTTTCGGTTCTCAACTCTTCTTTGTCTATCTTTGGTTTTAAAAAATGCCGCAGTTGAAGATATTTGTAAAAATTGGAATTTGGAACTTTATATTGCTCTACAATCTGTTGGAAAGACTTCAGGGTGTCCTCAGAAAATAAACAAGATATTTGAGGCATTCCCAGTTTCAGCCATGCTGAAAGACCAATCTTCTGCAACGTTAAAGGCAAATCAGGGCTAAAGAAAGTGGGGTAGACAAGGAAAGAGAGGTGTGTCTTAACATCCCTACAGGCTCGAAGAAGAGTGTTTTGAATATGGTAAAATGTTCCGAAACCTTTTTTAGCTTTGAATAGTTCTTAACAAATGGCAAAACTCTAATTGGTAATGGGGCACAAGCTGTTTCTTCCATCTTATACCAAACAGAATTGGTCCTCTCACTACACCAACTGATCATATTTTTTATCTGGGCTGGCCAATAATAAAACTGAAGATTTGGCAGAGCTATCCCACCCTTATCTTTTGGCTTCCGTAATTTGGAAAATTTGACTTTTATTATTCGAGATAAACTTTGACAGGTGTTTGAGATCTTTGAAAAATTAGGTATGGACTGGAATAAATATAAAAGCTTGGGAAGTACATTAATTTTTATTACATTTGTTCTCCCTAGAAATGAGTTCGGGAGTAAGCACCATGTTAAGCTTGATTTTCTCTATAAGAGGAATATAATTATTATTGTTTATAAGATCATTAAGATCAAAAGAGAAAATAATTTATAGTATTTAAATAAGTGAAATAAGTTTTATAAGTAAATTTATAAGTATTTAAAATTAAGTTACTACCAACTAAATTCATTCATTCATTCATCCTAAAATAAATAGTTTATTTATTTTATTAATGTCATGAAGCCTATCTCAATCATGTCATATTTTATTCCAAAATCTAAAGAGAAAATCATCTATAAAATATTCACAATTAAGTTACTATCAAATTATATATATATATATATATATATATATATATATATATATATATATATATATATATATATATATATATATATATATATATATATATATATATATATATATATATATATATATATATATATATATATATATATATATATATATATATATATACAATTTTTTTTTTTTTTTTTTTTTTACATTTGTTTGTTTGGAACAGATGATCATTTTATTTTATTTTAAAATAAACTAATTAAACTATTATTTGTTTGATTGATTTTTGTTTGGTATGGATAATCCTAATAAATGGTTCTGAAATAAATGTAATTTTCTTTATGCAAAATATGAAATATGACCTGGACTGACTTACTGAGATTCATCCTTTTAGTCATACAAATATAATTTGCATTGCAGTAGTTTTGTGGAAAAGTGATTTCGGGGATTGATAAACAGGAATCATTTCTATTTATTTTGTACATTTAATCATCAAAATATGAAGGTGAATAGCTGATTAATGTATAAAGCATTACAGTGGTGGCCAGAATTATTAAAACACTAGTATTTTCAGCAGCTAAAAAATGGTTTTGAGTCAGTTATTTCTGTCTTTTGCTGTAGTGTGTCAGGAGGAAATATCAGTTTACATTTCCAAACATTCATTTTGCTATTTATTGTAATAATCCAGTGAGATTTTTGTGCTCCACACAGAGATCTGATCTGATCATCATCAGTCTGTCTGGAATGACATGAAGAAACTGAACAAACTGAGACAGACTCAATCCAGAAGAACTGTGGCAACGTCTCCAAGATGCTTCAAGAAACCTGCAAAGCTCCTGAGAAACTCTGCTCAAGTGCACCGAGGGCAAAATCTGCTTTAAACACAAAGGATGCTCGGACCAAATGTGGATTTAATTTAGTTAATAAAAGTTAATTGATAAAGAATATCTGTTTATGACAGCATCCTCATTTTACAGCATTTTTACACAAGTGCCTAAAACTTTCAACAGCACTGTAGCTTTGCAGGTAGGTTTCTCGAAGCATCTTGGAGACGTTGCCACAGTTCTCATGTCTACACGTCAAAGAGAGCTGTGGTGTTGGATAAGATAGATATAGAGTATATCTCTCAGATAAGCAGCACTAGAGCGGCTGTGAATGGCCCCACTCTTGCTCACTCTGAAGGGTATTCTTGGAAAGTGTTATCTGTCCTTCTAGAACCTGACCTCACATCTGTCCTGTTGTTAACCCTCAGAGCACCAGAACTACTTCGGCGTGGATGAGAACTTGGGTCCTGTGGCCATCAGCGTACGGAGAGAAAAGCTGGACGACGGGAAAGACAAGGATGCGGCGCAGTATAACTACCGCGTCACCTTCAGGACGAGTCAGGTACTTGATGAATTACTCAACAAATAATAATATATTAATAAACATTGATAATTAATTGTGATTGAATTTGATCAGCCTAACATGTAATTAATTCATTTTAAAATTAATTGATTGGCATCCCAAATTGCAATAAAATTTTAAAAATGTTTTAGATATAATGAATAAATGAACATGGAAATTGTTCCACTTTTAAATTAAAGTTTTGCCTGCTAATATTTAGCATTATTATTAGGAGGTAAACCTCCTCCTAGACTTACAAGCTATAAAATATATTAAATATATATTAAAATATAAATATATCATCCTTAGGAGGACTAATCGAAATCAGTTGCTAATAACTTTTTTTAAATTAATTAATTCATTAATTTATTTTCTAAAATAAATTTCATTTTCTAAATGATCTTCATTCGTTCATTCAGGATAGATGGATAATCTTCAACGACATTTTATTTTATGAAAGCAATCTTAATAGATCTAAATTAAACTTAATTATCTTTATAAAAATATAATTACCTTTTTTCCTTTTTATGAGGTGAAATGTTTATTGTTTGGAAAGATGGTCTTAATTGCCATGAAAATAATGCAAAAATAGTAATGGTCCTAAAATAAACTTCATTTTCTAAATACAGTATAAATAATCAAATAATATTATAATTATAATATTAATATAAATATGTATTATTTATTTATTTAGGATTGATGAGCTTTAATGAAATTTAATTTTAAGAAAAATAATCATAATAGACCTAAAATGAGCTTCATTTTCTTTATGCAAAATATAATTTTCTTTATTCCATTCTTACGAGGTCAAATATTCTCCTTATTATTATTTTCGAGGACTGTAGATGCAGATATTGTCAGCATCAGTTCCTCTCTCTTATCAAACGCATCGGTGCATTAAACCTTAGGCTTTGAGCTTTAGCTTCTAATGGCACTCATTCACAATTAAACTGAATTATGAAGCCTAGACACTCACATGAATCAAAACCTCAGAATGAGATTTAAAGAGATGCTAGTCCTTCAAATCAGCATTCAGCATAAAAGCCTTTTACTTTATAAGTGAAAGTGCAGATAAAAGGGTTGAGACCCAATTTCTTCCTTTCAGACAAATAGCGTGCCCTCAAATCTCCTGCAGGGAGGGAGAATTTCATTGCCATTGACTTAATATCCCAGTGGATCTATGTATTTTTTTATTTTTTTTAAGTATTGAGTTTTTTCATAGACTGACATAAACACTGGACTGATATATTGAGCAGACTTGTAAAAATGTACTGCCTTTTCATGGGATTTTGATTGTTTGAGGCAGGAAAATGTCCTTGCTGTTTAATGCATGTGATGTTTAATACCTGTCCAGCGTACTAACAGCGCTGCTCTCTCTTTCCCTCAGTTAACTACCCTGCGCGGGGCGATTCTGGAGGACGCTGTGCCCTCCACGGCGAGGCACGGGACGGCCCGCGGTCTCCCGCTGAAGGAGGTGCTGGAGTACGTGGTTCCCGAGCTGAACATCCAGTGCCTCCGACTGGCCATCAGCTCACCCAGAGTCCCGGAGCAGCTCCTCAAACTGGACGAGCAGGGGGTGTGTATTAAAGAGCTCAAATCTGATTGGATGAGCCGCGCTTGATGCTGTTGTTAAGTAAACGATATTCCATTATGCATAGTAGGGCTGCACGTTTTGGGGAAAAATCTAATCGTTGGGCTTGTTTGTAGAGCTGCACAATTAATCCAGAATTTGGTGAATATATGCAGTAGTCAACATTTATAGTGGATCAAAAACGTTGTCCTAAGACAAGAATGCATTTTGGTTTTAGGTTTTTGGACAACTTTGATGAAAGGTTTTGGTCCACTTCAAATGTTAAATAAGAATCAATAAAAATATATTTTATTATTATTATTTTACTACTAACTGCTACTACTAATAATATTAAATAAAACTACAATAATAAAATAAGAAATATTGCTATTTTGATATTTCGCTGTAAAATAATCATAGAGAGTATTTAAGAAAATATAATAATAATAATAATAATAACAATAGTATTTTACATTGCATCTGTAAAATGCAAATATTTATGACTGTC
Source organism: Acrossocheilus fasciatus (assembly GCA_036784905.1). Taxonomy (NCBI): domain Eukaryota; kingdom Metazoa; phylum Chordata; class Actinopteri; order Cypriniformes; family Cyprinidae; genus Acrossocheilus; species Acrossocheilus fasciatus. Next base: position 29,345,642 of record CM071950.1, read on the forward strand.
TGAATTTCTTATTTTCACGATTATGTTTTTTATTTAGATTAATAGTGCAGCCCTAATGCATAGAAACACTGTGTGTCGAGCTGTTTTTCCCATGTCAACACGCTTTCAGTCTGGTTTCTGACGGAGAAAATCAGCCAATGTCATGTTAAGGGTCGATCAATAACAGCTCCAGTCACCCATTGATTTCCCAACTTTGAGTGGAAGTGTGAATGAGGTTGGCATATAGCTGGAATTATATTTTATTTCATTCATAGAGACGTTGCATTCCCGCCCTCTCAATAATGCTTCATTATCGTCTTTACAGTTTCTTGAATGTTAAAGATAGACCTCGTATGAAAGCCCAGTCATTTCTTTTTGTCTGGTTATATTATTTTTTTGAAGGAAATTAATACTTTTGTTCAACAAGGATGCATTAAATTGATCAAAAGTGACAGTAAAGACATCTAAATGTTACAAAACATTCTATTTTAAATAACTGCTGTTCTTTTGAACTTTCTATTCATCAAAGAATCCTGAAAAATAAAATCAATCAGGGTTTCCACAAAAATATGAAGCAGAACAACTGTTTTCAACATTGATAATAATCAGAAATGTTTCTTGAGCAGCAAATCAGAATATTAGAATGATTAGAATCATGTGACTCTGAAGACTGGAGGAATGATGCTCAAAATTCAGCTTTGCATCACAGGAATAAATTGCATTTTACAATATATTCACATAGAAAACACTTATTTTAAATTGTAATAATATTTCTTAATTTTACTGTTTTAACTGTAGTTTTAATCAAATAAATGCAGCCTTACCGAGCATAAGAGACTTCTTTTAAAAACACAGTCTTACCAATCCCAGACTTTTGAACACTGTGTCTGAGTATTTCCCTGTCACATGAATGTCAGACTATGGATTCCCATCGCCACTTATGCTGTGAATCTTCTTGTTGGGTTTACTGTTGAGATCAAACATCGTCTGAAAAATTCCCAGGGTGTTTAGTCTCACATAAGAGACAAAAACAGAAAAAATAGCATTCCATTACTGCACTTAATGCACTTTATTGATCTCAGTTTCATGTTTCTCTGCAAGAGCGTGTAAGGGTTCGTCCCAAAAGACTTAAACTAGTGTTTTAGTGTAGACCCTGCGTGGGATCCCATCTGAGTCAGTCGAACAGGAAACTCCAGTGCGTTTAGTCATGCACGTTACAGCGAAGCAGGGCAGTCTGGGTAACGTGCGTTGATTTGCTATAGACTGGAACAGACTTGAAGTGTGTTATTTGTACTGGTGTTTATAATTTAACCATCAAGTTTTGGCACAAACCTGCAGACATTAAATCTAGTTATTTTATGATTTTGTAGTGGCAGTAAAATTACACGCTTCACCTTTTTGGAGATGAACGGGGGTCTTCATCGCTGCCTCTGGGGAAGCAGGTGTGAAAAACAACACCTATGTCACATAAAGTGCTAATGACCTCCAGTCTGCCACCCGCGCGTACAGAAGAGCGCCAGCCACATCGCTTTACCTCGGGCTGCTGCGGGAGGGTTTGCTGCTCACTTGATGTTGACAGATAATGAGAAGTGAAGCCTTTCGTTCCATTTCCCGTCCCTTTCTTCTCTTATACCCGCGTGTGACCGTGATTCCTCACCGGTTGATAAGAATTAGTGGAGGCTTAGCAGAAATGAAACTTTGCTGAATGTAACAGTAGGGTTTTGGAAGTGAAGATCTCATTAGTTTTTCCATCCAACTTTAGCAACATTTTTAAGACACACCATGATATCTGATTATGATTATTTATATATATATATATACACAAATACATACATACAATGCCTTGCAAAAGTATTCATACCCCTTAATTTTTTTTCACGCCTTATGTTACACTGCTTTAAATTACTTTTTCCCCACATCAATCTACACTCCATACACCATACTGACAGAGCAAAAACAGAATTGTCCCAACTTTGTAAATTTATTAAAAATAAAAAAACTGAAATAAGTACATTGCATAAGTATTTTAAGTATTAACTAAAAATTTAGCTGAAGCATCTTTACAGCCTCAAGTCTTTTTTGTTTGATGTGACAAGGTTTGCACATCAGCATTTCGCAATTATCTGCTATTCTTCTCCTCATCTCTTCACCTCTCAAGCTCTGTCAGGTTGGATGGGGGCAGACACACATTTTCAGGTTTCTCCAGAAATATTTGATTGGGTTCAAGCTCATGCTGTGGCTGGGCCACTCAAGGACATTCACAGAGTTGTCTATAAGCCACTCTTTCTGAGTGTTTAGGGTCATTGTCCTGTTGGAAGGTGAACCTTCTTCCCAGTCTGAGGTTCTGAATGCTCTGGACTGGGTTTTCATTAAGGCTCTCTCTATATTTTTAGCTTTTCTTCTACTCTGATGAGTCCCTCAGTCCCTGCCGCTGAAAAACAGTCCCACAGCATGAGGCTGCTACCAGCACACTTTACTCTTGGGACGCTACTCTGCAGGTGATGAGCAGTGCTTGGTTTCCTTCAAACATGATGCTTAGTGTTAAGGTTCATCAGACCAGAGAATCCTGTTTCTCAGAGTCTGAGGGTCCTTTAGGTGCTGTTTTGCAAATTCCAAGTGTGTTTTCATGTGTTTCGCTGAGGAGAGGATTCGGTGGAGTGTTGCAGTGATGTTTGTCCTTCTGTAGGTTTCTTACATCTGCATATATGATCATGGAGCTCAACTAGAGTGACCATCAGGTTCTTGGTCACCAGTCTAGACAAGGCCCTTCTCCATCAGTTGTTCAGTTTGGCCAGGAGTCCAGCTCTAGGAAGAGTCTTAGTTGTTTCAAACTTCGTCTATTATGGGTAACAGAGACTACATGCTTCTGTGACCCTTCAATGAAGCAGAATTTTCCTCTTCCCCAGATGTGTGGCTTGACGCAAACCTGTTTCTGAGCTCTACAGGCGTTTTTTTTTTTTTTTTACCTCAGGGCTTGGTCTTTGCTCTAATATGCATTTTCAGCTGATGGATCTTTTAAGACATGTGCCTTTCCAAATCATACCTATTCAATTGAATTTGCCACAGGTTAACTTCACTCAAAGCGTAGTAACATCTACAAGCAATATGCTTATATATAAAAATTACAACTGTCCCAGATAAGGGTATGAATACTTATGCAATGGAATCATTTACATTTTTGATTTTTAATAAATTTGCAAAGATGTTAAAAACCTGTTTTTGCTTTACTGTTATGGTGTATGGAGTGTAGATTGATGTGGAAAATATTTAATTTTAAGCAGTTTAACATAAGGCAGAAACATAACAAAACGTGGAAAAAAAAGATTGTACAGTTGCAAGGCACTGTACATACATACATACATGCATACATATACATGCATATGCTAGTCAAAAGTTTTTGAACAGTAAGATTTTTAATGGTTTTATAGAATTCTCTTCTACTCACCAAGCCTGCATTTATTTTATCCAAAATACAGCAAAAGCAGTAATATTGTGAAATATTTTTACTAATTAAAATGACTGCTTTCTACTTTAATATATTTAAAAATGTAATTTTTTCCTGTGTTTTCAAAGCTTACTTTTTAGCTTTTTATTTTTTTTATATATTTTTATTTTATTTTAATAATAATACATACACACACACACACACACACACACACACACACATATATATATATATGTATATGTTAAAATAGTTTTGAAATATTTTAACTATTTAATATTTAAATATATTTCATTATTTTCCTACATTATCTACGTATCATATATAATTATGTAATATTTAAACTAGGCTATATTTTAAAAATACATGTCTATATTGCACATTTCTTCAAAGATTGCTTTTTGCAGTGCTTTAAGCTTTTAACTTTTTTTGCATCTCAGAGCTGGTTGGTTTGGTGTACAGTGCTCTGAACTTTTTTTTTTTTTTTTAAATCCCTTTAGAGAAATGAATGGTAAAAATGCTTCCGGAAGCAGTCATCAGCAGCAGGTTGCTCACTGTTTATAGCAGATGCTGTTTTCTGCAGTGTAGTGGTCAGCGCTGTGCAGGTAATAAATGACTGTATGATGACAGCATGTTTGCTGGTGCTCGAATCTCAGAGTCGTGAGAAGAAGTCATTCCTGCCCCGAGGGCTGATGGGAGCAGTGATGTCAGGATGGCGTTATGTAAAGCACTCGACTCTCTGTCCCTCCATCACTAGCCTGTGTTTCTTCTGTCTTGTGGCGTTTCATGTCATTCAGAGGTTTATCTGGGTCTGTGTTGAGCTCTCTGTGAGGAACAGACAGAAGAATGTGTTTCATAATCTTCATGCTTTATCCTCTCTGCTGTAGGTTTGATTAAAATATCAGGATCCAATAGAAAGTGTCTGTGCCAAAGATTTCAGGCTTTTTGGCATTTCTTGCTCTGTATTAAACCCTAGTGAGCTGCCTTGTTGTCTACTATCTGCATAGTTTTCTGGCTTTTGAAGGGGTGGTTTACTGCTTTTTTTCTTTGCTTGATTGTGTTTATGGGGTGCAATATAACATGCCTTCGTGTTTCGTTTGTTAAAAAACGCCTTATTTTTCATATATTTCACCTTTATTGAAAGCCGCTTTCTCCTCTGTCATTTGAACGACCGGTTGACTTCCTTTAAGATAGATAGATAGATAGATAGATAGATATACACATTAGGGCTGTCAAAATGAATGCATTAATAATGCATTAACGCAAATTAATGTTTTACGGCACTAATTTTATTAACACGCAATTAATGCAGCGTGCATTTTCTGTTTGACCCATGGCCTAACCCATCCGTAGTTGGAGAAATGGAGATGCACAGCGTTGCCAACTTAGCAACTTTTCAGACCACTTTAGCGACTTTTCCAAAAAAAAAGCACCTAGTGACAAATCTTGCGACTTCTTGGACAAGCTTTTAACATTGTTTTTATCTTATATGTATGTATTTCATTAGACGATGTCATGATTATGAATCAGGATTTTTGTGCAGATTAACACATTGAGAATTTAGCTGCATCAATATAAAGTATGTGGGCACAGAGAGGCAAACAAATAATAATAATTTAATTTAATAAACTAATAATAAATAATAAATGTACAGTATGTTCAGAAGTGAGCTGCCCTGTCCTGCAAATAATGTAGACAGGTTTGTGTAAGCAAATTCCTCAGTGCAAAGAAAGAGAAGTAATGGAAACCTTTCTTTTTTTCATGTGTCTAATAAACATGAACAAGTTCTTTGAAAAACATCTATGACCTTTGAAATATGTCTAGTCTTCATGCTCTGTTGACTATGGTTTCAATAATAATAATAAACATACATTTGCATAAAACATCCATATTTGTCCATGCCCATGCTGATTAGAGTTTTAAGAACTTGAAAAGTATTAATTTAAGGTACATTTAGAAAAGATAAAAATGTGCAATTAAGTTGTGATTAATCACGAGTTAACTCATGACAATTATGCGATTAATCACGATTAAATCTTTTGACAGCCCTAATGCACATACTTGTTTTTACAGTTTTTAAATAATTGGCAAAATTGCTTTTTAAATGTATTATTCTTTTTTTTAAATATTATAAAATATTATTTTTGATACACACAGGGTGTGTAAGAAAACTTTGGATTTTTTTTAATGCTGTTGAAATGTAAACCGTGGAGAGGAAGTGAGCGCATTGACACCACTGTCGGCTCGTATGACTGCCCATGTTACATTCGCCTTTCTGTGTTTCTGACTCCTGCAAGAATTTGGTGTCTTCTCACCGTTTTCTTTCTCTGAAATCTGCCTGTTGGCCATATAGCAAGCCATTCAAAATGTGTCAGCGGTTTGGATGCCGTCATTTACCTCTTTTATAAATGGAGTTTACTGCACTCATCCCTGTGTGTGTGTGTGTGTGTGTGTGTGTGTGTTCTTCCTGAAGCCAAGTAGGGCATCTCCTCTGGACTGCATTAGCGCTGCTCGAGTAGACGCCGTGGAAGTCACTGGCTCTTCCTAATCCAAAACAGTCGGCTGAATGTTTCCGAGAGCGAGGTCGCCATGACAACAGTATGGTTGCACGCTGGGAATACTTGACCCTCGTAAGAGAGCGGAGTCTGATTCCCGCCTCATCACAACTGGGTTACGCTTGCGTTTGGAGTCTGTGACGGCCTCTCATCACGACTCAGTGCTGGATTGTGACTTGAGTGTTGCTGTTTTTCTAGAAGCCATAAACTGTTTTCTGTCACAGCTCACTTCAGATCAAATGAAATGAGGGAAATTCCAGAGTCTGATTGGAATCATTAATGTTGAAGTGAGGAAAACAGGTAGTTTGCTGATCTTAACCCACTCTTTTGATTGTTTTAGAGGGGTTTGAACACTTTGTCAGCTTGGCCATGTGGGGAAACCAGCTAAACTAGCTTAAGCCCAAAGTATGCTTTACTTGTTATGCGTACGCAAGAGACAGTGTACAGTGCATGTGACGCAAATTGCGTCATCAGAACAGTACTGTAATATATTATTTAATAATAATAATAATTATTATAAATAAACACTGTGCATATTGTGCTCACTTTGCAAAATACCATTTACATTTTCCCTTACAAAAAAAAGTGTATGTTTAATATTAATAATAATATCAATAATAATGGTCATGCTTTGACAATAATGCTCACTTTGAAAGTACAATGTGTTTTACAGATATAATACAGCAAGCAGAATATTTCTCATTTATTTACGTAAATAGTGTTATTTCTTTCTCTTTTTAAGTTAGTTGAAATAAAACTTAAATTACATTTTTTTTACATGTTGCTTTCTGAAATACGTTTATGTTGAAGTATTACCAGTTTTTAATGTGTTTTAACTGAAAAAAAAACGATTTTATTTCAATTAAAAAAATAATAGTAATTTAAAAAAAAGAATAGAATAATAATTTAATAATTAGATTTAATTTAATTTAATAATTAGAATTTAGAAATCTAAAAAAACTAATAAAAATGACAAAAGCACAATAACATTGTATGCTTTAATGTAAAATTAAAACTGGAATGTGAAAGTAAAAGTTCATTATAACTTTAAAATTAGTGCATAAACACATTAATAATTATATAACTAAAAACACTGCCTCAAACTAAGCAAAAACACATTATATATATATGTGTACACACACACACACACACACACACACACACACACACACACACACACACACAGAGAGTACATGTGTGTGTAGTAGTGTGGGAAACCTAAAAGTGATAATTATTTTGAAGTTGAGCGACATATTTCTTCTGTAATTTCAGAGGTGAATAATGATGATCCACAGGCTTTCTACTCTGCTGCTGTTGAATTTATCAATGTAATCCTTCCATTTCCATAATTATTATTAAATCCTCATGAATAATGTCTCTGTAGTCACTGTTCAGCCTGCTGAACTGATGTTTGTGTCACAGACTGAGCTCTTCTGAATGGACTCATGTATATAAAAAATACCCATCAGACTTTGCTTCATCCACACCTAGAAAATAAACCTGCAGCTGCCTGATGAATGCAGAGATGACCGTTTTATTCATGACTGCATCTGTTTACATGCCTGACTGATTGCTTTTGCTTGAGGTGTGAAGTTTTAGTCATAGGTTCTCGTAAATTGTTTGAATTACCCGTAATCCCTCTTTAAAGAAGGAAGAAGCTTCTGTGGCGCTTGTTGTTCTTGAGACAATGTGTGAGACTAATGAAATGTAATCTGTGTTTGGTCGTGTTGCAGCTGAGTTTCCAGCACAAAGTGGGCGTCCTGTACTGTAAAGCGGGTCAGAGCACAGAGGAGGAGATGTACAATAACGAGAACGCCGGCCCGGCGCTGGACGAGTTCCTGGATCTGCTCGGTCAGAGAGTCCGGCTGAAGGGCTTCACCAAGTACCGAGCTCAGCTGGACAACAAGAGTATGTGCTGATGCTAACACCACCAACACACAACACACCGCGTATCACACTCAAACACTCCTCGTTCTCCTGGTGGCTTCAAGAAATAGCATTTACTTTTCCACATTTTTTAAAAGTTATCTACAGTGTGTGTGGGGGGGGGGGGGGTGTTTACATAATAATATATGTATGTGTACTACGCACACACATACAGTATATATTTTGAAAATATTTACATGTATATATTTATATTCATATAATTTATATTATATATAAATATATTTAAAATATAAACATAACATTTTTCTTAAATATATACATGAACGTGTGTATATTTATATATACATAATAAATATACACAGTACAGACATATATATATATATATTATGTAAACAAATCTTTTATTTTGGATGCAATTAATCGCGATATAAAGCACTAATGTGTATATATACTAATACTCACATACTATTATTTATTTATGTATTTACTTAATTATGTTAAAAAGTAATTAATATTATTAGAAATTGATTAATAATAATAATAATAATAATAATAATAATAATAATTGATAAATCAACACAGTGCATATTGCTCTCAAACACTTTAAATTTTAATAGCATTTACTTTTTCACCTTCACAAAAATATGTATATACTATTTATTTACTTAATATAATCATTATAATAATTTTATGATTGTTGTTGTTGTTATTAAAAATAAATAAGCACAATGCTTATTGTGCTCAGGCACTTGACATTTTTTGTTGCTTCTGAGTATACTTCATTTATTTACTTACTTTAATTGCTTATTTAATTACTTTATTATTATCAATAATAATAATAATAATAAACAGTGTATATTGTGCTCAAACACTGCACAAAATGGCACCTTTACAAAAATACTTAATTTATTTATTTATTTACTTAAATAAATTTAGAAAAAATAATATAAAATGGTATCCCAATGATAATAAAAATAACACTGGTATAAAGAAAAATATATATTTCTAAATCTTTTTTTCCCCCTTTTTTGAATGATATTTTTTCCTCCTCAGATTTGAACAATTTATAATTATTTCTATATATAACCAATTTATTTATTTTTTAATATTCCCTGTTTTGCCTCTATCATTTGTTTATTTATTTTTTAATACCCTCAGGTTTGATCAGTTTATAATTATTTCTAACTGTATACTGTACTTAAACATTAAATAAAATTAAAATGACAACAGAAAATATAAAAATGTAAAATGCTAATAAAACCCATAGTAGTATCTCAGTGGTACTGAAATCACAGTGGTGGTGGGGTCAGTGAAAACCGTTGTCAGGGCAGGTAGAAATCAGTCCAGAAATGCACAGGATGTGTTTTTGGTGTGTTGACTGGCTCGGCTGTGTTGTGTTTGTCCTGTTGTTCAGCGGACTCCACTGGCACTCACTCGCTCTACACCACCTACAAGGACTATGAGCTGATGTTCCACGTGTCCACGCTCCTGCCCTACACTCCCAACAACAGACAGCAGGTACAGAGCTCAGTGTGATGGGATTTATTGTGTAATAAGGATATTAACCATGATATGTCCTCTTTATCAGGTAATGCCTTTGTCTGTCTGTATATATATATATATATATATATATATAGAGAGAGAGAGAGAAAATCTTTTTTTCCCGTTTTTTGAACAATGTTTGATTTATTTTCTCCCTCAAGTTTCAATAATTTATTTTATTTCTAACTATATATTCTCAACTATATATTAGCATTTTATTTCTATTTAATTATTTATTGTTTGCACCCCTCCCCCACCCCCATTATTTTATTTTATTTTATTTTTATTATTATTATTATTTATTTTCTTTTTTTATGTATTTTATTATGTTTTTCCCTTTTTTGGACAATATCTTTTTTATATACCCTCAGGTTTGAACAGTTAGCATTTTGTTTATTTTTAATTATTATTTGTTTTGTCCCCATTATTTGTTTATTTATTTATTTTTTTTCCAAAATTGTATGCATGTGCATTTTAAAGCATTTACTTCTTTTTAGGGAAGAAAACAAAAAAAAATGTGAAAATTTTGACACTGACGGACTTCACTTTGGTTAAAAGTGTGGATTTGATTTGAATCTATAAATCTAATTTGGTAAATGCATGAGCTGCATTACATGTAATGTGTTTCATATAAAATGATTCAGTTGCATTGACTTTCCTGAAACAGAGCCTCATCACTGCACATGTCTTGACTGGAGCGGCTCCAGCCGCGTCGCTGTCACTTACATCTCTGACAGTCGATTGGCAGGATTAGAGGATTTTCTGTCTTTTTCTTCTCCAACTTCAATTCTATTCGATTGCGCAGGATTAGTGCATAAATCCCTGTCCGTAAGCTTCCAGAAGACTTGGGCACAGTTCAGCCTCTCATCTTCTCATCCACCCCGTCTCACCCATAATCCTGTTTGTAACCCTTGGCCACTCACAGGAAGGCAGACGCACAGTTAATATGACGGCTCGGGGTTAATGGAATATTATGAGTTTCTCACTCCGTTGCCTTATCAAATATCTTTGAGATATGAAGGGCTGACTGTGCTAAAAATCTCCTAGGATTCAGATATTGTAGTTATGGATGAGCTTAAGAGATTTTAAGTAGTCTTTCACAGCGTCTGCAGGCATATTTTGTGCCATTTATTGCGCCAAAATTATGCCAGATGGCACATTGCTTTTATATATATCAATAACTCTTATATATTTAATCTGTTTATTTTTGCTGTGAAAAAAAATTTACCCATCTAAATTTGTTAAATCTTTTCAAACTGGTTTGATTTAGAAGACAAACATAATGGAAACAAATCCTTGCCTTTCAAAACTTGTGTAACAAACAGGGTCCAAAATCAGCTTTTTGCCACACCTGCTAATATTAATTGAAAATTAAATTCTAATCATATTTTTACAGGCTGTATGTTTAGCAACACAAAATTATTATTATTATTATTATTAGTAGTAGTAGTAGTAGTAGTAGTGTTAGTATTAGTGTTATAGTTTTTTATTTATTTATTTTACTCTTCTTTTGCACTTGGCAAGTGTTAATTTTGCACTATTTTTAGCAACATACAAATATTACTATAAGTAGTAATAATAATAATAATAATTTTTATTTAATTTCAAAATTTTTGGCAACAAGTTGCTATTTTTTCACTATAATTAGTAACAAAATTATTATTATTATTATTACTATTATTTATATTTATTAGTTTGTTTATTTATAATTTCTTTTTTAAATGCAATTTTTATTATTCGTTTTGAATTATTTTTTCACTGTTTTTATCAACATAAAATTAGTAGGATTTTTTTTTAATTATTATTATTATTATTAGAGTTATCATTATAGCTGTTGTTCATTTATTTTCAATATTTTAAACAACATTCAATATTTTAACAACATAAAATAATAATAATAATAATTATTATTATTATTATTATTAATGTTCCACTCTGCAAGGGTTAATTTTGGGCCCTGGTTACAAACGAGGATTGAACATGTCATTTTCAGTAATTTTTCATTTATCAGAGTTTGTTTTAATACATATTAGCTGAAGTGAAATGGATTATGTCATGTCACTTTTTTTCGGGGCACTTTGAAGCTGGTGGATTTGCTGTTTGACCTGTCCTTTGAGTAAACGGCACACACAGAGTCCATTCACTTACAATATGTTCTTTGTCTTCTCTCGCCAGTTGCTCAGAAAGAGACACATAGGAAATGACATCGTCACCATCGTGTTTCAGGAGCCCGGTGCCTTGCCTTTCACACCCAAAAACATCCGCTCCCATTTCCAGCATGTGTTTGTCATCGTTAAAGTTCACAATCCGTGCACTGAGAACGTCTGCTACAGGTGAGTGAAGCAAACGTCTGTCTGGGAACGATGCCTTTGATTTACACCGTAAATTATGATTATGATACGCTATCATAGTTATTAAGAGAAATGAAGTGATTTCATTTACCTTTGATGTCTGTTACTGTGAAGAGAAAAATATCAATGAAGCTGAAGAACCTGCATTAAATGCTGGAGAACTCACAGGAATCAATCGTGCATCAGTGCTTGGCTTGCCTGTAATTTTTGATCTTCTGTTCAAAAGCAGTGCCAAAGGCTGTTTGAGGCGTTTAATTATCGCATTAAAGAGTAAATTATGTCATAATTTTATGGAACACTGCTAATTTTAAGTCATTATTCACTGATGATCTTATTTCGTGTTGTAACTAAAATTAAAACTACTAAAATTTTTGGCCATTGAAATAAAGCAGAAAAATGAAACCGAATTAAAAAATAATAATAATTATAAGAAACACAGAAATTTAGAAAGAAAAAAAAGAAAGAAAATTGGAAATGCTGCCTTGGCAACTGAAATAAAGTTGAAATACTAAAAATTTATCAAATCACATTAAAATCTTTATTTGTCCTATAAACAATATATGTGACAAATAAATGACCACTCTGTTACATTAAAATAGAAATGGTAAGAAATTTAAAAGTTGAAGAATAAAACTAGAGTATAAAAAGTACAATATAATACAAAATTACAATTATAATATACTAAAATAATTCTCTAAAATAGAATAGTAACAAATTGATAAAACATTAAAAAGTAGAAATGAAAATTCCTAAAACTAAAATTAAAACATTTATTAAATATAAAAATGAAAGAAATTTAAAATGTTGCAAAATTTTGGCAACTTGCTGAAATAAGTTTAAGCTGAAGAACTAAAATGACTAAAACTGAAACAATAATAGAGTAGCAAAAAAAAAAAAAAAAAAAAATATATATATATATATATATATATATATATATATATATATATATATATATATATATATATATATATATATATATATATATATATATATATATATATATTACTATTTTGTAAAATATTTTGTTATTTTATATATATATATATATATATATATATATATATATATATATATAGTAACAAAATTACTAAAACTTGTAATAATCAGAATCAGAATGAGCTTTATTTCCGGGTAGGTTTACACATACGAGGAATTTGTTTTCAACAAAAATAGAACAAGTAAATAAGGAATAACAATATAAAAATTGACAATTGTATGTACAGGTATATTATGTGCAGATTGAAATGTAGACTAAGTATGTGTGTTAGATAAATAAGTGTATAAGTGTATAAATAGTGTGTTCCACAATTAATGTCAAGTGCTCATAAGATGGATTGCCTGAGGGAAGAAACTGTTCCTGTGTCTGGCCGTTCTGGTGCTCAGAGCTCTGTAGCGTCGACCAGACGGCAGCAGTTCAAAGAGGGAGTGTGCTGGATGTGAGGGTCCAGAGTGATTTTGCCAGCCCTTTTGCTCACTCTGGATAAGTAGAGTTCTTGGAGAGTGGGGAGGGTTGTACCAATGATTCGTTCATCAGTCCGGACTACCCTCTGTAGTCTTCTGAGATTTGGTAGCTGAACTGAACCAGACAGTTATTGACGTGCAGAGGACGGATTCAATGATGGTGGAGTAGAACGGTTTCAGCAGCTCTTGTGGCAGGTTGAACTTCCTCAGCTGCCGAAGGAAGTACAACCTCTACTGGGCCTTTTTAACAGTGGAGTCTATGTGATTGTCCCACTTCAGGTCCTGGGAGATGGTGGTGGTGCCCAGGAACCTGAATGACTCCACTGTCGTTACAGTGCTGTTCATGATGGTGAGTGGGGAGAGAGCAGGGCGTTTCTCCTGAAGTCCACGATCATCTCCACTGTTTTGAGCGTGTTGAGCTCCAGGTTGTTAAGACTGCACCAGACGGTCAGCTCTTTAACCTCCTGTCTGTAAGCAGACTCGTCACCATCTTGAATGAGGCCAATCAGTGTGGTGTCGTTAGCAAACTTGAGGAGCTTGACAGAGGGGTCTTTAGAGATGCAGTCATTGGTGTCGAGGGAGAAGAGCAGTGGGGAGAGAACACAGCCCTGAGGAGCTCCAGTGCTGATCGTACGGGTGCTGAATGTGTATTTTCCCAGCCTCACTAGCTGCTGCCTGTCTGTCAGGAACCTGGTGATCCACTGACAGACAGAGGTGGGCACGGAGAGTTAATTTGGGCAGGAGGAGGTTTGGAAGGATAGTGTTAAAGGTCGAGCTGAAGTCCACAAACAGGATCCTCACTGTCCCTGGTCTGTCTAGCTGTTGCAGAACATAATGCAGTCCCATGTTGACTGCATCATTCACAGACCTCTGTAGGCAAACTGAAGAGGATCCAGCAAGGGTCCAGTAATGTCCTTTAGTTGGGCCAGCACCAGTTTTTCAAATGACTTCATGACCACAGACGTTAGGGCCACAGGTCTGTAGACATTTAGTCCTGTAATTTTGGATATCTTTGGGATGAGGATGATGGTGGAGCGTTTGAAGCATGAAGGGATTTCGCACAGCTCCAGTGATCTGTTGAAGATCTGTGTGAAGATGGGGGCCAGCTGGTCAGCACAGGATTTCAGACAGACTGGTGTAACACAATCTGGGCCTGGTGCTTTTTTCCTTTTCTGCTTCCGGAAGACCTGGCGCACATCGTCTTCACTGATCTGAAGTGCAGGTGTGGGGGAGACGGGGGTTGCTGGAGGTGTTAATGGTTGTGTGGAGAGGTATTCAGGGCGGGTGTGGGGTGTATTTTCAAACCTGCAATAGAACTCATTCGGATCGTCTGCCAGTTGTTGATTCTCCACAGTGCTGGGGGATGGTGTCTTATAGTTGGTGATCTCTTTCAGACCTTTCCACACTGATACTGAGTCACTGGAAGTGAAGCGAATCCTTAGTTTTTCAGAATAATTCCTCTTTGACACTCTGATCTCCTTTTCCAGTGTGTATTTGGTCTGTTTTTACAAGACTTCTTGTAAGCATCTTCTTTGGCCTGACGGAGCTGTCTGAGTTTTGCAGCGACCCACGGTTTGTCATTGTTGTAAGTTAGATGAGTCCTGGTAGGAATGCACATATCTTCACAGAAACTGATATAAGATGTTACAGTCTCTGTGACCGATATAAGATGTTATAGTAATAAAAGCTAAATATATAAATAAAAGCTTAATATATGCTATAATAGCATACAAATAATATTATAATAACACTGCCTCTCGTTTCCAGTGAATAACGACTTGTGTTTCACTTGTAGTTCATCACAAAAATCTATCATGTGGACTATGTTTATGGTGCTTGTTTTGTTATTTTTTCAGATGCCAAGGACATCTATGAAATAGTTCATGTGACATCAGTGGCTCAACCATAATGTTATGAAGCTACGAGAATAGTTTTTTTGTGTGCAAAGAAAACAAAATACTTGGCGCTGCTGCTTACGTTAACACACACATGCGTCTGCCCGCACGTGCATCGTTTACATGAACCAGAAGCAAGAGCATGCATCGTGATAATTCATAAATAAGCTTTCCATTGATGTATGGTTCGTTAGGATAGGACAATATTTAGCTGAGATACAACTATTTGAAAATCTGAGGGTGCAAAAAAATCCAAATATTGAGAAAATCACCTTTAAAGTTGTTCTTAGCAATGCATATTACTAATCAAAACTTAAGTTTTGATATGTTTATGGTAGGACATTTACAAAATATCTTCATGGAACGTGATCTTTACTTAATGTCCTAATGATTTTTGCCATAAAAGAAAAATCAATCATTTTGACCCATACAATGTCTTTTTGGCTATTGCTAATATGCCCACAAATATACCCATGTTATAACTGGTTTTGTGGTCCAGGGTCACATATTGCATTGCATTAGTTACACCAGACAATCTCTCTCATTGTCATATTCGCAGTGTTGCGGTATCCAGATCCAAAGACGTACCTCCGTTTGGCCCTCCCATTCCTAAAGGCGTGACCTTTCCCAAGTCGGCCGTCTTCAGGGACTTCCTGCTGGCCAAGGTGATCAACGGGGAAAACGCGGCGCACAAATCAGAGAAGTTCCGTGCCATGGCGACCCGCACGCGGCAGGAGTACCTTAAGGACCTCGCGGAGAACTTCGTAAGCACGACGACGGTAGACTCGGCGGTGAAGTTCAGCTTCATCACGCTGGGGGCCAAGAAGAAGGAGCGGGTGAAGCCGCGGAAGGATGCCCATCTCCAGAGCGTGGGCGCCGTCACGTGGAGCGTGGTGGCGCGGGATTTCGGCCAGTCGGCGGATGTGGAGTGCCTGCTGGGGATTTCCAACGAGTTCATCGTGCTGATCGAGGAGGAGTCCAAGAACGTGATTTTTAACTGCTCCTGTCGAGATGTCATCGGCTGGTCGTCCGGCGTCATGAGCATCAAGATCTTCTACGAACGCGGGGAGTGCGTGATGTTTTCCGCGCATGACAACTGTGGAGAGGACATTCGAGAGATCGTACAAAGACTTGAGGTAAGAGCATTCCTGGTCTTTTTTTAAAGATTTATTTTTGGCATTTTTTGCCTTTTATTATGATAGGAAAGATCAGAGCTGACAGGAAGCAAAGGCGGGATCGGGAAAGGTCCTCGAGTCGGGATTCAAACTCGGGACGGACATAGCGCAACGGTGCTGTATGTTGGCGCGGCGCTGTATGTTGCAGACCTCTGTACACCATTTGCGCAGAAATGATACGTCATGCGATTTGTTTTCAGCACCGACAAGCATTCCTGGATATAATGTTTGAGGGGAAAAAACAGTGAATTCGCAACTAAATATTGCATTTTTATTTTTTGTCAAATAAGGTGCTGCATGTTTAAAGGCAGGGTAGGTTTGGTTCAGAAACATTTTTTGTTATACTGGTTGAAAATCTCTTCACATCCCGATAGCAATCACTAAAGCTGACCACACACTAGATGATTTTCAAATCTTAACCGATTTTAACCTCCTGGGGTCGACCGTGGAGCCGGCAACGCCACTTGCAATTTTAATGATAACAGCGAAAAAAGAACTGCAATAGCGTTCTGCAGAACTGCAATTGCTCTGTCAATTTTGATCGTACACATAAGAGTAATACATCTTTTAAATCTGTAAAGGGTCTACTTTTATTTGTGTACACTCACAATATCAACAAAACATTGTGCTTTTGTAAAATAAAGAATTTAGTATATTACAGGGTGTGCTTTCAGTCGTCTCAGTCTCCACGCATATCTTTTTGAAACACGTCACTAAAATGAACTGAAACGCAGTGAATACTCAACACAGAGACATGAGAGATATATCTATAGAGAGCTTGAACCATGTGAGATCACTGACATGTAGACAGTTTCAACCGGGTTTTAGCCTTATAACCCTCTGAATGCGCACACTAGATGATTCGACCAGACCGCGTGACTTGTCGACTGTAGGGATGTTTTCACAGTGACAAGTGATCTCACGGAGAATCACGTGATCAAACGTGAAGGAAAACAAATGGAAGACAATCGAAATTGTCAGCTGGCTCTGCCAGCTCATTCTGTTTCACAGTGAAAAACAAAGTGTATCAAAGAATATGGGTGATGTATTCTGCTTTTCTTGGCATTTTTGTGGCTGTCTTAGCTATAAAAGCATGCAACATCTGGTAGTTGACGCTTGCTAGCTCTCATTGGCTATTGCGGGTATAACATCAGAGGCAGCGAGATCAAGAGTTGAAAATATCAAACATGTCCAATCATATTCCTCCATCCGAGGGTGACGATAGGCTGTCCTACCTCTCTGGTAACATATGTATGTTGCAGACCTCTGTACACCGTTTGCGCAGGCATGATACGTCATCAGCGCATTCCATTACGCTATTGCAGATCGAGCAAGAATGGAAGGCATTATTATTGTAATATTAATCGCTTTGTACTGTAATGTTTTCTCACTGGTGAATGACACGAGGTAATCTGACAGCGTTGACGCCGTCTCTCATCATGTTGCTGGTTAGCCTCTGCTCTGCCAGTATGCGACGTGGTCATGCGTTGTGGAGGAGGCGTGGCTGAGTGAATTGTAGGGCGGGTGGGATCTTATGCTTTCAAAGCTAGCTTGCCATAGGTGGAGCGTGTGTAAGGCTGGGCAAGGCTTAGCCTTCCTCTGGCCATGGGTCTGAAATGAACGTGGACTCGGGTCAAAAATGCCACCAAATTGGACAAATATGCCCCAGTATCAGTTCAGATGAGTCATCACCGAAACGTTGCATCTCGCGAATTCTCTCGTCATAAACAACAAATTGGAAATGTACTTATGATGCAAGTAAGAGATTAATTTGACATTGTAGGCAGCATTATTGATTATAACGGGGGAGTTTTTTTTAACTCACGCTAGACTGAAATCAGTCAAGGCAAATTTTAGCCTTACCCTGGAGTTGGTTCACCCTCCGCCTATGTAGCTTGCTTTTGTGTGCCTCTCCGAAATTGCCTACCCTACCTTTAAGTTGTTTTAATATTGTGTATTTATTTATTTATTTTTTAATGTATTGAGGTTTTGTGTAACATTATACTTAATTATAAGTAATAATTTGTGTAACATTATACATAATTCAGATTAAGTTAATGCATCGTTGCTGATTGAAAGTACTAATTTCTTTATTTATATAACGGTTTTGTAAGTTTAACTTAATGACTTAAACTAGCAACCGCAACTCCCATGATGCCCTATTCCTATTCATCTTTTTGATGTCTTCAGGATCCTTTCATTCAGACGTCTGTCTACTCAATTCAGTGTTTTCTCTTAATCAAAATTCAATCAGGCTCAATCAAAACCTGCTAATTCTTTTTCTCTCTAAGCTGGAGACGAAAGTTGGCTTGCAGTTGTGTTCGTGTTATCTTGGGTAACAGTCTAATTATTCCTTAAATGACTTTTCTTAGGGGATATTCAGACTTAGATTTTATCATAAATTAAAGTGTCTGTAATTAAACATTTTCATCGTCTTCCTGTACATGTGATCTTGTGTACCTGTGAAGAGCTCGGCCTGATGAAATCTGTGCCTTGAGAAATCATCCTAATCTTCTTACATGATTTCTCAGAGGGATGGAGTCGTCTCGATGGCCAGAATGTTTGACGGGTGCGGCCTGGGTTTGTGTTACTCCTGGCGCTGCTCCTGATCTGTGTTTTTGGCTTCTGTAAATGCCCAAGCCAGTTAAACTCCCTCGGGTCACTCAGTTTTTGGCTTTCGGATGCTGTCTAGGCATAATATGTAGAAGCATCTTAGATGGCATTTCCCGATTCAAAGGCGTCCTCAGTCCTTGTGGTGCTTTTCAAGTCCACACTTTATAAAAATAAATAAATTTATAAATAATGCTGCATAGATTGGTGAGAAGAGCGAGACATGGCACAGCGGTCAAATACGTCTATTTAGGGTATGTTTAATGTATTGTAATAATGTTTAACATTTTAATAGTATTTATATAATATATGTTTTATTTTATTGAACAATTTAAACAATATAATTTTTTTATTATTAAATCGTTACAAAAAAATATATACACTTATAATTATTTAATGTATTATATTAATCATTAGTAATATTAATAATTATAATTATTTAATTTTTACATACAGCATATATACTAGATTAATATTCATATTATATTATTATTTGTGTTTTTAAATAATTTATTAAAAACATGATTAATTTATCATTATATTTTCGGTATTAGTCATATTTAATTAGTATATTATTTATATAAATATTTATTATTATATTAATGTATTATATTCATTATTAGTACTATTATCTAATTAGTTCAGTACAATACATAGTAAAACACTCAAAGCATAAAAATAGATAGATTAAATAGATAAATTTATATCTGTTGTATTTTTAAATATTTTATTAGAAACATATATATATATATATATATATATATATATATATATATATATATATATATATATATATATATATATATATATATATATATATATATATATATATATATATATATATATATGAGGTTTCCTTGTTTATTTACAGCGAGGACGTAGAAAGACAGAGAAAGCTGTGATGTGTTGTGGCTGATGGGCTCAGCTGGGTTACCTGGATGGTTTGGGGACGTGGGATCTCCTGGGATTACCGTGGTACGCTGGGTGCGAGTGGGATTAGCGGCGCTCCTGTTTTTGGCCTCATTTCCTAAAGGCACTTTGTGTACTGAGGACTGTGACTGCCGTCAGACGAGACGCTCCCAGAACAGATGTTCCTCATCCGGGAGTCATTATGAAACAAACCCGTGTCACCTGTCTGGGCGCGTAGTTGATTTGATGGAGATCAGATATTCCCTGGTTAGTGACACAGTGGGATTGTGTTCATATGAGGACAGCAGTGTCTTTATCATGAAGCTGCTCACAGCAAAAACAGAGCAGATTGGCAGTTGACTGGATTTTTCATATTTAGTATAAATTTAAGTGTTTAATATACCATTAATATAGAACAGATACAATTTTCTTCTATGATA
The DNA here is from genome assembly GCA_036784905.1 of Acrossocheilus fasciatus. Lineage (NCBI taxonomy): Eukaryota > Metazoa > Chordata > Actinopteri > Cypriniformes > Cyprinidae > Acrossocheilus > Acrossocheilus fasciatus. The sequence continues at coordinate 29,365,888 of CM071950.1, forward strand.
CTTTATTAATATTATTAATATTTATTAAAATTGAATATTGTAAGATATTGCATTACTCAATCTTTGTGCATGTTGACTTATTCATATACTAATGTGTTTGTTAATGCATTAGTTAACATGAACTAACAATGAACAACTCGAATGTTCAGGATTACTTAATGTTTTTTTAATGTTTACTTACACATTTACTAATGCATCTCTTTACATTAACAGATTAACTAGTTAACGTTGTGATTAATGCATTAGATAAAATGAACTAAAAATTAACAACACATCTGTTCATCATTACCTAATCTTTGCTCATGTTGACTTATTCATATACTATGTTAGTTAAACATAGTTAATGTTGGACTAGTGTACACTTTACAGTAAGGTTCAGATTCCCTTAATAAATGCGTATTATTGGTAAGTCATGTTAATAAACAGCCTACAAACATGAGAAACATTATCAGTTGATGTTTAGATGGTTTCCAAGTTTACCAATAGCCCTAATCAGTGCCCAAATGGGAAGTTGGTATTGTTTATCCATTGTGTGTGTGTGTGTGTTAGCTGTTAAACAAATTTATGTGTTTATGTGTATATACTGTATGTAGTATAACTAAATAAAGCTATTTACAGGCATAGTTCATTGTTAGTTCATGTTAACTAATCCATTAGTATATGAATAAGTTAACATGAGCAAAGATTAAGTAATCCTGAACAGATGCAATGTTATTTTTAGTTCATTTTGTCTAATTCATTAACCACAACGTTAACTAGTTAATCTCTATAAATTAACATTAACAAAATATTAAGTAATCCTGAACAGATGCGTTGATCACTGTTAGTTCATGTTAACTAATGCATTAACTAACGTTAATTAATACAACCTTATTGTAAAGTGTTACCAATATGACAATATAATCATAAAATGTAATATATTTATATATGTATATACATATTATAAATATGACATGTTTATAAGTAATTAATATAAATAATAAATATGTATAATTTTTAATCATTAATTTACATTTGTATTATTGTTTTATTTTATTACAATTTGGACTAGATTATGTCATATCATATATTATATGTAATATGTTTATAGCCTGTAACATTTTATAATTATATATGCAAATAATATAAATAATAAATATGTATGTATATTTATGTATGTCTATATATGAAATTTTATATATTTGTTTTTTTCTTATTTGCTTATACTGTACCTTAAATATATTAAAAAAAATGTAATATAAATAATATAAATAGCTGGATTTATTTGGAAAGAAATATGTCTAATCAGTTATTACATGTCAGGAGATAAATAGATGTAATTAATTTTGTAATTATTTATGTACTGCAGAAATTGAACTAATGAAATTCATTGATGTGAGTTTCTTTAAATTACAATATAATCATTTTTGTCCAATTCAAAGTAAAATTCAACATGCTGTGGATGACCAGTTCCATTCAAATTCATGAAATCAGGTTTTATTAATTCATTCTGCCCAGCTCTTAAATGATTAACAGTAATGAATGTGTGTTGATTTACTGTCAGCATCCTCAGTGTCAGGCGCTGTGGATTTGGTGGGTGTTAAAACAGAGCGTGTGCTGTTTAGTGAGCATCACACACAGTCGGGCTCATGAAATGAAGCGTCTCTGTCTCTCTGTGTGAGTGCAGAGAAATCCGCCGCACACCTTCAAAGTCACAGCGCCGCAGGTCAGCGCTCAGATGAGGGTGTCCTTGTTTCTCAGAGCCGCGTGCGTCACGTGCTGGGACAGACGTGTGTGTGTGTGTGTGTGTGTGTGTGTGTGTGTGTGTGAGTGTGAGATCTGAGCTGACATCCCGTACCTGTAGAGCATCCAGCGCCGCTCCTGGAGGACGGGATACATTTGCATACAGAATGAGCCAATGAATATCAAGGACGGGATAGGATCGTTCGCGCTTATGCTAATCATGCCCTCGTATTTGACTTCCACTGTCTGCTTTGCTACAACACAAGCGCTGCCAGTGAGCAGTTAAAGGTGCTGGAAGTGATTTCAACAGTACCTACTGGACTTATGTCACGGTCACACTTGACTTTGAGCTCATTTCTACAGACAAGGCAATGTGCGTGACAAACATTAAAATGGAAAATTATAAGTCTTATCAGTCAAAAGTTTGGACAATATTTTAAATGGCCATATTGAGTTATTGATTTAAAGGGATACAGGGCTCAACTCTAAGGATTTTTTTGTTTTCATAACCATGTTATGTAGTAATGTCATTCTTATAAATAAGCTTGTACGACACCAACATTTTAGATGCCAGTTAAATTTTACAATTCCCAATTTCAATACCAAATGTACAATATAAAGTTCAATCATTATTAAAGGTATAGTTCACCCCAAAACTAAAATTCTGCAATTAATTACTTGCCCTCGTGTCGTTCCAAACCCGTAAGACCTTTGTTCATCTTCGGAACACAAATTAAGATATTTATGATGAAATCTAAGAGTTTTCTGACCCTCCATAGACAGCATGTGACATCAACTTCAGTTTTGCAAAGCTACGAGAATAATTTTTGTGCACGAAGAACTTAATTCTGTGTTTGCACATCGACTGAGACGTGGCTCTCTGTGCGCACAGAAAATAGCGCACGAATGCTAAATTGAGTTCTTTCCTGTTGTTTTGTGCTTAAATGCTTTAAAATCGCTTTTAACTTTCGTGACGGATGGATTAGGGTTATGGTTAGGGTTAGTGACCCGATTGGGCCACTGAAAGTTCTGTCAACTGTCCCAAGCATCTTTCACGCTGGCCAGTCCGTACTGTTCAGCAAAAAATGTAAGTCGTCACATCGTTCCAAACTTGTTTGACTTACTTTTTTCCCTGGAACATTTTGAAGAATGTTTTGTGTCCAAACCACATTGCATGGCAGAAAAAAAACTCAGTGAGACGGTCTCTTAGAGCACCTTCAGCAAGATGTGTTTTTCCAGAGGGCTGCTGGGATCTGCTGCATGTGCTCGTCAGTTCTGGATGAGATCCTGTCGCTCGGCCCAGAAGCTGTCAGAAAGCACAGGTCTGCTGTACGGCCCATCTGGGCCTCTGCCGTCCCGTTTGGCCATCTGCGGTGCACCTCAAGTCGATTCGCCTTACATCTGCAGACTCACTCTGAGCTGCTGCTTTTAGAGTCTCCTGCTGCCAAACGTCTCAAATAACCCACAGTACTCTCCTTTTCCTAGTATTGTCGAGCAGGTTTTCTCGCTTTACTTTTTACTTTTAGATCTGGCAGATTTGCGGCAGTCCTCCATCATTAAACTGTAGCGAAACCGCTTTCTCTTGCATGTGAAAGAGTTCGCTGTGTGAACGGACCTTGATTCTCAAGCTTTCATCAGAAGTCATTGTGATGTTTGTCTGCTCTGCACATGGTGATTATGAAATCATGTTTTACCATGAATGCTTTTAATAGGCCCTATGAAATCCATTTGATTTTTTTCCCAAATTCCATTTAATTTGTTCAAAATTCTTTTTTTTTTTTTAATTTTTCTAGACTCTGTTTAATGGTTAAATACAATATTCATCAAAAAGCGTGTCTAATTAATTGAAATCATGAAGCTTACATTATTAAACAGCAATTTATTAAAAATTTTAAGGCCCTATGAAGAGTTTTATTTTTTTTTCTCAAATTCAGTTTTTGCGCGTTAGTACGTGTGTAGTAAACGAAATCGTTCGTCTGCACCATTTATTCGCATAGAACATGCAGAATTCATATTTAAATGGTATTTTTGCGACTTGATATTCACTATATTCACTAGTCCATATCGCATTTTGATTAAAGTGTTTACCTACTTTTGATGTATCCGTCCAAAATTTGGCAAATTCTGCAACATTCCACATTATACAGTAAATTTCGTTTTTATGACTGTTTTTATGCATCTCATTAAATTTTATATTAATGAGTTTATATAATGTTTTTCCAGAAATTTCAAAATTCAGAAATGTAGAAATCTATTTTCTAATTGCTTCTTTTTTTTTTCAGTAGTCAATTTCACTTGAATTTACATCGCAATACATTTCATTGCAACTTTGACTGATGTAGTTGGCAAATGTAATCAAATGAAACCTCATTGTAAAGTGTTACCAAAAATTCACAGGCTTGTTTGTTTATTTATTCTATCAATTTTATTCATTATATATGTACATCACAGTAAATATAGTTCATTTTAAACATATTTGTCAAAAGAATTCATGTCTTAAATAAGGAAAAAATCACCTGGTGCATTTTAAAGGTTTAATATATATATATATATATTGCAATGAACTGTGATTATTGTCATTTTGGACAATATTTTGAGTTTTGTGAGTGCTAAAATGTCTCTATTGGAGACTTGTATAACACTAGTTTTGACACCGTGTTTGTTTACGTGAAATATCACGGTTTCGGGCTCATACTAGCAGTTTGCACGTGTGTTTCTCTCTCACGTCAGTCTAGGAGATCCTCAGCGTTACGGGACGGTCTCCAGAGCTCTGCGTGGAGTTTGAGAGGTGAATGTGAGAGTAAAGAGCGGTGCTGCGGCAGACAGCACAACAGATTGCTCTCTTTAAAGCAGTTTAGCGCAGACACAGACGTGTGGGAAGAGCGAGAGCTCAGCTCCCTCTGAGGATCACCGCAGCTCGCTCACTTCACGGTTTGCTTTGCTTCAGCTGCTGTCTTGGAGTTTGTTTGTTGTTCTGTGGGTAATTATTCACTGGAATTAATGAAAACGCTGATAGCAGTTGACCAGCAGTGCTTCAGAGTCTCATTGATCTGTCTAATGATGTGTTTTAGGAAAGCACAAGGTTGGACTGCTTTTGATTTCATTTTGTGTGAAATCAAAACACCTAAAAGTTGCTTGTTTACTACAGGTTCCTGGTGTTATTGCGAATGATTCTTTCTTTCTTTCATTCATTCATTCTATTTTATTTTATATCATCTGATCTGGCCTTATAATTAAAAAATATATTTATTATTTATGCTACCAGTTTTATTAATCATAACATTTGAAAATTTAATCAATAAAAATGTATTTATTTTCTGACCGTCTAATTTGTTTATATATATATATATTTATTCAATTTTATTAATTCGTTCATCCATTTTATTAATTGTAAGAAAGTTATAAATCTTTTTTGGCCTTCTAATTTTTTTCAATATTTTTTCAATATATTTTATCAGTTTTATTAATTATATATTACATTTAATTAACATGTAATCAGTACATCAAATAAAATTGTTGATTATCTTTTCTGGCTTTCAAATTTTAATTCTACATTTTTATTTTCTATTATTTATGCTATCAGTATGCAATCAGTATTTACACAATATTTGATTATTACATCAAAAAATTAATATTTTCTGGCCTTCTAATTTTTTTTTTTACATTTACTTATTCGTTCATTTTTTCATTCTGTCTACCAGTTTTGTTAATTATATATTTGCATAACATTTAATTATCGCATCAAATAAAATTAATATCTTTTCTAGCCTGAAATACATGTATTCTTTTCTTTATTTCCTTATTTGCATAACATTTGATTATTGCATCAATGGAAATGAAATCTGTTCTAGCATTTACATTTTTAATTATTATAATTTTTTTGTTTTATAATTATTCATATATTTTTTTTATGCTAAACATTTTATTTATTATATGTTCACATTTGATTTTTCCATCAAAGCAAATTTATGATATACTTTCTGGACTTCTGAATTGAACAATCTTTTTGTTTTTAACACGTATGTAAATGAAGATTGAAGTAATACTAACAATTTGTGCACATTACAACATTGTATACAACATTGTTTTGTTATTCTAAAATAAGTAATTCATTCAAAGTAATTTTTGTATGAAAGGATGTCAGTTAAAGTCTGATGTTAGATTTATTTTGTTATTGTTGAAGTCCAGACTCAAGCTCACAGCTGATTGGTCTGTTGTTGTCAATGACCGTCTGAGTCCTGAAAACAGACTCAAGCTGTTGTGGTTTCAGTCCTTCCTTCAAATTAATATGTCGGTCGCTGAATCAGTGCTTTAATATGACTGTATTTGTTAACTAACTACTAACTACTACTAACAGTTGAAATCAAGTGTACAGTGAGTCACTCTCGCTAGCTGAGCTTATTACAGTAAAGCTTGTAAGACGGATCAGCCTCTCCTCAGATTATTTACTGACTCACCAAACCTCCCGCTCCTGTAAACGTATGACTCCGCCAACTAATCAAATACACATTTACTAATCAGTGTACTCTCATATATGTGCTCTTAACCCTTCACCTGCCCGTCCACTCCTGTTTTCCCATAGTTCTGCTGGTTTGGAGCTCAGCTCTCGTTAATGCAGTCTAATGACTGAATGAGACTGCGTGACAGCGGCGTGTCACATGACCGTGTGAACGTGTTTCACTGCAGCTGAACATAAGCAGCAGTCACATCCCATGGCATGTTTATACTGGATTAATGCTAATTACTACACCTGTTAGTACCGGAGTCCAAAGAAAATCAGTCAAACCAGTTCAAGATGGGCAGGTCCTGAGGAAAACCCGTCTGTAGAGTGGCACTGTGTCATTTCTGTGCCACTAGCAGCACCAAATGGAATTAAACACTACTTCTTAACAAGCCACTTTTTTTTTTTTTTTTTTTTTTAGATTTATTTTTATTATTAGATTATTATTATTATTATTATTATTATTATTATTATTATTATTATTATTATTACATTGCATTTTATTATTATATTACATTGTTATATTATATAAATTTATAATTATATATAAACTTCTTTTTTTTTTTAGGGGTATGTTTTATATTATACTTTATATTATATTATATTTTTTAATTGTATTTATTTTTGGAAGTTTAATACTTAGGGATATGAGTTTGTTCAACAACTCTATACTATATTATAAATTCATATATTTTAATTCATTTATTTTTTTTTTTGTAAAATTCATGCTTAGGGTTAGAGATTATTAATATTTTACAATTATTTTTTATTTTATAATAAGCTTTATTTAAAAAAAAAAAAAAATATATATATATATATATATATATATATATATATATATATATATTTCTTTTATTTATTTTTTTAAATTGTATTCATTTTTTTGTTTACACTAAAGGGATAGGGGTTTGTTCAACACTTCTATTCTGTTCTGTTCTGTTCTGTTCTATTCTATTCTATTCTATTCTGTTCTGTTCTGTTCTATTCTATTCTATTCTATATTAATTTGATCTAATACAGAAGTATAAATTGAAGTATTATATTGCATTTTATTAATGTTATTATGTTATATTTACATTATTAATATTTAATTTTATTTTTTATATTTAATTTTAATTATTGAATTATTTTATTTTAATTATTATTACCTAAGGGATGAGGGTTTGTTCACCTACTCATATCATATCATATATCATATCATATTAATTTGATCTAATTTAAAAGTAATAAACTTTACTTTCTCGATCTTGCACTGTAAATGTTTTCTGTTTTTACTATCGGACTGAAGAGTCATTGCTGTGATGTTTCTTTCTCTCCGCTGATTTGTTGTATCTCCCGGATCAGTTTTTTCCTTTCTAAAAAAAAAAAAAAACTTTTTCCCTGGAGTGCCCTTGTCTTTATTTCCATATGAAAGGCTCTTTAGATTGAGAAGACATACAGTCAAGCATGCGTCCCGCTTGGATTTAAATGTAGCCGGGGGATGTTGGTTTTATCTCTTTTTTTGGCTTGTCTCCCTGTGACCGTCTGTCCTTCACATCTGAGCTATTTAAGGGAACAGTTCACCCGGAAATAATGCTGGCGTTGTTTACCTACCGTCATGTTTCTAAACCCGAATGACTTTTCAAAAGGATTGTGAAAAATGTCAACGCTGCTCTTTTCCTTCAAGCTCAAAAATGAAAAAAGTGCCATTAAAAGTAGTTAATGTGAATTTTCTGAAGTGGTATGATGCTTTGTGTGACTGATACTCTGTAATATATAGAGTCTGATTTCTCTCTCGGTCTCTCTGTCTTGCTCCAGATGGTCACGCGTGGCTGTGAGACCACAGAAATGACCTTGCGCAGGAACGGTCTCGGCCAGCTCGGCTTCCACGTTAACTTCGAGGGCATCGTGGCTGACGTGGAGCCGTTCGGATACGCCTGGAAGGCCGGTTTGCGGCAGGGCAGCCGGCTGGTGGAGATCTGTAAGGTGGCGGTGGCCACGCTGACCCACGAGCAGATGATCGACCTGCTGCGCACCTCCATCACCGTCAAGGTGGTCATTATCCAGCCGTATGAGGACGGAGCTCCCAGAAGGTATCTGTGATTTGTTCACCAACATGGTCATTTTAAAAATCTTTTTTAAGAAAATCATTAAAATGGTTATGTAACACATCTGACTTTGAAATGATATTGTGTTATATTAAAATAATATATTTTTTAAATTTTGGATTTATTTTTAGAAGTTTAATACTTGGGGTTAGGGGTTTGTCCAACAACTCTATTTATACATTATATTATATTATATCTTTTTATATATATTTACATTTACATTTTTATCCAAAGCGACTTACAAATGAGGACAATGGAAGCAATCAAAATCAAATATGTGTTTAATATATGATATTTTTTTTTGTTTTTTTGAAGCTTAATACTTAGGACTATGGGTTTGTTTACAACTTTAATTATATATTATATTATATTATATTATATTATATTATATTATATTATATTATATTATTTTGTATTAATTTATAGGAATGTAATACTTAGGGTTAGGGCTTTATCCAACACCTCTAAGTTTATTATTATATTATATTATATTATATTTTGAATATGTGAGCCATGATTAAAGATATTCAATATTAACTTATAGTTCCATATGAAATGCTTTACTTTGTCTTAATAAATCACCCAAGATGGATGTTAATAGCAGGTTTTCTGCTGCTTTTTTCAGCCTTACTCAGATGGTTTATATTGTTGGATGGGATTTGAAGTCTTGAGTTTTAATATCTCACTCTTATAAGCAGTAAAGACTCCACTACTTGTTTTCAAGTCGGTCTATTATCCAGTGTTGTTAACATGATGCTGCTTCTGGAACTGATTTGCTGTGAATGGTTAGTTTGAAGCTCTTTAAGTGATTGCGGTGGATCAGTGGGAACAGAAGGAGAGTGCTGACGTCTGTGTAGCGGCAGCAGCGGTGTAATGCAGCTGATTGATCTGGCCAGCTGGGCCGCGGCCTGCCGCTCTTCACCCAACGTTAGCGGCAGGAGGTGCTTGAGTACTGAAGAAACACATCTCAACGCCGACTCGCAGCGCAGCAGACTGTGCTTTTAGGCTTCGTCTGCACGTCCCACCAATTAAAACAGGACAGATCACCCGCACAATCACATACCATCAGCCAACCGTCCAGATTACAAAACAGAGCATTTAAAGAGTTTTTTTGGGGGGGGCTTTTTATATATTTAATTTTTTATTTAATAAATTAGAAAATAAATTGTATATACTTTTTTAGTTTATTAATAATAAAATATTATTCATAATAATTTATCATTTTTATTATATATTTAATTGTTACTTTTTATTTTATTATTTATTTATAATATTATTAGATAAAATTATTTATCTATATCTATCAATCTATTTATAATTTTTATAAATATTTTTGCTATATATTTCATTATTATTATTACATATATTCTGAATAGTAATATTAATTTATATCATTAGAATTATTATTTTTATACATTTATTGTTGTTGTTATTATTATTATTATTATTATTACAATATACAGTATGTACATACATTATATAAAAACTTATTTTTTTCTTTATGCTCAGAATCTTACCGTTTCACATAGTGTCATATTTGATCACATTTCCTAAAACAATTATCATATGAATTAATTTGGCTTTTCACACATTAAAACAAGCTGACCGGTTCATTCAGCTGCTTTCTCATTTGTAATATGAGCATTAGTTCTTTAACAGAGGCTAATTAGGTTAAGTAAACAAATGTGACCGCATTCTGAGCTGTTTGTTTAATTTGCTCACAAACATCCCTGACCGACAGATATCTAGAGTAAATCTAGAGATTTATTCTATCGCCTCTATATCTGTGCATTTAATATTGTCATAGTATAGTCACATCACATGTAAACACATGCTGATCGTATCCAATCATCCCTCTCTCAATCCAGCATGTCAGCAAATCCTCTTACAGTGATCTGTGTTCATACATGATCATCTGTCATCGCACATGACGCAACAGAAGCTTATTTACACAGCAGAGCATCTCATTGAGGTTTCTGTACTTTAAAGTAGTTTGTCATATTGACTATAGAGAGACATGGGTTTGATTTCCAGGGAATACGAGAACTGATCAAATGCATATACTGTACCTTCGATGCAATGCAAGTCGCTTGGAATAAAAGCATCAGGCAAATGCATCAATGCAAATGTAATTGCTAAACAACCACAGAATATTCCTAGAATTGCTTGAACTCCAGATGTCATCGCTGCATCCAGCATGTATGAACTGTACACCCGGATAAAGATGTATTTAAAGGAAAGACTCGCAGTATAAACGGCCACATTACAGCCGAGTCTCATGTTTCAGGTCAGACGTCGAGGAGCAGAGCCTCAAAACTTCACATACACTCTCTGATTAGTCTGAAAACCAAATATTTACCCGCTGTTTACATTTTCAATCCACAAGTGTGTAAGTTTGAGTGTGGACACATCTGAGCTGTTTCTCTTTTTCTCTCATTAGTGTGATGTATGGGCGGCATGTTTGGAGATGCATATAGAAATGATGGAGAAGCTTGAGGACGGCAGGGTTACGGCCACATCCTGCTGCTCTAGTGTAAATAAATAGATTTTCTGGGTTAGGCTAATATTAGAGCCGTATTTCACCCGCTCAGACTGGATTCTGCACAGCCATAAAAAGACATCTATGAGCTCTTTAAAATAAGAGAGGATGTAAAAACTGTGTGTTTGATGGGAAAAGTCCTGTTGAGGCTTGATTTCCCACCCATACAAAGAAGTACTCTGATGTTACCCTGATGGTATCAGATGGTACTTTGATATTTATTTCCTTGAAGATACTTTAATTTGAAAATCTTAAATGTAATTTTATTTTATTATATACACTACCATCAAAAGTTGGGGCTTGGTAAAATTTTGAATGTTTTTAAAAAGAAGTTCCTTTTGCTCATCAAGGCTGCATTTACTTCATTAAATATGTAGTAAAAACGGTAAAATTGTGTTACAATTCAAACCAGAAAGAGCTTTATTGTCAAGTATGTTTGCGCATACAAGGAATTTGTTTTAGTGTCACAAGCTTCCAGTTCACAGAGACAACAACAAGAACAACACACAGACAGTAAAAAAATTAAAATGAGAATAAAAATACACACATGTACTTATAAATAAACAAAAAAATATGAAAAATAAGTCGTATGTACAGGTGTGCTATAGATAGAATAGAATAAGATGTAGGGTGGTAAATAAGTATAAGGTTATTGCACAATGGAGGGAACGTTTAGCTGCTCATGAGGTGGATTGCCTGGGGGAAGAAACTGTTCTTGTGCCTGGCTGTCCTGGTATTCGGGGCTCTGTAGCGCCGGCCAGATGGTAAATGTTCAAAAAGGAGATGTGAGGGATCCAGAGTGATTTTTCTGAGCCCCTTTCCTCACTCTGGATGTATACAGTTCTTGGAGGGAGGGCAGGGGAGCACCAATCATCTCTTCAGCAGTCTGAGCCGTTGTCTGTAGTCTTCTGATGTCTGATTTGTAGCTGAACTAAACCAGACAGTTATTATTTGAATATATTGTAAAATGCAATTTATTTCTGTGATCAAAGCTGAATTTTCAGCATCATTACTCCAGTCTTCAGTGTCACATGATCCTCCAATATGCTGATTTGCTGCTCAAGAAACATTTCTGATTATTATCAATGTTGAAAACCGTTATGGTGCTCCATTTTTATTTTTTATTTTTTTTGGATGAATAGAGATTTCTTCAGGATTCTTCGATCAATAGAATTATATTTTTATATATATATATATATATATATATACACACACACACACACACACACACACACACACACACACACACACACACACACACACATATTATTTAGATAAAATGAGATATTATTAAATAAGAAATCATTTGAGTGTTATTTTAATTAATTTGATGCATTTTAATGTGACCCTGGAGCACAAAACCAGTCTTAAGTCGCTGGGGTATATTTGTAGCAATAGCCAAAAAGACATTGTATGAGTCAAAATGATCAATTTTTCTTTTATGCCAAAAATCATTAGGATATTAAGTAAAGATCATGTTCCATGAAGATATTTTGTAAATTTCTTACCATAAATATATCAAAACTTCATTTTTGATTAGTAATATGCATTGCTAAGAACTTCATTTGGACAAATTTAAAGGCGATTTTCTCAATATTTAGATTTTTTTTGCACCCTCAGATTACAGATTTTCAAATATTTCCAAATATTGTCCGATCCTAACAAACCATACATCAATGGAAAGCTTATTTATTCAGCTTTCAGATGATGCATAAATCTCAATTTCAAAAAATTGACCCTTATGACTGCTATTGTGGTCCAGGGTCACATATATACTTTAATTTGCAGATCTAATGCAATTTTAACAGGAAGTGTCGCATGCTAGATTTTGCCCATATGAAGTGTTGTTACATACTCAGAAGCACATTTATCCATATGGTGTTTCACATAATGTGGATCAGTACTGATCATTATTGCATTTTGCAGGCTCATTAATATCTTACCTCTATGTCCCACACTTTAGTTTTCCATTATGCCGGCAGTATAGTGTGAGAGGATTGACTCAGCTGTTGTGCGGATCTTGGCGGGCGGCCGTGGAAAACATCGCTCTGTAAATCTGAGCCTGTGAATGTGAGCAGTGGTGCGAACACTCCTGTGTTGCATGAGCTCTCTGATGAAAGCTGGCCCTCAAAGTTTGCTTGACATGCTTTTTCTTGGATAAAAACGCCAATGTTAGGAATAACTCTTGGTTGGACGTGTGGGATCAAGTGTGTTTCTAAAACAACATACTCAATCTGTAAGAGCTTCCACCTAAATGCAGTTGGGTTCGTGTTTCTCGGCACATTCACACGCTGTAGATTATTCTCCATATGTCAGTGCAGGTCAGGTTTTGATGTGGAAAATGTGAATGTTTTGTTCTGTGTGGAAGTTGAAGTAAATAGTGAAGCAAAAATTTGATAAACGTGTGGAAAGATACACACATTATCTTTAGCGTGCTCTTTAAACTGCCTTTGGCTTATGCTGTGAATTGTTTTACACTAGCTTTGGATATTATTCAGATTTAATGGGAAAACAGACGTAATTAACTGAAAGAAACTGATTGACCTGTTTATTCTGTAAACACTCAACATCTCATGTGCTAAGGTCGCCAAAGCTGCGGTTCAGTGGTTTACGTTTCTTTTCAACTGGTTCTCATTATGTTGCGTCTGAGTGATGTACAGTAAATGCATTTCTGTTGACTGAACACATGAGCCGATGCTGTTAGCTGCGGCTAATGTTTCAGCGGCACGTCTGGATGCATTTGTATGTGCATTTAGCTTGATTTCTGCAGATTGATAAACACTTGAGGGACATCTGCGTCCCAGAACCAAAGACCCTTTCACATCAGTCACCTCAACGTACCACTGCATTCAACGTATGCAAAGCCAACTGTTCTCATTAACAAATTAAATGTTGGTCTGTTGCTTAAAAAAGCTATGACTTCACAATGCTTGAAAAAATTACAATATAATGTAATAATAGCGTTTTATATAAGTTGTTGTTGTTTGTTTTTTATTTCAGTTAAAGGTTATCTTATTTCAAGCTGTTCCCCCAAACTTTTGAATAAAGGGGTGTCTGTTTGTGTGTGTGTGTGTGTGTGTGTGTGTGTGTGTGTGTGTGTGTGTGTGTGTGTGTTTATAAGTCATACTTTTATTCAATAAAGACACATTAAATTGTTTAAAATTGACTGTAAATCTGTTAGGGAAAGTTACTTTTAAAAGTAGTGAGTTTTATTTTGACAGACAATATTGTGTTACTCTATAAAAAAAATAACTAATTGCATTATTTAGTTACTTTTTATTGAAAGTAATGCATTACGTTACTTTTGCATTACTTTTTGTCACCTAAGCTGGGCTTGCTTATTTATTTTTAATAACAAAAAGCCCAAGAGTTATGTTTTTGGCCACCGTAAAGGCCGTTTCACACCAAAAGTGAAATTTCTAAGGAAGTGTCTTCACTCCCAGTTTCTCACAACGGTGACAGGAGAGCTGTCATTCAGTAAATGGGAAAACAATGTCATTTGTGTTACTTGTTCGAAAAAGTCACTCATATTTTCTCACCCAATTTCATAGCTCAAAAACCTCATTCTCCACTGCAAAATATCTTGTTTGTATTTCACAGATGAAAGTCAAAGAGACAGAATTTTCATTTATTCCTGATCTGTTTCTTTAATGTATTCCGGCAGGATTTCTCGGTCAAAAAAATTCCCTTTGGAGGATGCTTTGCATTGCTGTTGCTCATGCCAAGAGATCCTGCCAGAAAGTGTAGCGTAGCGTCTAGTGTTCTCTGTCCTCCTGAGGACGCCGAGGTCAGTGATAACCAGAGGGCAGCGGGGAAGTAGCTGATGAATGCAGCTCAATTTAAAACCGATGCAGAGATCACATTGTCAGATTTTTGGGCCTGTCTTCTGCATCTAATTGATACGAGCCTGTGGGCTGCTTATGCAAATAGAAGAGGAGAATGTTAACCCTTCACCTCAAGAGCTTCATGCAGACAATAGCTCCAGAGTTGAATTGCAAAAGGTTTCGTAGAGCAGACTGTTTTCGTAACCCTCAGGCTCTTTTCTTTCAACTCAAAAACCCACCTCAACGAGCTTCTCCTTTTCTGTGTCTTCTAGTTCCCTTCTAGCGCTCATATCCACCTTATTTTTAACATAAGAGCTGCGGTAACTTGAATGTGCAAGGCTTCCAGTGTCATTCACTTCTAATTATTTTACCTGTACAAAAACAAGTCTGTTATGCTGCTTTTTTTTATTGCAAACTGGTGTTTATTATATTATTTTAATTTATTATCCTAATCGTATACCCACTGGTTTGTAGTGCAAACAGTTTTACTTTACATTCAGTTCTAGTTATTTATACATTTAAAGAAAATTGTTTACTTCTGTGTTGCGAAATAAGGTATTAAAAGGTAATGTAAGATATTATGTATTTGTATATTATCACTAATGGATTATGGTTGTAAATTAGCAATTTTTTTGTAATCTAGTTTGTTTATATTTTCTATTTAACACAGACGTTCATTAGCACACTTTGTTCCTATTAAATAAACAAATAAAATTACCAGCTTTGTTTCTCTTTCTCAACAAAATCCAAGTTTGTTACTATATTGTCCCTTTTTATATTGTCGCAAAACTATATTATTACCCAACTCTTTATATGAAGTTGGAAATATATATGTGTGTGTGTGTGTGTGTGTGTGTGTGTGTGTGTGCATTTTATCCGCATACATAAAGTATACTCAGGTAAAGAAATATTTCATCGCAAAATTTTTATATTTTAAAGATGTTAAGATATTCTAAACATAATTTTATGTAAAACTGCTTTGAAATAATGTACTTTGTGAAAAGTGCTACACAAATCAATTTAACTTGTATGCACTTGTGCATGATTCTGTTTTTAAAGCTCAGGTGCCAGTTGCATTAACTGCTTAGACTAGGCTTAAAAGATAGTTGTCTAATTTTTTTATTTTTATTTTTTCTGCAAGAATGGTCATAGTTTTTTAAAAGTTGCATACAAAGGTCCAATTCAAATCTGAAAAGAAAAACAACTTTGTTAACTGCTGTCAAACTACACTGAGAAAAAAGATTTTGTGGTGAAGTAAATATTACATAAAAACAAATGTAATTTCTACATTAAATAACCTAATTTAGTTCAAGCAATAATTAAAAAATTAAAGTCTATATTACTCAATTTAAGCTTTTCAGGTTGTATTTTTCACTATTTTATGGTTGCTTTTGTTGTTAGGTTTAGTGTCTTACTGTTTTGTGACATCTGGAGTTCATTTTCTACTAAAAAATGAGCCATTCATACTCAAACGCTATTCAGTGATTGTTACCGTCATTGTGTGTGGGGGGTCTCTGTGTTCATTTGGGTAATAATTAAATTGAGTGGACATATTATTTTAAAAGAATAGCAAGCTGTCTACTTGCTTGCTTACATGTTTGTATATTGAATCACGTGCTTTAATAGTCTGTTTTCTTCCCAGTGCTACATTGTTTAAGTACATTTTATAAACCGTGACTGAGTGAAATGTAGCGGTGCAGTAAGCAGACCAATAGTTGAAGATCTAAAATAAGTTAAAGTGCTATTTCGGTCCAACTCAATTAATTATATTTTTTAATATAAATAACTTAAAATGTTAAGTTAGCACAACTTGAAATTACTTAGTAGATTATATAATGTTTCATGTTTTAAGTAAAGAATGTTGAGTGAACTCAAATATTTCATTTCATATAACAAAGGTAATCTTTGTTATATCTATTTTGCAACCTATTTAATTTTCTTTAACCCATGCATTTCAAAGTTACAAAATAAAGAATAAATGCCATTTATGATGCATGAAATCTACATGTTGAAAAGTCTATGTTTGTATAATGTCTGTAAAAACTCTAAAAGTCTGTATATGACAGTTGGTTGAAGTTTTTGAAATATAAGATATAAAAACATTGGTCCTATTTACTTTCTTAAAGGAATAGTTCACCCAAAACTGAAACTTTGCTGAAAATGTCCTCAATCTTAGGTCATCCAAGATGAAGATTGTTTCTTCATCAGATTTTTAGAAATGAAGCATTGCATCACTTGCTCACCATTGGATGCTCTGCAGTGAATGGGTGCCGTCAGAATGAGAGTCCAAACAGCTGATAAAAACATCACAATAATTTACACCACTCCAGTCCATCAGTTAATGTCTTGAGAAGCCAAAACGCTTCTTCCAATAATAAAGTGGTCAGTTCACAAGATGTTAGTTGTTGGAGTGGTGTGGATTACTTGTTATTCCAAAAAAATAAAAGCATCTTCTAAATGTCTCTGTGTCTCTCAGGGGATGTTCAGAGCTCTACCGCATCCCTATGGTGGAGTATAAGCTGGACAGCGAAGGAACGCCCTGCGAGTACAAGACGCCCTTCAAGAGAAACACCACCTGGCACCGTGTGCCCACCAGCGGCCAGCCTCTTCCCCGTGGATCCCCCACGCAGGGTCCCGATCGCATGCCGTGCCAGCAGGTCCTCCAGCACGCTCAGACCGCCATCCCACGCAGCACCTCTTTCGACAGGAAGCTGCCAGATGGACCTAGGTATCGCTTCAGTTTCAGATGCATGCTTGTGCGTTTTTCTTAATGTCCGTTGGACGAGTTATCTGTGAATCCATCGCCTTCCTGAATCTACCAGAACTCTGAGTGTTACAGTGCACAAAAAATACAGCAGGATGAAGACGTGATGAAACTTTTTGTGTCTTCTGACATTTTAAGCGTGGAGCTATATGATTTCCATGATGCAGATGGAATTGCAAATTTTAATTACTTTTAATATAATTTAAATTATAATGATAATTGATAATAAATTGTACAAATTTCATGATTTCAATAAAATTTACATGCTTTTTGATTACTAAAATTTAATTTACAGTAAAACGGAATAAATAAAAAAACAAGAAACAGTTTTTAAAAACAAATCTTAAAATTGCATGCAATATTGCTTGAGTAAATTTATTTAATTTTTAGATATTTTAACTGGAAAACAAAACAAAAATACTCATTAAGAATTTTTTGCTGTGCAAAAACCTGGGTTATATATATATATATATATATATATATATATATATATATATATATATATATATATATATATATATATATATTAAAATAGAAAACAGTTATATTAAATTGTAGTGATAGTTGTTTGCAGAATTGCTTCTTGAAGAAATAAATTTTATTTTAAGCATTTAAGATATTTTAACTGAAAAATAAGGCAAACATAAGCATTAAGATTTTTTATTGCAGTGCACAAACCTGATTCACATAAAGGGGAAAATTTATTCAAATATGTGTAAATTGCAAAAACAAAAACTGATTGTACAGTGTCATGCAGCATTTTCAGTTTCAGCCTGCACTGACAATTTACATTCTGCTGGAAAGTGTTGTTGCATTTCCGGCGTTCCTGGCAAACTTACTGACCCAGATCATGAATTCAGCTTCCTGTATTTGGTATGCAGGCGATATGCCTTTCAAATATGGTTTGTTATAATGTGGTCATTTGTTCTTACTTGGAACCCCCTCACGGTGCTGATGACCTTTCCAGCTCCTCTATGAGGCGGCATGTGGAGAGAGCTGTGTAATGCCGCACCACTGGACTCTCTTACCCTCTTATTAGTGATGCACTAATACTAACACTAAAAACACACATGCAAACACCTCTCACATTTTCAAAGGAAATGCATGAAGTGATGAAATGTATACCTTGAATGCAATGAAAAGTCCTTTTGAATAATTGGGTTGCATGCATGAATGTAAGATATTTACAGGCGTTAAAGGACATTTATGCATCTGTCACAGTGATGTGTTAATATACTAGCATGCATATTGTCCAGTGGCATTGTTGGTGCACAAAGTAACCCTGTCAGGAGTGCATTCTGGTCTGTGCACTGTGACTTCAGACTGACGTCGGCCAAAGCTTAAATAACCTTCTTGCGGTTCTCTTTCTCGTATTTTGCGTTTCTGGAAGGTGTGTGAGATGTATGCATGGAGAATGAGATCTGCTGCAGATAAGCAGGAATATCAGATGGGTTTTTTACTGTTTGTGAGGTGACGTGCAATTGAATAGACTGGACTGCAGTTACATTCAAAACAGCATATTACTATAGTCTTACTATATTTGTGGGATGCATACTGTACGCATTTTCTGTACACATGTCAAACAAATACAGGAAAAGGTTAATTGCAATAACATTTAACAGAAAACAAGGTTTAAATAAGTTTTAAACTGTTATTGATGTCAGGCTAAAGTTATTAAAAAGATTATATTGATCATTTTTTCCTTTTTTTATTTTAATGTATTTATTTAATATTAAGTTTATTTATTATAATTTAATTTAGTCTTAATGTAATGGTCCAATAAATAATTCAGTTAATGTAAATTAGTCATTCAAATTAATTAATAAAATGATACTGACAGTATTATTCAGTATTTAATATTCATTTCATTTATATATTCTAATTTTATTCATTAGTAATATATTGGTCCAATTAATAATTCAATTCATGTAAATCGGTCAATGAATCAGTTAATAAAGTTTGCTAATTTTTATCATATCATTCAGTATTAGTTTAGGTTAAAGTTATTAATAAGATTATATTGAACATTTTATTATCAAATATTTTTAGTGTTTACTTAGTATTACTTTTGTTTGCTTGTTTAGTTTAATTTAGTTTATTTAATTTATTATTAATGTACTGACTTAATTAATAATTTAATGAATATAAATACATTTCTAAAATGATATATGATAATTATGATCAAGTATTATTTAGTATTTGAATGTATTGGTCCAATTAGTAATTAAATGAATGAATCAGCCAATAACATGAAATAATTAGTGCTGTCAACCAATTAATCGCATCCAAAATAAAAGTTTTTGTTTACATAATATGTACATGTGCATATGTTTAAGAAAAATGTTATGTTTATATGTTAAATATATTTATATATAATATAAAATACAGGAATATAAATGTATAAATGTTTATACATGTAAATATGTTCTAAATATATACTGTATGTGTGTGTGTGTGTATGTATATATATATATATATATATATATATATATGTATGTATGTATGTGTGTGTATACATAATAAATATACACAGTACACATACATCATATATTATGTAAACAAAGACTTTTATTTTGGATGCAATTAATCACAATTAATTGAATAATAATAATAGAAGTAAACATAATATTAATAATTGTAGTCTTAATTTCCTTGTCCATTCTTTTAGTTTTTTTTTTTTGTTGTTGTTTGTTTTATATATTATTAATTTCTTTTGTAAAGCGGCTTGAGAAGCTGCATTTAAAGGTGCAATATGGAATAAAATTATTATTATTATTATTATTATTATTATTGATGCTTACAACAGTTATGCACATGTCCATGGCTCTTTATTTTGTTTTATTTTATTTTATCATTTCTTTCCTCGACGTTGATAAGAATGTCATGGTAGAAAAAATAATGCTTAATGTTGCACACAATCTCCTGCTCTTTAGCTGCTTCCAGGTCTGATTGGAGACCCTCCCGTGAATTAGATCAGTCCCCTGACGTTGCTCTCTTGCCTCTCTGATCCGCGGTTTGTTCGTTAGACTGAAATCTGTTGCTCACACGTGTTGAACTCCTCTGTGTCGGTATCAGCATCGCAGCTGGCGTGAGAATGTGTGTTTCTCTCCCTGCAGGAGCGTTCAGGATGTTGAGAAGCCTCAGATCTCGTCCTGCAGTAAAGGAGACGCGTCCCAACACTACCGCAGCTCACCCAGTAACCAGTCGTCCTCCAGCGACCCGGGACCCTGCGCAAGCGCCAGCTGGAACCAGCAGCCGGGATACGACGGGTAACACACAGACAGAGAATGCTGTTATATGACATACATACAGTTAAATGGATTACATGGATAATTTTCATGATCAAGTATTATTTTCCTATTTATTTAGTAATAATTTGGTTTATTTATTAGTTAAACATTAGTTCATTTCATTATTAATTTTAAATAATGCTAATATTATTTGTTGTTTATCATATTGTCAATTCGGTCATATTGTCCATCTTTTATTTATATATATATATATATATATATATATATATATATATATATATATATATATATATATATATATATATATATATATATATATATATATATATATATATATATATATATAGTTTCGGGTTTTATAAATTAATTAAAAATAGTATTTAGTATTTATTTTGTTTATTGAATATTTTCTTAATGTATTAATAGATGTATCAGTAAAGAAGCATTTGTTCATTTATAAATATTTGTTAATTATAAAACTATTTAATATTAATATTATTTAATGTAATAAATTATTATTTCACCTTTTTATTTAATTTTATGTAGTAAATTGTCTTGTCCATCTGACATAAATTGTTTTGCATTTTTAAAAATGAATTCATAAGTAATGTGTAACCTAATTCATTTTCAGGCAGAGTAATTGGTAATTTACTAATTTAATAAAAGTAATTAGTGCTTGATTTTAAGTCAGCCGTAAAGATGTTTAGATTTTCTTTCTCTTTAGCGCTGCACACTTTTAGCAGATTTCACACGTCTCGTCCAGCATTGACAAAAACTATAAACATCTGCAGACGTGAGCCACAGGATCTTCACATTTTTTATTACCAGACTTTGTTGAATTCTTATTAATATCCAATGTTTTTCTATAATCAATTCAATTAAGGCTGGCAGTTTTTTTTAACGTGTCCTCAAACGTGGCGACTTTGATCACAGCTGGAGGTGTTTTAGTCCATCTCTACAATTCTAACGAAAAATGAATATCCCAGAAAAAAATCTTTTCATCCTCCTCATTTGGCTGATTGAGGTCATTTATGCCGTCGCCATGAGTCTGAGCTGTAGCCGGTCTCATCCGCAGGTGTCAGTCTCCGGAGCTCCACGAGCGCTCGGCTGAAGCCCAGGGCATGCTGGGAGACGGGGAGATGCTGCGGGAGAGAGAGCCGACGCTGGAGAGGACCCGCTCTGCAGGTGCCATTCACACATCAACAGCTTCACGCCGATCATTCCCACCACTGGAGCTCAGACACACATTAGCCACTGGACTGAAAGGATACTGCAGATTATTATGCGGTAACATGTTAGAAAAAGAGCCTGCGCTTTTTAGGGCTGCATGATTAATCTAAATAAATCCACATTTGAAAACAACACAAACTTGTTATAAAAAATAGAAACTTTGACATTTAAAAAGGAAGAAATTAAGACAGCCATAAACATTAACAATTTGTATTTAATTGCAATTTTACAATTACACTGTACAATAAAATAATAATAATAATAATGTTATATTTTTAATAAATACTTGTTTATATTTTGCACTAAATTGTAATATTTCTTATATTGTTTAATATTTTATCTGTTATTATTATTATTATTTTTTATTCTGTAGTCCAATTAATGTATAAATATAATCGCAATATCTTTGGCCAAATTCTGTAACCCTACATACAAAAACAGACTTGTAGCTTTTTTTTTAAACATACTTGTTTTTTATTTTACAGTGAATAGTAGGCTAATATTTTTTTATTTAATATTTTCATCTTGTAGTAGTAGTAAAATAATAATAATAATAATAATAATTATTATTATTATTATTATTATTATTATTATTATTTTATTTTTTACATAGTCATATTAATATAGAATCACAATTTTTGGGACAAATTGTGCAGCCCTACAAACAAGCACATCAGACCTGGAGTTTTTTTGTTTTAGTTTTTTTGCATTTTAAATTACAAATGCAATTTTTATCAGAAAAATCTCAGTTACTGTTTTTTTTTTTTTCCCAGGGAGCCCTAGTTATTGTAGTCCGTTTGGTTTTTAGAATATTGTAGGTGATTAGTAGTTGGTCCAAGGAAGTCTGCCAGCCTTAAGACTAGTCATCTAGACCAGTTTGCACCATCTAAAGATCAGTTTGGACCAGCTAGAAACCATGTTAGACAGTCAGATGTTCTGGGAATCTCTGTTTATCCTTCAGTCTGTTTCTTCACAGAGGCGAAGTGGCACGTCCCTTCCACCAAGATCCTCAATTCCTTGAAGGAAAGAGGCAAGGATTCACCCAACAAGTTGACGCGGGTAAGACTCAACACTCCTGTAGAAGTGATGCCAAGAACCTATACTTCTAATTTTTCATTTAGTTTAAGTCGCAGTACTAAAATAATTCAAACTAAAACTGAAATAAAAACAATAAAAATAGCCACTAAAAATGACAAAGAAAGAAAAATTGCTAAAATTTTAAGTAAAATTAAAATCTGGAAATTCAAAATTAAAAACTAAATATTCAAATCTTAAAGTAATTAGAAAACATTATCATAATTATACTCTTTATAAAAAAATGCTCATGCCGTTTTAAGATTTTATTAATTTACATGACTTTTTAAAAATTTTATTAGGCTGCCTTATGTTTTCCAAAACTGTGGAAAGAAAGTCGGTTGTTAAGAGGGTTAATTCACAAAAAGTATTTTTATTTTTAGCTGTATATACAGATAGATAGATAGATAGATAGATAGATAGATAGATAGATAGATAGATAGATAGATAGATAGATAGATAGATAGATAGATAGATAGATAGATAGATAGATAGATAGATAGATAGATAGATAGATAGATAGATAGATAGATAGATAGATAGATAGATAGATTGATTGATTATTGGTTGCGTACCACTGCCATAAAAATCAGTATTTTGATAGATTGTTGAGATTCTTATTAAAGCCACAATTAAAACCCTTAAAATCGTATTGTTTGATAGTAATTTTGGACCAAGGATGTTGACTCAGAAGCGTGTCCTACTTGGCAAAATCTTGCTTGTCCTACACACAGCCGTATAGGAGGTTATGAGGTCCGGTTCATTTAAAGGACAGAAGAGCGCTGACAAAATAAACCATGTGCTTTATTTATAATTCAGTTGGTTAGTGGCTGGCCAGCAGGAGGCAATTGTTTATATATGCAACTGTATGTTTATAAGTCCCAGACAAATTCATAATATGGGAATTCCCTACAGCGTCAGAATGTGTTTTAATGTGGTGAGCCTGATTTACACTTCACATATGAAGCATATAGTGGAAACATGGGCTTCCTCTGCTTGGGAAAGTTCTCCGACTCGTCTTTACAGTGTTGCTGCGTTCGCTGAAAGCCTTGATATGACAAACACACAGACGGAGACGCATGAGCCCGCTAGTGCTGCTGTCAGTGTGCATGTGCGTCAGT